>CM069457.1:48121985-48280459 GCA_035610835.1 Ophiura sarsii | reverse complement strand
ACTTTGGAAAAGGAGAAAGAGTAGTTAAAGCCCCGGAAGCTGCGGGAAATGATGGCTAGAGAGCCGTCAGGTAATATCCAAACGGGTTAGGCTTGACATGGAGGGCTGCAGGCGATGTCGATGTAAAGAGCTGCATGCATGCGCCGCTTGTAATGCTTCAAAGTTACTCAGGATTTTTAAAAATGAGAGGCAGGCAAGCATTTCTAGTGAAAGCTTGAAGGCATAATATAGGGAGTAAGGCTATAAGAGAAAATGCTGCAAGCAAATATGACTTAAGAGGTTAGAGAGAATGAATAGAAGGCAGAGTGCCGTCAAAACTGCCCACGAGCGTAACGTTTAAAGCAATCATAGTCTAAGATCTACTAAACGTCTGTTGCTGACGTCACAATGTTGACAGGGAATTGCACTTTTTTAGGTTTGGGAGAGAAGTGAGCCAGAATAAGGAAAGTGCAATATTAAAAAATTAGGATAAAGAAACTTGAAATTATATTAAATACTGTCTTTCTTTTGTAATGCTTCGTCGTATAAGTGTCTTATTCTTCAAAAGTATAAGATATGATTGAAACCCAAGCATGCATCGGACCATGAAATGCATTTAGTATTTTGATTTTTCCGGGGGCAGTAACGTCGTCGTATTGCGCTGTCTATGATAGACGCATATAACTTGGGCGTCAGTCTTCAACACAGCGTAGGCATCGCCTCCATGATGTTATATAGAAGACTGGAACCAGTTGGTGTTATGTTCAACAGTGTATCCATACTATTATTGTTTTAACACTGGGAGGTGTTGCAATAACACTGGTAGGTGTTGAAATAACACTGGTATAGGTGTTGAAATAACACTGATTGGATTGCGACACGTATTAACTCCAAATGGTGTTATTTTTAACACCCTTGTTTTTGCAGTGCAAGTGTTATCTTCATAGATTTAGAATTAGATCCAATTCGGACGCCATTTTGTTTTCCCATCATCATGGGGACAACATTTGAGGTATGTTGGTACTAGACTCGATCCTCATGTCTTCCTATTTTCCACACGGCCCCTGCGAGGGTGCTCAAATGCTATCGGCCATATAGAGGGACGCGGTCTAATACTCTGACGCAAAGGGGCTCTGTAAACAAGACTTAGGGGCTGACAAGGGGCCCGCAGTTGCACCTAACATTAATATTCCTTCCTGTATGTACGGTAACGTAATCATGATAATGGGGGACATTCGACCAAAATGGTCAAAAAGGGGTCGAAAGTAGTAAGATTTGGGTCATGATCCACAATCATGCTAACGGGGATAAGGATGTACCCTGCCCCTCTCCCCAAAATATATACAGCCAAAACCTCTCATGGACAATGGCAAATTTTGAACATGTTGAACAAGAGATGAGATTCGACATGTTCGATGTCTATGATCAATATAACGATGTCATATCCAGGCCCTTTCCCAAGGTCAATCAATCTACTGGTCTCTGTATATTATTTATCAAAAGTATTATACCCTTTCAAAAGTATAAGAAAATTGCATGAAAAAAGTGCAACACATTAGGGTCACAAAATACAACACTCACGAAACCTTCAAAAAGACAATAACATTGAAAACAGGGACAAAATTGGAACAAATATCGCTGCAGGTTTATGATATCAGAGTTTGAGATTCAAACCATGGCATAGAAAGTAGAGTTTGTGGTGTAAGTTGGTGCCTTTGGCAATCTAGTCTGACTCGACTAGCTATATGTTTCAGGTGGATGTGGATTTTGGATCGGGGGAAAAGTGTTTACTGGGAGCTAGGCAAACAAACCCGTGGGACACTATATTTTATAAGGAAAATCCTTTCGGAATAACCACTTGCATGCTGATATCCTAAAAATGACCCCCACAATGCATCATGGCTTGGCAGTTCATATCGGAATGCCAACGAGGTATGTTAGTGTGTTCTCTTATAGTTTTCAGCAATCACAATTAAACCAGTGGCAGCGCCAGCATCATAATGTGGGGGGGGGGGGGGGGCAAGATTTTTCTTAGGGGGGGGGGGGGGGGGGGGGGCGAAGAAAAGAAGAAGCGCACAAAGGTTGTGCCATTTTACGCTGAAACTGTCACATTTGGTGTAATTCTAAATAATTCGGAATGAGAATGCGAGCTTACGCGCAAAATTGTGCTGTTTCATGCTCAAATTGTCAAATTTGGTCTAGTTTAACCTAATTTGGTAAGAAAATGCGCTAAGCGCGCAAAAAATTGCCATTTTATGCTAAATTGTCAAATTTTATAAAATTATAACCATTTATTGTTGTTGATGGGGGCAGGTTTTGGGGGGGGGGGGGGTTAGGGGGGGGACACCCCCCCCCCCTCCCGCGTGCCCCTCCCCCTCCCCGTGGCGCCGCCACTGCGGTAAACGCGTTCTGACTGAAAGAGCGATCGGCGTAGATCGAATCGGCTGCCCCTCGTTATGATACAACACGATTGAGGCTAAAACAAGAAATTATGCATTTTATTAAATTTTATTTTAGCACGTAATTGGTTATTACACACTGTAGACGTAAAAAGTGCAAGTACCGAGGTTTGCGACATCCTCGTAAAATAATCCCCTGGTTTACTCCTCCAACAAATGCCCAAAGTCAAGGTTTCACTCTCGCTCTCTCGCATGCGCTGACGACTTACCACTCGCTGCGCACGAAGATCAACCATTTTAATAGAATTTGAAGCGATTATCATATCAGGAGTTTTGTTTAACATGACGGAGATAATTGTGTTAATCAAATAACCAATTTGAGATGTACCATAGGCATCTTAGAGGCATCATCATCATCATCTTTCGAAACATGTCTTACACGTGTTATTCATACACCTTGACATTTACAACCTGTTGTTGGTAAATGCCACAGGCTGGGTGATGGGATCACCTTTAGGGTTTGTGGTGTGTGGTGTTTTTTTGGGGTGGGAGGGGGGGGGGGGGGGGGTAAGCATATGTGAGACTTAAAGGATAAGACATGTGGGATGAGACCGTGCTCTCACCCAAAATCCACCTTTTTTAATTGTCACCAAAATACCACAAATTTGTATTTCACCTTTTTTGAAGTCATTTCAAAAAAATTCGCACGGTCACAACATTTCGCACGGTCACAAAATTTCGCAGTACAAAAAGCACAACAGTCAACAATTTGTTGACTGTTGTGCTTTTTGTACTGCGAAATTTTCTTTTTTTCTTTCTTTCCCTTTCTTCTTTTCTTTCTTTCCCCTTTTTTTCTCCTTTTCCTTTTTCTTTTTCCTCCATTTGTCCTTTTTCTCTTTTCTTTCCCTTTCCCCCTTCTTTTCCTCTTTTCCCTTCCCCCTATTTTTCCTGGTGGGTAGGTTTGAATTTCCTGCTGAGCACCTTCAGGGGGGCACTGTACCCCCTGCCCCCCGGCTGTTACGCCACTGCAATTGAGTGCTCCCCACCCCCGTGAATCTCCAAGCGATTATCATATCAGGGGTCTGTTTTACATGACAAAATTGATTGGTTTAATCAAACAACTAAAGTGAGATGTACCATGCAAAAAGACAAAAAATGATCACCAAGGTACCGTGTCTAACACGTGTTATTGTTTGTAATACACTTTTTCTTGAAATCAGCAACCTGTTTTGACTGGATGACACTGGATCACTGATTAGTTGTGTTTGTTTTCACCTTAGGCAGTTTTGTTTTAGTTTCTTAAATATGTTAAAGATTCGCGATGACTTCCTAACCATGTTTACCTTCTTCGGCCAAGAATTTTTTTTTTTCTCGGCGAAGTATTTTTTTCTCGGTAATTTCTTTTTTTTTCTCTGTGAATTTTTTTTTTCTCAATGATTTTTTTTTATTATCTCGGTGAAGTTTTTGCTTTCTCAATGAAGATTTTTTTTCTCAATGAAGATTTTTTTTTCTCAATGAAGATTTTGTTTTTCATTAAAAAGGCCCACGTGACGTGCGATCACTTTTGCTGCATAACCCTACGAGATGAGCCCAATTGAAACCAAATTTGCTCCGAAGGGGGGGGGGGGGGGAAGTGAGCCAAAAACACAATATGAAAAAGAATTTCCACGTTTAACATATCTATTTTTTCTTTAAAAAATCTATAAAAGAATTCGCATATCGCATACCTATTTCCCAAATGTATGTGAGACAGACTTCTTTTTTGGGCCTTAATTTTCAATGCAAAATAGGGCGCATGTTTTAACGAAAACTTGATTATCTATCTATCTCCTAGAAACACTCTGTCGTGGTTCCTCCAAATCTCTTAATTGAAATCAATTTTCCTCTTTTCTCCATGCATCATTTGTCCCCCTCGTTTAGTGGCCTATACAGCAGTATACTTCAAAGAAGGATTTCAAAATGTGCACGTCAATCACCCACCGATTAACCGATGTTGAAACCGATACTACAAACTTGATGATGAATTACGGTGCCTGTTTACATATTACCCTGTTTATCGAATAAACCGTGAGAACCCAAATATTATCAGTTTTGCTATTCAACATGACACTATATAACTGGCTGAAACAAATAGTTAAGTTGGTTGGGTGGTTATCACGGTGTGCGAGTTTTAGACATTCATGTATTTTGATCACGTTTGAAAATGTGAACAAACGAAATCAATATTTTTTATTAATCTTAATCCTAATATTAATCCTAATATTTCCGGTTTTGAAAATAAGAGGAAACGCACGGGTCAAATTATAAGGTCAGATACAAGTCCGTCGGCGCTGGGAATCGCACCCGGGTCGACGACATGTTAGTGCAGTGCCAGTATCAGTGCCAGGTGAGTTCACTACGAAAAACTACATTTTTCGCGTGCATATAGATAGCAAACCATAATTGCGCGATGAACATGGTGAAATGAAAGTCGAGGGTTACTAGAAAGTGCCCGTGAATTCCATGTCACGCAGTATTACCACATCGAGTTTTGACTGCTTAAAAGTGCTGAAGTGTAACTTCTATATGTTCACTATTTTGATGGTTTAGGTGTGAAAAAAGTACAAAGTTGTGCCCAAAAGCGCCATCTTGAACTATATCTGAACTTGTATATAGTTCTAGACTATTGATTGTAGAAGGCTTTGATGGATAAAGGCTATAGTGGGAATTGTGGAACTCGTTTGAATGTGCAGATATTAGGGCGTGACGCGGTATTTTCATTTTTCAGTCCATACCACAAAACTACCGTATATCATGCGTTTCAGCATGTAGATGTAAAAACTGTAACCTTAAAACATTGGACAATTTTGGAATGTTTAAAGTAAGAAAGAGTGTGCAGTATTTTCACTCACCCAAAATCAAAAGTGAAGGGTATTTCGCCCTGGCCCTTTGTATATAACAAAGGGCGAAATACCCTTCACTTTTGATTTTCACCGTCAAAAATGTTCTCAAGAGTGAAAAATGTTGAAAATATCTTTGTTTTACTGCCCAAAACTCTGCATCTTCTTCCTCAAGAAATTAATCCAGTGAAATTGCTGATGTTATGTTATCACCACTGTTGTTACCATGGTTATAACACAATTTCTTGTTTGGTTTCGCTTATTAGAACTAATTCTTGAACATTAGACAATCCAAATCGGCGTTATCTTCAGTAGAGACGCTGATGTCTTTCTTAGATACACTGCTACCTTCGGAAGATACCCTGGTATCTTCGGAAGATATGCTGCTATTGCTACTTCGGAAGATACGCTGCTATCTTCAGGAGATACGCTGCTATATTCAAAAGATACGCTGCTATCTTGAGAAGCTACACTGCTATCTTGAGAAGATACGCTGCTATCTTGAGAAGATGCGCTGCTATCTTGAGAAGATACGCTGCTTTCTTGAGAAGATACGCTTCTATCTTGAGAAGATACGCTTCTATCTTGAGAAGATACGCTGCTATATTGAGAAGATACGTTGCTATTTGAGACGATATGCTGCTCTCTTGCGAAGATACCCTGCTATATCTGCAAATAATGCTTCTGTCATCCCTAACACTTTCCGTGCGGCAGGCGTCTGCAGACGACATTCCAAAATTTCACAAAATGTTTCAAAAATTTCTACATTATAGAATTTCATTACCATATTTGTAATCACCATGAGAAGTACAAACATGTCTAGTATTGGTTCAGTAATTCTTGAGATAGACCTTGAACATTTGGAAAGATTTCTGACAAATCTGTTCTGTATTTAGTAAAACCAATACCCGCGTGGAAAGTGTTAAGATGGTGCATCTGGGGATACACTACGCTGCTTTTATACCCATGGTGCTATCTTTCAAAGATCCGCAGCTGGATTATTTTGATGTCTAATGATGTTCTCTGCAGAAGGTACGCTGACGGATTTCGCTTGCCATATAGCGCTCTTGGCTTCTTAAGCTGTTCTTGGCGTGATAATAGTTTTAAAAACAGAGGGATTTACTTACCAATAAGCCATTTTTGCTTTCATAGCCCGCCCAATCCCACCCCTAGGGCAGATCGTCATTGTAAATCAACTGTATTGGCACTTTTTTGCACAGTATTTGGGGCGTGTTAAACACGATGAGCCTTATTTATGAAATGCTAGGCCAATACAAACTTGTCCTTAATGTTAATAGGCTAGAAATTCTCCCCGGTTTCTTGATTTTTAAAGAGGCTTGGGAAGAAGCTATAAAGATGCTGGATTATTTCTACTTTAATATATTTGTTGGTGTGTATAAGTGATAGATTTATATATTTATTTATATTTATCTATTTATTTATGTATTGACAACCGTTTCTGGTTAAACTAGCCATTGAATAAAGTGCTCAATACTGTTGGTTAACGGTAGATATACACTGAAAACATTACTTTGTCAATTGACAAATATAAATTAGTCATTCAGGTGGTTTAATTTAACAAATTAAATATTTGTCATTCACATGAAAAGTTTGTCAAATTACAAATTTTTAATTTGTCATGCAAGTGGTTTAATTTGACAAATTAAATCAAACATTTGTCATTGTTCATTTTTATTTAGTCATTGCCATTTTTTTATTCGTCATTGATAATATTTAATTAGTCACTGCTCCTTGGAAAATTAGTCATGTATAACAAAAATTAGTCATGGTAATAAACTAATATACTTTAAAAATATAAATTAATTGATTAATTTGATTGTAGTGTATGATTTTAGGATTTAAGTATTATGAAATTCTATAATAGTGATCGTATTTTGTCACCAAAAAGTGTAAACAAAAAAAGGGAAATACACCATGCAGATCGCAGGCCTTCACGACACGACAAGCATACCATGCAATGCCATTCGCAATAGCCATAACCATGAACGTCATGCATGCTTTCAAATCAGACTATTAAGTCCGGGATATTTGGTAACAAAATACGATTATAGAATTTCATAATACTTAAATCCTAAAATCATACACTACAATCAAATCAAATCATTTAATTTATATTTTAAAGTATATTAGTTTATTACCTTTTCTGTTTTTCGATCTAGATACACAGCTCTCGTGACCCGCTGCACACTCACGTACGCCATGAATTGCAAATGGCGCCGATTCGAAGACGCTTCAAAAACGGGTTTCACGTAACCGAAATCAGAAGCTATATTTGTCATTCGCAGCGAATATTTGTCATTTATTTTTCGTCTCCGAATTGATTTGTAATTCCGCTGTAACTTTGTCATTTCCTTCCTCATGGTTAAATTAAATCGTCATTCCCAGATTTACTTATTCCTAAATTCGTCAAGTGACGGGTTTAGGATTTGTCACTCAATTATATTTGTCATACCCAAATTTGTATTTGTCAACGCACAAAGCAACTTCGTACTAGCACTCTTTTAATTTGTCATGTTACTCTCATGGTTTGTCTTTTCACAGTTATATTGCAAGACTAATTTTTTTAACTCGATTGACGAATTGATCTGGACTTTTGACGAAGTTATGTTTTCAGTGTAGCGTATAGAAATTCGTTCTACCGTTTACGGTATTGAGCACTTTGTTCAATGGCTAGTCTAACCAGAAACGGTTATCAATACGCTCCTGATTTATCAGTTGAGCACTTTTTGATTATCTTTTGATATCTTAATGTGTATAGATCTCCTTTGGAATATATTGTTGCTCTGATCGCTAGTTTTAACATTTTCAATGTGTCAAAAGCCTACGATCAGAGAAACATCTTTTCGCTTGACGATTGGACAAAATGACCGTATGGGATTGTCCATGAAACTCAGAGTAGCGATAATATTCCGGAAGGTCTATACCTCTGAATTTTTATTTATTTATTTATTTATTTGATTGTTTATTCTGTCTCGTCTCGTTTCCTCAAGTTTTTTGTCGGGTTTTTTTCCCTTAAAAAACAATAAAAATAAAATGGTTAATTTCAAAAGCTCTCACGCTAACCTCAACAACTTTTGTGACTGATTTTGGCCTTGTTTTCCCACCAGTCACACACCCAAAATAAGCTTCAATATCAAGGGTAAGTCTTAACACTTTTCACGCGGTTATGGTTATTCATTTTACCATGCAAAGCAGATTTGTCAGAAACCTGTCCCAATTTTCAGGGTCTATCTCAAGGATCACTGAACCAATACTAGGAATGTTTGTACTTATTTCAATGCATATCTCATGGTGATTCCAAATATGGCAATGAAATTCAATAATATTGACATTTTTGAAACATTTTGTGAAATTTTGGAATGTCGTCTGCCAACGCTTGCCGCGTGGAAAGTGTTAATACAGAGGGCGTGAAAATCCAAATTATATTAATTGTATTTGCTATCGGTTGGTTAGGCCCATTATGTGAGGCGAATGTTGATAACACACACGGGGTTTTTAAACTTCATTTTATATAATAAATCGCAAACCTTTGAAGTTTTATTTAGTTATTGCAATAATAATAAAATAGAATAATAATAGTATGAATTATATAGAATATAAAAAGTTTTGAAAAGGCATTTCCGCTTGGTTGTGCTGAATTTGACTGACCCGATATTATACCGGTATAATTGCAAGTAATAATTGAAAGTGATTATGAGGTTGTTTTCGGTTCAGAAACAATGATAATAAGTTTAGAAGTTTATAAAAATAAGCTCTGACATTCTACTAATTATTGTCTATTATAATACTTGATAATGGAATTTTCTTAAGTATTATTCTGTGCGGAGAATCGATACTTGGCATTTATTGTTGATTATAAATAAATTTCCGCGTCAGTGTTTTCCATCCATGTCATGCACCTGGTTAATTTCAAGACAAATTTCGGTACTATTAATGGTACATGTGTGTCACGAACCCATATCTTTTCAAGATAAGGCCAAGAAAGAAATATGTCTCACATACCCCGCGCGTAATAAGAATGTGGAGACACTTTCTTCCGCATAACCCTATGCGATCATGAGCCTTATTTTGGGCTTTTATTATTAAGTCGTCCGAAAACATTGAAACAAATTGGCTCCAAAAGAGCAACAACAAAAAGTGGGCCAAAAAGAAGAAAAAAAGACTTTCCGCATTTAGCATAGCTATTTTTCTAAAAAAATTAATCAAATAAATCGCATATCGCATAGCTATTTTCCCAAATGTATGTGAGACAGACCTTCTTTTTTGCCTATTCGGCGTACACAAAGTATTCCGAATACGGTATATCAGTCATTTAATATTCGTTGCAACTGTGCAAGGTAGCAACCCGGGTTGCAGCATTATCTTCTGCCGATAACAGCGTCTTTTGATGCAATCCTTTGATGATAATGGCGGTGGCAGTGTATCATAGCAGCTTATCTACTTCAGATCTAGCGTATCTACTGAAGATAGTATCGTATCTACTGAAGATAACAGCGTAGCATATCTTATGAAGATAACAACGTATAATACTGAAAATAGCAGCGTATCTACTGAAGATAGCAACGTATCTTCTGAAGATGGAAGCGTATCTTCTGAAGATAACGTATATACTGAAGATATAGCAGCGCATCTTCTGAATAGCAGCGTATCTATCTTCTGAAGATAGCAGCGTATCTTCTGAAAATATATAGCAGCGTATCTTCTGAAGATAGTAGCGTATCTTTTGAAGATAACAGCGTATCTTCTGTAGATACCAGCGTATCTTCTGAAGATAGCAGCGTATCTTCTGAAGATAGCAGCGTATCTTACCAGCGTATATATTGAAGATACCAGCGTATATATGCAACACTGAGAAGAAGACGAAGAAGACGAAGAAGACAAAAATTGAAAGACGATGACACTTCCACGTACGTATGACTGAGTGTCGTTTAACAAGGGTATATTTCTTGTCCGTGGTGTCTACAAGTTGACTTTACTGTTATAACTTATAGTAGTTCGTGATATTCAAGATAAAAACTACTTTTCCGTCTTTGATGTAGGCCTATAACAACAATTTATTCTGTTAAAATACGCTGGTCTACCATTTTGGTCTCTATGCCAAATATTGATTTCGATTCAGTCATTGATACTAACTCTATAACCCTGTTCAATTATATTATCATGTTAGTACCGTAACCAGGTTTACACGGGTCCGATAGTTTGCGCCCTTGTGCTCATCACGCTTCGTCCATTTTCTCCATTTGTTGATTACGATAATACATTTTGTTACTGTGAACATCCCCACTGTCTACGTGGCCAAATAGGCACATCAAATACAAGAGCAGTGCATTAGTTTAACACTTTCCATGCAGCTATTAGTTTTACCATATTCTAACAAAACCAGATTTTTCAGAAACCTTTCGCCATTTTCAAAATCTATCTCAAGGATTACTAAACCAATACTAGGCATGTTTGTACTTATTTCGATGCATTTCACATGGTGAGTCCAAATATGGTTATGAAATTTAACAATTTTGACATTTTTGAAACATTTTGTGAAATTTTGTAATGTCGTCTGCAGCTGCCTGCCGCGTGGAAAGTGTTAAGTGTTTCAACGAAAATAAAGTTATCTAATTTCTGACGCACGTCATGACACACAACTCCTCCGCGTGTCTCTTAATAGTATTTGAAACAGTGGTGATATTTTATTTAACGGGGTGGTTGCCTTAATTAGCCACTATGGTACATGTTGCGGGTGTGTTTCTCTACGCTAAAACACTTTGTCTAAGTGCCATTACGGCATTAGATTATTACATTTACTGCACGTCACAAAACGAGTTATCAACTGTATAGTGGTAAAACATAGTGACTTGATGTGATTCGGACTCAAATTTCAATGCCAACAGATTCGTTGTGGGTTATTATTTCTATGACATTCGGAAGAACCCGCCAGAATAGGCACCTTTACCTGCTATCTTAAGTAGATACCATGTTGTCTTCAGAATATACGCTGCTGTCTTCTATAGATATAATGTTATCTTCTGTAGATATGCTGCTATCCTCAGTTGATACGCTGCTATCTTCATAAGATACGGTGCTATTTTCATATACTATTGCACTTACATATAACCATGTCATAATTTGTTCCCAGAATGAATTATACTGGGAAAAGTGCATTTACTTAAGCTATGAATACCATTCTTACTGGTCAATGTGCTTTTGATACTAACATGCATCCTTTTCTGAAAGGAACTTTCTACCAGAAATTATGGATTCTTTTGTTAAAATGGTAAATTCCAAGTTTGACCAAAATTACATCGTTTGAAACTCATAATCATCAATTTAAATGATATGCAGGTACATTGATGTGTCCTCTTTTAATATATATCAACTGTTAATATATATATATGTTGTAATGTAAGTTATTTTTTGTATCGCGCCTCGAGCACCATTTTTGGTGGATTAGTGCGCATTATAAATCCACATTATTATTATCATTATTATTATTATTAGCGCCAGTCTTGAAGTTTGGTATGAGGTTATCAATTAAAATAATGCTGACAGTGAAAAACAGGTTTTCACCAATTTCCACTTATCATGCTAATGTGATGCCAATGCCATATCGTCAGCCTGCTTCGATAATTGCCTAACTCACTTTTTAGCTAAATCGAGCTTTTTGCATAAATCATGACTTCATTACATTATGCACATCATGCTGTAATAATACCTAAGGGAGCACATCAAAACTCGACCGCCCGGCAACCGCCGGTTCCGTGCAGTTCCGTGAGGTTGCAGCCGGTTTCTATTGTACTAAACAATGATATGCGGTCCAACCGGACGGAACCGCCGGTTGCCGCGCGGTCGAGTTTTGATGTGCTCCCTAAGTCATTGACCAATTAAAAGTGTTAAAAAATGCAAAATTTCAATTCTGCCTAAGTCAGCCTTGTGAGTTAGGCAGATTGTAATTAAATGATGTAAAATGTTTAAAATGGGTCACATTAACTCGTATATAATATTAGGCCTATAACAAGCCACATTTCACTTAAAGGTATATCCCCAACCTAATTCTATCCAAACGTTATACTGCTCCTGTTGGAATTCACCTGCACTATCCATGTTGCTATTCAACATATCATCAGCCTGCTTCGACAGGGCAGCTTCGATAATTGCCTAACTCACTTTTCATATTTTTGTTGTTTTCTAAACACTAGAAAAAAATGATTTAGGCAATTATCGAAGCAGGCTGACGATATCGAAACTGATAAATATATCTTGATAAGACAAACAGAGTCAGTAGGAAACATGCTACCCCATCATATTGCAGATATAAGATTTGGACTGCAGTGTTGTTCTATATTTTCAAAAGTATAAATAATTCTTGGACACCCTGTATTAATATTAACACTTTTCACGCGGCAGGCAGCTGCAGACGACATTTCAAAATTTCACAAAATGTTTCAAAAAAGTCAAAATTATTGAATCTAATTACCATATTTGAAATCACCATGAGAAATGCATTGAAATAAGTACAAACATGCTTAGTATTGGTTCTGTAATTCTTGAGATAAACTTTGAAAATTGGGAAAGGTTTTTGAAAAATCTGTTTTGTATATGGTAAAACTAATAGCCGCGTGGAAAGTGTTAAGTCGATTCAATCTCAAACGTCTATCGTTTGGAAACAAACTCTTACTTAGGGAAATTAGAAATGTTCATTTTAGCGAACGGTGTAAATTGCAGTGGTCAAGAACTTTTAAATTATTAAGATAATGACCGCAAATGTGTTTTTACATTTTGATTTCTCTCGCCAATTAACGCCTGTGTTGTACTTTTTGAGAGGTCAATTACATGACGGTTGATTTGTATTATTAAGTTTGGTCAACTGAATATCAGCAGATCGTTGACCATTACTTGATGTTATAACATGTCATTTTTGATACAAATGCCTACAATTGCTGTGTCGTTTGGTAAAGAGGGTATACCATCGCGTGGTTGGTCTTGCGGTATATCCAAACTTGGGGTTCGCTCTCGTCAACTAATTGTTCATATCGGTAGCCATACTTCATGTATAAGGCTTGCTGGTATCTTAATACAAAAATACTACAATTTCTGAGATGTTTTGAAGAGATTATAGACAATCTCACTGCATGTGACATCGCCTCAAATATTACTCCCATTTTATCCTCAGTCCTAAGGATGATACGCTGTATCGTAACACTTGCCACGCGGTAGGACGGTCTAGTATGCAGACGACATTCCAAAAATGTCACAAAATGTTTCAAAAATGTCAAAAGTATTGAGTTTCATTACCATATTTGGAATCACCATAAGAAATACAATGAAATAAGTATAAACATGCCTACGTATCCACTCTAAAAACTAATGGGTCATTTTTCCGGGGTCATTTGGAATCAACCCCGTTTGGGGTTGTTTTGACCCATAATGGGGTTATTATTTTTATAGGATGACCGCGATCGTGTGGTTATTTTGACCCCGGTGAACGGGGTCAAAACCCATCGGGGTCATTTTGCCGATGCCGATACCGTGGCGTATTGATACCTAACAAAGTATCAAACATAAGCTCATGGAAATTTGAATTCAAGATTGAGCATTAACATAAAATAAAATGTGTTTGCATTATTATGAAATAAAGATAATAATGTGACCAACTGCAGCCCAATTTTTCAACTTTATAATGATTTGCACTTCAGAACTATTTGACACGGGTGTGTATCGGCTTCTTTAAAATTAACACGATGGAAAGTAGATTTCGTAAGAATTTATATATCCATTTGATTAAAGTGATTAATTCAAGACGTCACTTACTTAGTGAATGTTCACAAACCAGATACATGCATTATATTAATGAAGTAAATTAGAAAACTATACAAAAAGCAAAATAAGATAGTGCTTGAAACAATCTATTTCTAAATATCATTATTAATTGTGTTTTCATTTTAATTTGACCCCGTAATTGGGTTAATTTGACCCCGTAATTGGGTTAATTTGACCCCGTAATTGGGTTAAGTTGACCCCGTAATTGGGTTAATTTGACCCAGTAATTGGCAAGGGTCGCATTATGACGCGTCTGCGCGTCCTAGACCTCTCACTTTCGAATAGTGACGCGTCAGATTTCAAATTGGAAAGCCTTGCGGGTCCCGATCAAAATTGAAGGGACCCCTCACATTTGACGATGTATGGAAATGGAAACCTTAAGAAATTATGTAAATTACATATCCATCCTTTGCTCACAATATAAATTCAATAAAACTGTCCTCATCATCGATCATACCCGTCGACCCCTAACTAACCAAACCATAAGTCATCGACTCATAGTGGCCTCTAATTTTCCTAAATCAGTTTCGTCCATTTTCAAATACCCATACTTCGGGACCTCTCATTTTCTTGAGGGACCCCTTAAATTTGTTTTTTGAAGTCCTACGGGGTCCCGAAAAATTTCATGGGACCTCTCACATTTTTGATCCAGTGCTATCCCTGGTAATTGGATTAATTTGACCCAGGAATTGGGTTGAAAACAACCACGTAATGTGGTTATAAGTAACCCCATGCAAAAGGGGTCGTTTCATTCCGACCCCAAAATGGGGTTATATTTTGACCACTGCCAAAGGGGTCATTTCATTTGACCCAAAATGGGGTTATATTTTGACCACAACGGGGTTACTTTTTGACCAAGTACGGGGTCATTAGAATGACCACGACCAATTGGGTCATTTCGACCCCGTCCGGGGTAGTGTGCATAGTTGATACCGGAAACGGGGTCAAAAAGGACATTTTTTGACCCCGGACTTCTTAGTGTGTTGGTTCAGTAATTCTTGAGATAGACTTTGAAAGTTGGAAAAGGTTTGTGAAAAATCTGTTTTGTAAATGGTCAAACCTATATAGCCGCGTAGAAAGTGTTAATGTTATACCGCTTCTATCCTTGTGGATACACTGTAAAAAGAAACGTTTATATTTCTGATAACACTTAATAAACACTTAAACACGTTTATTTTTGTGTTTTACGTGTAAAGGTATAGGAGGCATTTCTACGATAAACGTTTGCATAAACACTACAACACGTTTATAGAGGTAATTGTGTAATATTTATTAACACACCAACATGTTTATATCAGCAATATAAACATGTTGGGGTGTTAATAATTATACGATGTTGTCTTCAGAGATTCTCGGCTCAGCTATCGTCAGCAGACATGGCAGATACGCCAAGGATTTTATGATATGATTATTTAGATATTTCAAACGGTAGGCTTACATGATTTCATACATTAAAAATGTCGGAATCTTTGCTTGATTAGAAAGATATAGGCTGCTCATCAAAAAATACGCGACTATTTTCAGAAGATATGCTGCTTCATTTAAATATCTGACGTAGTGTTAATGACGTCATGGTATGTTAATGACGTCATGGTATGTTAATGACGTCATGGTATTCTTAGATGTGTTTTTATATATTCAATTCGAAAATTCAATACTACGAAATCCATACAGTAGGCCTATTCATATAATAGTGGGTGTGGTTTTGGAAATAACTCGCTGGATTCGCTGACTTTATAAAGACAATTTGTTGTTGTTTGATTAAAATGAATCTAGCAAAAAGCGTTATTTTTATGATAAAAGATCAAAATAACCAATAGGCCTAAACTAAATAAGAATGAGTTTAAAATATAGTTAGCCGGTTTGGTATTATATATACATTGGTCTCAAACAATGTATAGGCTGTACCACATTTTTGTCGTCGTGTATGGCCGCCGATTCCAAATATGGAACAGCCTATACATTATGAGATCAACGTAAATACCAAAACAGCTACGAACTATATTTATTCTAAGTCATAATCACTTTACTGATTTATAAGCATTGTGCTGAACTAGTCTTTCGAAAATAATTTGGAATTGTGAAATTGCGGGTAACGTAACTTTATCAGATGATCACAAGAAGAAAAGGCGGCAACTATTTATTTGTTATTTGGAAATACGAACAATTTCCCATCGGTTTAACCACGTGGTTCGAAATCGGTAACGATTCGTAAAGATGGTCTATGCTGATAAAGTAATAAAATTGAAATCGCCTATATGAAGAAGGAATAGTTTCAATATAGAGCCAACTGGAATATCGGGGTTCGTGAAGAAAAGATGTTTGTAACGCTTGTTACGTTCAGCTTAGTGAGCAAGAAAAAGCTAGACGATAACAGTCAGTATTGACAGTATCGAAGTCGACGACGACGATGAAGATGACGACGAAATCGACGACGGCGACGATAACGATGACGACGATAACGACTATTACGACGATGACGACGGCGACGATGACGATGACGACGAAAACGACGACGGCGACGATGACGACGACGACGATGACGATGACGACGGCGACGATAACGATGACGACGATAACGAATATTACGACGACGATGACGATTGCAACGATCAAGATGAGCTCGAATGTAAACCAATTTGAAACAATTTGTGACTGGTAAACTTTTCCGTATGATGGCCTTTTAATTCTCCTATTTCGTAGTTCATGTTATCGTCTTCGCTAAATTTTCCGCAAGAGCGATTGACGAAGAAGTGTGCACTAACGCGTAATTTCAATCGATTGCTCTTTTCGCGAGAGAGAAATCACCTACCAACCCTCTAGCAAAGAAACGATTACGACTCAACGATGTCAAAAGGTACCGCCGTCAATCGCAATGATGCCAGGGGATGGGGGATACTCACATGTTACGTGGGTGTATTATACCGATCAAGTAAATCTCGCAGAATATATTAGGTTTAATACAAGGTCTAGGATCTACCAAAGAACTGCGCTTTAAGACTACAATATTCTTGTTCAAAGGGAAGGATATTGTTTTACCAAAAAGGGGTCCAAAAGGCGCGATTTACTTCAAAAGTTTATATCATCCAACTTTAACTCTCGTCCTTTTAACATGTTTAAGGGGGAGGGGTCCCCCAATAATTTTCGCCGATTACGCTAAGGACAGTGACTATAGGGAGTCTATAATAATAGGTGATCGCTTTTAATCCCTTGCGCTCACTTTGAGGGTACCACCTTACCCGGGGTAGGGTAAGCCGTCAACCCCCCCTTTAGGTATGCAGTGTTATAAAAACTTCTCAAGAGGACGAGGTTAATAGCACATGTTCTGAATCGCACTTGCAAATGCGATGCTTTCTTATTTCAGGGTAACACATCAGACCTCCAAAAATTTCGATTATCTTATAGTAAAAGTAAGTTAAGACACTCTTGTTCTTAACCCGCAAATATAATTGTTCATGAATAATTAAGAAACGATCAAACAACAATGGTTCAAAGTGTCTCCACTCTTCAGTATGACATGTTAGAAATGATCATACGAACAAACGTTGCACTTTCCTGCCTGCGCGTATAGATAAACCCTATCACACCATGGTTTTTAAGACGATCGAATGGTGTTGGTGCGTTAACATTTGTTGAGCAATTATCCGCCGTGCGCAGGGAAGCGGCGGCGCACTGAAACCAAATTATCACTACCGCTGTAAAACTGATGTCGTGTAATTGCTCAGAACTCGAGGGATATGGGTCACGAAATTGAATAAGTGTCCCATTATGTGAGGCGTTAACCTTTAATAATTGTTATCATTATGGTTTACTGAAACAAGTCTATAAAGCTATCCGAATCAATATCTATTGGGAGTAGGGTGGAATTTCAATTTTAGAAATGTAAAGTTTTTATTTTATTTCCAGTGATTTGTATCTAGATAAATTATTCAATTAAATCTTGCGACCACCTTATTTTTAGCTGTGAATTAATTGGTAAATAGTAGGACTATATATTGAAGCCGTTATACACAAAAGCAGCGTCATGCCGCGATGACGAGGATTAAAACAAAGATAAATGGAGATTGAGATTAAGAAAGGAGATAAAGATATAGAGACAATGGGCCTAATGAAGACGAAGACGAGAACGAAGACGAAGACGAGACCGAAGACGAAGAAAGATGAAGACGAAGACGAAGACGAAGAAGAAAAAGAAGATGAAGATGAAGATGGAGATGGAGATGTTGACAGGGCGACGATGAAAGCGAAGACGAAGACGAAAATGAAGACGACGACGAAGGCCGCAAAGGCGAAGATGAAGATGAAGATGAAGATGAAGATGAAGATGAAGATGAAGATGAAGATGAAGATGAAGATGAAGATGAAGATGAAGATGAAGATGAAGATGAAGATGAAGATGAAGATGAAGATGAAGATGAAGATGAAGATGAAGATGAAGATGAAGATGAAGATGAAGATGAAGATGAAGATGAAGATGAAGATGAAGGCTGCAAAGGCGAAGACGAAGACTTTGGAATCCTTTGAAATATTAAATCTCCAACTCTTCAACTCTATACGTCATTCAAAAGTTTTCCCGCGCTTATTTAATTGTCCCTTTTCACATTTGGGCTAAATACGTTGTCTGCTTCAGATCTCGTCTAGCTTTAGGGTTAATTCTCGCCGCCGCGCGACACAATTTATACGTTATTTTTCGGGCGACCGGTTGCTTTTGTAACCGGTCAACTGTAACATAGAAACCGTAATTACTAATGGACTATTTATATGTGTATATATGATTTTATTAAGTCACACAATTATTACTAATATTATATATAATACGTTTTTCGCGCCATGCACTCTCTAACTATAGCTTTCAACGCCGCAGTACCAATTTCTGAGTCAACAGTCAAAGTCGGCATCGTATCAACACATTTTGCTTGGAGCACTTTATCGCTTTACAAACTGGCGCGATAGAGATCGTCTGCTTCGCCCTCCCAAAGTCATGGAAGTTATCTATCAAAATGTTTGAAAAAACCGACACTTTTTTCAGAGACTGGGCTTGTTTGTACCCTATTTGAACGTATTCGTAACGTTAGACTTGATAAGGCGGTAAAATCTCACGATTTGTTTTTGCCTGTTATAGCGAAATAAATGGAAAATATTTCAACTTGGAACGCATCACATCACACCACGCGAACAAGTGTATAAACTTTCCACGCGGCTATTGGTTTTACCATACAAAACAGATTTTTCACAAACCTTTCCAACTTTCCAGGCCTATCTCAAGGATTACTGAACCAATACTATGCATGTTTGTACTTATGTCAATGCATTTTTCATGGTGAATCCAAATATGGTAATGAAATTCAATAAATTTGACATTTTTGAAACATTTTGTAAAATTTTGGAATGTCGTCTGCTGCAGACGCCCGCCGCGTGGAAAGTGTTAACTCAGCAACGCCGGACCAGTGTAACTACTTCAGGCATCATACACAAGTTTCTTTGCGCTAAAATGATTACTCAGTCACACTCAGTCATAATTATTATATCCAATTTATTCTTTATTTTCCACGTGGTGATTTTCACCATATTGCCGTGTACTGCTTCATTTAATTTTTCTTGTACAAATCATTTCATGGTTGTCATATTCCCTGACCATCAAATCATTTTTTTTTCTTCATTTTGTTGAACTGATAACAATTAACGATCAACGACCTCAACTGTCATATTACTCGGGGTAGATAGCATGTGAGAAGGAAGTTATAAGAGCAACGTAATTATGGCGGGTTTTTGACTAGATTAGTTTACCTTTCGAAGTAGGAAATCTATATTTTGACACGGTAGCCTTCCGTCCGACACCAATCGATCCGTAACGCTGCCATTAGACAGACCACACGTCCTCTTGAATTTTTCTGATTGCGCATGGGTAGTGGTATAAACCAAAGACCTTTTAGTTAGAAATTTATTGTATATAAAACAGAGTAGAATTTCATTTTAAAACGTGGCTTTTCTCTGTTTTGGTGTTCGAGAGTTTGTTTTGTTTGTTTGTTTGGATGTTTGGTTAATGTGAGTTGGGTGCGTTTTGATTTGTTTCAATTGTTTGCGTGTTCCGTCTTTCGGTAATTTGCTTGTTTGTTCGTTTTTTTCTTTCTTCATATGTTCGTTTATTATTTGGTCGTTTATTTATTTAGTTCAATCAGTTCCAAATTGGCGAGAAATATTCGGTTTTTTATCTCTCCGCGCGCAAAAGTAATCCAAGCGTACGGTACGCCCGCGATTATGGACACAAGCAGGCGGTATTGGTCACACGCAGGCGGTTGTCGCACGCAGGCGGTTATTGGTCGCACGCAGGCGGTTATTGGTCGCACGCAGGCGGTTATTGGTCGCACGCAGGCGGTTATTGGTCGCACGCAGGCGGTTATTGGTCGCACGCAGGCGGTATTGGTCACACGCACGCTAGTTGCATGCTAGTTGCCTTCATGTGCGCCCGCATCCTCTGTGTTCATTCGCTGCCGTTATGCGCCTTCGCCAATTTGGAACTTATTGCATCGTTTGATCATTTTGATCATTTATTTGTTTGTTCATTCGTTAATTCGTTTCATATTTCTTTGTTCGATTGTCCGATCATTTGTTTATCATTTGCGTGTTTGCTTATTTGTTTCATAGAACTAGCCGCAAACGCCTGCATGGTTGTTTTTCTATATAGTTAGTAGTCAAATGTTGTAATACAATTTGTAAACCGATATGCATTTGAATGGCATTGTCTTGCTAGACGTCCCGTAACTGACGTCCCGCGCATGCTCACATCAATTAAAATGTGTTGTAGTAGTACACGGTTTATTCCGTACGGGACGTCTAGCAAGATATCCGTAACTGATGTGCGCATGCTCACATCAATTAAAATGTGTTGTAGTAGTACACGGTTTATTCCGTACGGGACGTCTAGCAAGATATAGCCATTTGAATCGTCTTTCATCATAT
Organism: Ophiura sarsii; assembly: GCA_035610835.1. Taxonomy (NCBI): domain Eukaryota; kingdom Metazoa; phylum Echinodermata; class Ophiuroidea; order Amphilepidida; family Ophiuridae; genus Ophiura; species Ophiura sarsii. The sequence goes on along the minus strand of CM069457.1, from coordinate 48,259,410 downwards.
ATCAAGACAACGCACGGAAAACATTCTCAAATAGGCTATTTCATTTAGAATCCATACACCCCCTGCCCTACGAAAGACATGACCTTAATCTTCCACGGAGGAAGTGTAGATTTCAAATGGAGTCACCCATACAGGTAACCCCATTTGGAATTCACACTCCCTGTGGGGAAGATCAAGGATATATCTTCCATAGGGGGTGTAGGGATTTTAAATGGAATTGCCCAATCATGTCAATGGAGCTTTGCCTATCGCCATCTCTTATCTAATAATTGCATCCATGATTAAATGTTGCAATAAAGTTGGTTGCAACTAACCCAGCAACTTTAGAATTGACATTTAAAGAAGACGGGTTTTTTTTAAAAAACTTATCTAATTTTTTTTGAAATTTTGACCAAAAAGCGCCAAAAAAGTGATTTTTTTTCTCATTTTTTTGTAAATACAAGACAATATCATTTCTTTTAATACCGGTATATTTATTTCAACATTTCATATCATAAGAAAACATATCACTATACAACCACAATTCGTCAATAAAATAAATATCGCATCATCAGTTGTGAGGATACATTTCAAGCGCAGCAAATACACTAGAGACCGTGCATTTCAAAAAAAAATTGAATTCAAAGAAATGTCATACACATCACTCGTACGTCCAATCATGGACTACTGCAGCTCCTCTGAACTTTAGAGGTTTCCTAATAGATTATCACCTAAATCAGATGACAGTCCAGAGTTGTTTCACTTTCAGTAAAAACAATAATTATAACAATTATTAAAGGTTAACGCCTCACATAATGGGACAATTATCAATTCCATGACCCACATCCCTCGAGTTTTGAGCAATTATACACAACATCGCTTTACAGTGGTAGTGATAATTTTGGTTTTTTGGCGTGCCGCTTCTGCGTTACACGGCCGATAATTGCTCAACGAATTACTGCATGGCAGCAAGCCATACACTAGCGTGTAAGATAAGATGATACTAGTGCGATGATTTGTGATGGTCGGGATCTGGTCACCATGTTCGTTTGTTGATCTAATCGTTTTCATCACCGTCACCCTTAATCATCATCGCCATCTTCATTTTATTGCCATCTTCATCTAGATCTACAGTCTACTCCATCATCTTCATCTTCAACTTCCTCCCGCCAGCTTCTTCCTCCTCCTCCACCTCCTCTTCCTAATCAGTTTCCCTCCTCCGTCATTATCTCCCCTCTTCTTTCCTTTCCTTGTCCTCTTCTCCTCTTCCTCTGATCCTGCTCCTCCTCCTCCTCTGCTCCTACTTCTCCTTATCTTACTACTACTACTAGACCTACTCTCCTCCTCGCCCTCTCCTCCTACTAATACCAATTATTTAATCTACAAACATATTCAAAGATATATATATTTGACCGAGTGACAACCACAATACCTGAATTGTGTCAAAACAGATATTCAGAAATTATAACGTTCAATATTGCCCGTATGAGGATCCTATTTTTTTTAAATACAATATTTGTTAATTGTAATTGTAACATTGTAATAAGAAACGCAAAGAGAGATAGAGAGAGAATCAAATTGATATCACGCAAAATAAGCTATAGTGACAATTATTTGGGGGCTCGTCCGGGAAATGAACTCGGGACCTCTTCATCTGGAAGAGAATGACATGTTTCAAGAAGCTGTTTGTAGCAGACGCTAGTTGGATAATAGACAGTTAATTTCATGTTGTTTCGGCATACGACATATTCAACATTATTCAAACACGAGTTGTACTGTACCGTGATGTTTTACAGCGCCATCCTGCGGCACCTTCCGCACATAACATGTCAGTATAACCTGGTGAAGATTATGTTGATTAGGCCAACGGGAATTAATGTTACGCTTCCCGTCATCCTTGCATTTCAAAATTTTAAATTAGGGTTTTTAAATTGGGGTTTATAAATATAACTTTTTTCATTTTATCAACTTCTTTTATCGATTCAAACCTTGATTTGACACAATTTCAGAACACTAATATTTTGAATTCCTGAATGATCGAGGGCGTTCTATATTATAGTGTTGGCACAATTGTTGAACCCAAATAATTCATGGATTTTTTAATAAAATGATACACTTGTGAGTTTAAAGCATAATTGTTATGCTAATCAGATGCCAAATAATGACCTACATAGGGCTATATCAGAACTGTTTTCATTTTGAAAATTCTTTGAAGGGAAACTTATCATTATTTGCCGTAGGCTGTAAATAGCTCGTATATAGGTACTTCCGATTGGGTATGTTTCGTTACAACATGGAATACCCTCTAACATGTCTCACGTTACCCTTCCAGGGTGACATCCTATATAAAACAAACCTGTGGATGTCTCGTGACATATTCCCAAGGGTTTCAAATTAGAATCCCCCAGAGGCAAATTTGCGAAAAATTATATTTTACATAATTAGTTGGAACTTTCAAAACATAATTCAGTTGATCTGAATGAATAGCTTTAGGGTCTGTGATAGAAAGTATGTAAACATCCCCGTGAAAAAAATCTGCCTTATTTGAGACGTAATACAGGACAGGCTCATCTACAGATCGGCAGAATCGATCCCCAAATGACACCAAATGACCTGCAAATTTGACCAATTTCACTTCAAAACAAAAATCTGTGTTCATGGGTCAATTTGAACACCTAGAGGTACAAAATGTCATTTATTTGTGAGTTTTAAAGTGACATTATGATATTGACCTACCGGTCTGCTACTCCTGTACGGAGCCGTTCTGTAACTTTTATGCTTCGCACACCCCAACTGACCAAGATGAACTGTTATGCTACGGACACCCAAACTGACTCCAAGATGAACATTTATGCTACGGACACCCACACTGATGAACTTTTATGCTACGGACACCAACACTGACCAAGATGAACTTTTATGCTATACGGACACCAAAACTGACCAAGATGAACTTTTATGCTACGGACACCCCAACTGACCAAGATGAACTTTTATGCTACGGACACCCAAACTGACCAAGATGAACTTTTATGCTACGGACACCAAAGTGACCAAGATGAACTTTTATGCTACGGACACCAAACTGACCAAGATGAACTTTTTATGCTACGGACACCTCAACTGATGAACTGTTATGCTACGGACACCAAAAGTGACCAAGATGAACTTTTTATGCTACGGACACCTCAACTGACCAAGATGAACTTTTATGCTATGGGACACCAAAAACAGACCAAGATGAACTTTTATGCTACGGACACCAACATTGACCAAGATGAACTTTTATGCTACGGACACCCAAAATGAAAGATGAACTTTTATGATACGGACACCAAACTGACCAAGATGAACTTTTTATGCTACGGACACCTCAACTGATGAACTGTTACGCTACGCACACCAAAAGTGACCAAGATGAACTTTTTATGCTACGGACACCTCAACTGACCAAGATGAACTTTTATGCTATGGGACAACATCCAACAAGATTAACTTTATGCTACGGACAACATAACTGACCAAGATGAACTGTCATGCTACGGACAACAAAACTATATATTAGCTCATTTGGGGTCGTAATTGATATCAAAATCAATAATGTAGCCTACATATTAAACATAATATGATTGTTTACGCTACAACGAAAATAAATCAGTCACTCAGTTAGATTCCAAATTTGTTTCACTTTTTAATGAAAAATAATACTAAAACCCACAAAAGTCAAGGTTATATCCGGTTCAGATTATAAAGAGAATTGCCACCTCAAATTTTAATATTATTCTTAAAAATCAAATCCCCACAACTATGCATAATACCCGCGGCCGACCCGAAGTGTCAAAGTTCTTTTTCCACCAACACCGAATGTGTATTAAAAGCAATTGTATTATAACTGTTTGTCACATTTCCAGTTTTTAGCTAATTAAGATTTTTTCTCTCTCTCTTTCTGAGGTTATTGTAAAATTAAAAGATTGTTCATTTGTACTGTTCTAGCGAGCCGTATCATTTGTGGTGGTGAAGTTGCCGAGGAGGCATTTTAGTTTTATAAAATGCAGACTTAATACAGTGTAACAAATTGGGATTATGTGTATTTGGAAGCTTTTTTTGGTGGTTTCATAATCTAGGCAGCTCCAGGGCTTATATTTAATTTATCATATCGTAGGTTAATTAGCTAACTCAATCAGTAGAAGTGTAATTTTAATTCATTAAGACGGAAATGATTATACTCGTATCATGTGTGGTTTTCATGCCAACAAATGAAAAAGGGAGACATAGTTACCAAACAAAACAAACTGGTTTAGGATAACTCTCACTCAATTTTAACATGATATATTATTATTATTAATTTTATATTACACTTTCCACGCAGACGACAGTTAAAATTTCACAAAATGTTTGAAAAATGTCAACAATATTAAATTTCATCATCATAATTGGAATCACCATGAGCAATGATGAGAAATGCATTAAATTAAGTACAAACATGCCTAGTATCGGTTCAGTAATTCTTGAGATAGACTTTCAAAGTTGGGAAAAGTTTCTGAAAAGTCTGTTTGACTACATCCCTCCACCTTTTTTCAATAAAATTGAGAATTTGATATCGTAAGAAAGCCAATGTTATAGTCTTATTTTTTAGATGCTATTAAAAACCTTAATAAAAACTATGAGATATGTTTAGCATTTTGATCCCGTTTTAAAATGTGTTGTTTTTGTTTTCCCTTTATTATTTTGTACTTTTAACACTTTCCACGCGGCAGGCAGCTCTCGACGACATTCAAAAATTGCACAAAATGTTTCAAAAAGTCAAAATTGTTGAATTACATTACCATATTTGAAATCACCATGAGAAATGCATTGAAATAAGTACCAACATGCAAAGTATCGGTCTAGTAATCATTGAGATAGACCCTGACATTTGGGAAATGTTTCTGAATATTCTGTTTTATAGGCCTATTGTAAAACTTAAGTCATAGCCTCGTGGCAAGTGTTAAGTATACATTCAATTAAAAAAAGCAAAACAATAATTGACCATTATATAACACTCTCACGCGGCTATTAATTTTACACCATAGGCCTATTAATATTATACCAAACATATTTTTCAAAAATATTTCCCAACTTTCTAAGTCTATCTCAAGGATTTCTGAACCAAAACTAGGCATGTTTGTACTTATTGTAATGCATTTCTCATACTGATTCCAAATATGGTAATGAAATCCAATAATTTGGACATTTTTGAAACATTTTGTGAAATTTTGGAATGTCGTCTGCAGACGCCTGCCGCGTGGACAGCAAGTGCTAAGAGTTGTTTGATTTAAATAACATTGAGAATTTGATATCGTAAAAAAACCAATGTTAGTCTTATTTTTTTGATGCTACTAAAAACATTAAGTATACTTGTTTTCGCTCTACTTGTACTTTCAAATACTTTCAATTTAAAAAGCAAAACAATAATTGACCATTATCAACAGTAACAATTATCCTATATAACTTATTATTATATAAGAAGAGAACCACAAACAATGTCACAGCGATGATTTATTATACAATTATTGTATACTTTATACAATTATTGTATACTTTCATTTCGAGATAGAGCCAAGAATTTGCTTCCTACAAAAATAACCAAAATTGGAATTTTTAAAAAAAAAAGGAAAGTTGCACTGCCTGAGGTATCCGTTATCCTTTTAGATCCCTTACCACCAAAAGTCATTCATATACTATACAACCGATCGAATAAAAAGAATAAATGACAAAAATGCATAAAAACATCCGCAAATAGTTATTGTCCATGACAACCACATGACAACGTACTTTATGTTGACAAGAAAACAAAAACTATTTTGTAACAAGTGTATGTAAACAATTGTTGGTGAATTATGTCGGTATTTCAGTATTATTTACTATTCAGATGACAAATTAACCGGATATAGTTTGATGTATTATCAAGGATAGGATACCTGAGGCTTTAGTGTACAGCTCAATTGTGGTGGTATATATTAACACTTTCCACGCGGCGGTCGGCTGCAGACGACAGTTCCAAAATTTCATAAAATGTTCCAAAAATGTCAAAATTATTGAATTTCATTGCAATATTTGGAATCACCACGAGAAATGCATTGACATAAGTACAAACATGCCTAGTATTGGTTCAGTTCTCCTTGAGATAGACTTTGAAAATTGGGAAAGGTTTCTGAAAAATCTGTTTTGAATATGCATGGTATAACCAATATAGCCGCGTGGAATGTGTTAAGACAGATCGGTTTCACGATAATTATTTGACTATTCATTTTACGCAATGAAACATCAAAACAACAAAATTAATATTGAATGGGATTAGTCTATTTAATATTTACAAATATGAAATTATACTTTTGGTCCCACGGATTTTTCTACAAAAACGTTTTATGTAATCGATTTTCATTGAATACTTTCAAAAGTGTTTGTTGTTGAATTTGTTAATCTTATAGCCCATCATTTCGTAAATATATTTAACAGATATTTTGCTTAAGGTATTCGTACGAATAGCTAACCAAATAGTTTCTTTTCTGGTGTCACGATAATTATTTTGACTATTCATTTTACGCAATGAAACATATCAAAAACAAAATTTATATTGAAACGAATACCCTAAATGATATGTACAGACATATGAAATTATAAACTTTGTCTCGAGATTGTGTCGTTATGATAATAGGCCTACTCGATTTTCTTTGAATTTTTATCAACACGTTTTCTGTGAAAATCGTCATCATTTTTAATAAGTGTTTCGTAAACTTTCCAATATATCCGTGCTTGAAGGTTAATTCAATGATTAAAAGAGCATTTTCTCTTTTTTCTGGACTTCTGAACAAATCGGCGTCAAAACGTAATACATATATATAATTGTCATGTTTTGAACCAAAAAAAGGGCAAAAAGTGACAACAAACTTGAAAATATTTTAACAACATTATTAATGTTTCCTAAAAATAAAATAAATAAAAAAATCTAGGATTCAATATTGATGATTCTCTTTCCAATTTTGTCATAATAATAATAAAGACAAATACAGCTAGATATACCAAAGAAAAAGGACAATAATTACAAAACTGTATTCATCACTATTCCTATAAAATACAGAATGCATGTTTTTTATATTTAATCACATTTAATCGTTTTGACAATATACATATGTCATGATTTCAAAACTTTCCTGGATTAAGTTTAATTCAAAATATCAACAACAGTTTTTTTTGTGTAAAACATTTAAAATGATAATGATGGCGCCGCTACACAGCGTGCTTCACACCGTCCAGTATTTTGGGTGTTTTTATACCAAATTGTCGAGAAGCGAAACTAAACATACTTTATTGAAACAAAACTCCATAAACGGTTAAAGTATAATGCTAAAACAATATTATTTAAGATTCACTGTTTATCAGGGATAATCGGTTGACAGCTTACAATAGCAAATAATGTCAACGAGACAACAGTATATACGTGTGTTTTACCGAAATGGGTTAAAAATGGGAGAGCTGGCAAATTTCAAAATAGAGCAAACTATTTCTTCACATTTAGAGGCATCGCATATTATGTGATCTTTTCCAAGTAGCGCCCTCGATCATTGATTTTTACTATGAAAGCAGATTTTCTTGCAGATTTACATTTTTTATCATAAATCATGAAGATCTTCTAAGTTACAGATCGATACGATTCCTAATTACTTCAAAATCATGGTTTGAAAATAGATTGTACCGAGCGGTACAATCTATTTTTTCAAATTTTACTCTAAATTCAAACTATGATTTTGAGGTTGTTAGGAATCGTATCGCTCTGTAACTTGGAATACATTTATGATTTATGATCAGAAAAGTAAATCTGCAAGAAAATCTGCTTCTATTTTTTTTTCGAGGATTGAGGGCGTCCCCTGGAAAAGATCACATCATATACCTTTAAGGTTATGAAAGTCGATGACCAATGGCAACACGTTAACATAACATTAACACTTTCCACGCGGCTATTGGTTTTACCATATAAAAAACAGGTTTTTCAGAAACCTTTTCCAATTTTCAAAGTCTATCTCAAGGATTACTGAAGCAATACGAGGCATGTTTGTACTTATTTCAATGCATTTCACATGGTGATTCAAAATATGGTTATGAAATTATGAAGTTTTAGACATTTTGGAATGTCGTCTGCAGACGCCTGCCGCGCGGAAAGTGTGGGGGGGGGAGGGGGGGGGGTGGCATGAGGGAAACTGGCCTGCACTGCGTCCATATTTTGCTCAATTTTAATTATAATAACAAACTCATTTAGTGAATTAAAATGTAGGCCTATGCTAAATCACCCATAGTGACGCAGAAAGGGCAATCCAATTGGCTGTCAGTTGTGGGTATGCAGTTTTAACCCAATTTTGTTTTAGTTCATAATTAAGCGTTTCATGTCTGGTTTCATGCTTCACCTATTTACTAATTTTGTGTTGTGGTTAAACTAACCAAATGTGGCCGGTATATTATAGTGGTATAAACATGATAATCTACTTTCTTATAATGAAAACGAGTGAACAATATCTGTTTTGAGCTAGAATTAAAGGACCATTTTTAAAAAAACCCGGATTTCACCATCGCAAATCATCTTTTGGGATCAATTAATAAAGTCACTTACCAAAATGCCAAAAGAGCGATAAGTCACTTCCCTCACTTTTAGCGTGAACTGAAAACAAACATCAAACATACAAACAAATTATGAAAGAGTTATTGTTGTTCCCATGTTTAGCCAATCAGAGGCCCTGCTCGGTTACCATGGCAACCAGAGCAAAACCCTCTCCCCCTTAAACTACATTCCCGATGAGGCTAACTGCATGTTCATAAGGCTAATTACATTCGATAATAGGCCTACGTATAAGTATAGGCCTATAAACACTTTCCACGCGGCAGAATTTGGCAAAAGGTTTCTGAAAGTCTGTTTTTTATATGGTCAAACCATACTATATAGGCTCCTTTGTGGAATGAAGTTGTTCTTATACGGTATTGGCCTACCTCATAACAGGGGTCGCATTCTGACGCGTCTGCGCGTCCTAGACCTCTCACTTCCTTAGTGACGCGTCAGGTTTCAAATTGGAAAGACTTGCGGGTCCAGATCAAAATTGAAGGGGAACCCTTAAATATGACGATGTATGGAAATGGAAACCTTAAGAAATTCTGTAAATTACATATTCATCCTTTGCTCACAATATAAATTCATTAAAACTGTCCTTAAAAAGTTTAAAAAATTGAAATACTCACACTTCAGGACCCCTCAATTTCTTGGGGGACCCCTTAAATTTGTTTTTGAAGTCCTAAGGGGTCCTGACAAATGTCATGGGACCTCTCACATTTTTGATCCAGTGCTATCCCTGCCTCATAATGAAAAGGATAGTGAATGTTATATGTAATGTAGTTCACCTTATATAGAATATAATTCAAAACCCCATATGAAATGCTGTGAATGTTATATGAAGGCCTACACTCTCAGAATAAAAGGTTCAATTTAGAACCTAAAATGGTTCTAAACCTTGTCCTCTATATGGAACCCTCACAGGTTCATTGGAAGAACCATTTAATTTAAGAACCTTTATGAAAGGTTCTTTTAAGAACCCCAAAAGGTTCCTTAATGTTGTCCTCTATATAGAACCCTAAAGGTTCTTTAACATCTAAGAACCCTATCGAGAGGTTCTGTAAAGAACCTAAAAAGGTTCCACGATTTTGTCCTCTATATAGAACCCTAAAGGTTCTTTAACATCTAAGAACCCTATCGAGAGGTTCTGTAAAGAACCTAAAAAGGTTCCACAATTTTGTCCTCTATATAGAACCCTAAAGGTTCTTTAACATCTAAGAACCCTATCGAGAGGTTCTGTAAAGAACCTAAAAAGGTTCCACGATTTTGTCCTCTATATAGAACCCTAAAGGTTCTTTAACATCTAAGAACCCTATCGAGAGGTTCTTTAAAGAACCTAAAAAGGTTACTCAATTTTGTACTTTATAGAACCCTAAAGGTTCTTTTAATATATATAGGAACCCTCTTGGAAGGTTCTTTAAAGATACAAAAAAAAGGTTCCTCATTTGTTTTCCACACAGAACCCTCAAATGTTCAACATTAATTGATGAACCCTTTTGGGAGGTTGTTCAAAGAACTGATAAAGGTTTGTGATGGAGTAAAAGGGGGCTTTATTTTATTTAGTTGAAGTTAAGTGGTTACACCTGGTTTCTAGACATTGAAATTGGGTGGTTATTCTTTAGATTCTTTAGAGTTAATAATTAGGGGTTTATTGTCAAGTTGGTTTAGTCTTCTTTGTGGAAATTATTGGTGATGGGTTTTATATTGCTTAACAATAGGTGGTGGCACTTAAACTCTTACCAGATAATCTTTACTCATCTATGCACCTGCAACATAGATAATCTGACAGGTGCTCATCAAGCCGACAATCATGTCACTTGCATTTCATAATATTATTTTCACTTACTGTTTGGAACTCAGCGGAGGAACACCTTTAGTTCCTCGGAGCACTACGAGAAATACATATGAAATAAAATCATCTATACAGTCAAGTCCGGAGTCTCTTGTTGTTTATCAACGTATTATTTAAGGACTTCGTCACATATGGTGGCAGCGATTTGGGATCTATTAAGCTATTAGCACCCGAGCATTTTTATATTTTTCTTGTGTTGGATTTAACCTGTTGTTTGCACAGTGTGCCCGGGAGTTCATTGAATCAACCAAGTTGAAGACAGACTGGTGAGTTTTGCAGTATAATATTTAAGGATAGTGTTATTTTGTTCCTACATTGTTAAGGCACATTTGTCAATTTTATGAATGCATTGTTTAGGATACACCCTTTTTATATTCGCTCACTTTTGTATAGTCGGTCTTTTATATCAGGGATGATCATTTGTCTTTTCTGATTTTATTTATATTATATTTAGATATTTATATATGCCATAAAATATGGGTCCAAAACGAAGGGAGGGTCGATCAGTACGGTTAACGCCTTCTACTAGTGAATTAAAGTTACGAAAGTATAAGATAGATTGTGACAATCAGGTAAAATTACGATTAGCCGAATTAGCGGCAGATAAGGCTAGAGATGAGAGGGAGGTAAACATAAGAATCGCAGAAATGGAAATTGAGAAACTAAGGATAACAGCTAATAGAGACGTAGCAATTCGGAGTCCCACAGAATCGGTAAGAGTCAATCCTGTCAATAGGGCAATTGATATTCCTAGGCTAGGTCCCCAAGAGAACATTGATAGTTATCTTAACTTGTTTGAAAGACTAGCACGGGACAATGATTGGGATGAAGGTACTTGGGTTTCTATGTTAGCTCCAAAATTGACGGGGAAAGCTAGGGAGGCCTACACTAATTTCCCTGAAGTAGGACATTTTCATTACGTAGACCTCAAGCGAGCAATCCTTGAGAAATACGAACTAACAGCTGAGGCATATCGCCGCAAATTTTTCAGTTGTTCGTTTGACGACCAATCTTTCAAAGAATGGGGAGGAAAGTTGGATGGGTACTTGGATAAGTGGATTCAGACTGCGGGTAAGGATAGGAATAACGCTCAAGATATGCGAGACTTGTTCCTTATGGATCAAGCCCTGCGTAGAATGCCTTTCCCCCTAACTCAATACTTGAAAGAAAAGGAGCCCCAAAATATGAAGGCGCTCCTTGAAATGGCAGATAAATATGTGGATTTAAAGGGGGGCCGGAAGTGGTTGATTAATCTCACAAGACCAGATATGCATAAGTCACAAAGTTCAAGTTTTGTAGGATCGAAGTCCCGTCCAGATAAACCTAGTCTCAGTGCTAGTGCTAGTATCCCTCCATCCGGATATGTGTGCTATATATGTAGCAAACCAGGTCACTACAGGAGAGATTGTCCACAGGACGAAGCCAATCCAAAGAATGTTTTACTGTGTAAGCCTATGATGAAGAGGACATCTTCACATGTGTCAAGTAGAGGTGTGAGCAAAATTTGTGCTCAAGATGGTCCATGGTACGAGTCACAAGGCAGGGTAAATGGTAAGATTGCCCGCATATTGCGCGATACTGGATGTGGTCAAAGTATTATTAGGTCAGAGTTTGTCAACCCAAGTGACTACATTGAGGGTAAGATAACAATCATGGGAGTTACCGAGAGTAGGGTAACGTTACCTCTTGCTAAGGTTTATGTGGAGAGTAGGTTTTGTACCGGTTGGATTGTGGTGGCTGTAACGGATGGTGTTCCTGACAACGATATGCTCATTGGAAATGAGGTAGTTAAGAATACCTCACGTGAGGATTTTGTGCAGGTTACATATGATAGTGACTTGTGGGTTCGTGGCGATACAGCCTTAGATCCTCCGATGGATATCCCAAGGTGTGACAGAGAGGAAGTAGTACTTGTGTCCACACGGGCTCAAAAGGCTACGGAACAGAAGGAAATGTTGGAATTGGATCGGATTTGCGAAATTCAGAATGCAAATTCAAAGCCTTTATTAGGTTCACTTATTACTAAACCAGATTCTCAGGTAGTTGACAAACGTATTAACAGTCAAGCTGTCAATCAACTGAAACCAGCGGAGCAGATCTCAATTGATAGCAGGGATAGGGAAGCTATTTCCCAATTACCCTTTTGTGGTGGTGGAGAGGATGATTCTCAAGGGTCAGGGGAGAGTATTGACTTCCCAGAGAGGATTGAAGTGCTTGATGAGGGGTTGATTGGTGACACCAGGTCTATTGATGATCAGCAAGGTAATGGTTTGAGTAGTGTGCTTGATCTTGACACAGACAAGCTAATCAAACTACAACAGGGTGATCCTACTTTAGCAGGTATTAGAGATCGTATACAAAGCCTTGATGAGGCTCAACGACAAAGAGTGTGTTTTTATGTGAAGCAGGGTGTATTATACCGTAAGTGGAGCTCATTGAGTAAGGGAGATAAGAAATCCCCTTCTGTTGATCAAGTGGTAGTACCAAAGGAGTGCAGAGCAGCTATACTTCACCTTGCCCATGATATCCCTATGTCTGGTCATTTAGGGATCAACAAAACAAGGGCTAGAATTCTTCAGTCGTTTTACTGGCCAGGGATATTTGGAGAGGTGGCTTTGTATTGCCGGACATGTGAAGTTTGTCAGAAGTCTGCTCGTTTTCATGTGTCTATGAAAGTTCCCATGAAGTCTATGCCATTTGTAGGTCAGCCATTTAGTCGTATTGGGATCGACATACTTGGGCCGTTAACGAGGTCTCGACGACGGAAGGCTTACATTTTGACCGGCGTCGATTATTCAACACGTTTTCCATTTGCCATTCCATTATCCAACATAGAGGCGGGAACGGTGGCCGATGCGCTGGTGGAGGTTTTTTCTATGTTTGGATTCCCTACTGAATTACTATCAGATCAGGGAACCAATTTTATGTCCAAGTTGATGAAGGGTGTGAACGATTTGTACCAGATTAACCATATCAGGTCATCGCCATTTCATCCAATGACGAACGGGTTATGTGAGCGTTTTAATGGAACTATGAAATCCATGCTCAGATCTTTGACGCCGGAACAATTCAAGGATTGGGATAGATACGTACCTCTTTTCCTTTTTGCGTATAGAGAAGTCCCTCAGGAGTCATTGGGGTTTTCTCCATTTGAGATGATGTTTGCCCATGCTGTAAGAGGACCTCTGAGTCTTTTACGTGAAAGCTGGGTTAGTTCGGATGGTCCGCGGAAGGAGGTGGTGCAGTATGTATTAGATATGCGTGAGATTGTATCTACTACCACACAATTAGCTCATGAGAATCTGACACAGGCTCAAGAAAAGCAGAAGGTGTGGTATGATAAGTCAGCAAGGAAACGTGAATTACTCCCAGGCAACAAAGTGTTAGTTCTTCTTCCTACTGACAATAGTAAAATCTCTGCAAAGTGGAAAGGGCCATTTACTGTCGTGAAGAAGGTAGGCCCTGTTGATTACGAAGTTGAAGTTGGTGACAAGCGGAGTAAACGGAAAGTTTATCATGCAAATATGTTGCGGATCTTTCATACTCGAGAGTTAGATGTATCCCCTAGCAAGAGTGAGGAGAGGACATGTCTAATTGTTCACTGTGAAGATGACGAAGATACACAGGATGAAGCGGGGGTATATAAGGGGCAAGGAACTCTTGGTGATATCCCTGTGTTTTCTCCTCAAGCCAAACGGCAGAGTTATCGTGATGTGAGTATTCCTGATAACTTGTGTCCTAAACAACAAGCAGAGTTGAGTTCTCTTTTAGAGAAATATGATTCTATCCTCAGTGATTTGCCTGGAAGAACAAATGAGATGCAGCATGAGGTAATCACTACCACTGACACTCCCATCAGGCGTAAAGCATATCGTATACCATATGCTAAGGAGGCTGAAGTGAAAAGAGAGGTACAGTCTATGTTGGATCTTGGTCTTGTAGAATACTCACAGTCAGCTTATGCTTCACCCATAGTTACTGTTGTAAAACCGGGAACAGGGGAACTGAGAATTTGTACAGATTATCGCCTTTTGAATCAAATCACTGTGTCTGACCCGTATCCAATGCCTAGAATAGATGATATCATTGATAGAGTCGGAAATGCAAGATTTTTATCCACTTTGGATTTGACAAAAGGGTATTATCAGTTAGGTTTATCTGATAAGGCTAAGGAGAAGTCAGCCTTCATCACTCCATTTGGACATTTTCAATACCGAGTTATGCCTTTTGGTATGCGCAATAGTGGGGCTACATTTCAGCGTTTAGTTGATCATATCCTTAGAGATATGAGTGATTTTGCTAGGGCCTATGTCGATGACATAATAATATTTGATGATGACTGGGACACACACATGCAACATGTAGCTGAAGTCCTGGAACGATTGCGCGAGGGTGGACTTACAATCAAGCCAAGAAAGTGTCATTTTGGCAAACAAAGTGTAAGTTATCTAGGTTACGTTATCGGAAATGGATGTGTCCAACCGAATCCTGATAAAATAGAAGTGGTACGTGACTTTCCCCGTCCCATAAACAAGAAGGGGATCAGATCATTTTTGGGACTCGTGAATTATTATCGGAAAATGATTCCAGGTATGTCTGAACTAGCTAGGCCACTCACTGCAGCGACCAAGAAGTCTGAACCTAACACTGTTGTTTGGACAGCAGAAAGAGAAACTGCTTTCAATACTTTGAAAAACTGTCTAACGTCTGCGCCAGTATTGCAAAGCCCAAATTTCACCAAACCATTCATATTACAAACGGATGCATCGAATGTTGGTCTAGGGGCAGTACTTAGTCAAGTAGATGACCAAGATATTGAACATCCTATTGCATATCTTAGTCGGTCCTTATTGCCTAGAGAAGAGAAGTACTCTGTAATGGAAAAGGAGTGTTTGGGAGTTGTATGGGCTATTCAGAAATTGCATGTGTACTTGTATGGTCGGCGGTTTGAGATACAAACTGACCATCAGCCATTGCGATGGATTGAAAGGATGAAGTTGGTCAACAATCGAGTTGCCAGATGGAGTTTGATTCTCCAACCATATGATTTCTCCATACAATATCGTAAGGGAAGTCATAATGCTAATGCTGACACGCTTTCAAGAATATGATAAGTTAGGGTTAGTTTGAGCAAGGAATTATTATGATAACTCCTTGGTTTGAGTTCTCATTTATTGGTAGGCCATGGTCTTATCTTTAAATTATCATGGGGATTTAGGTATAGACTTCATGAGACCGATAGGTTATGGCATATATTTATATAATATAATGTTTGGTATTTAATTTTGTGTAACACATGTGCATAGTAATTTTGCACTATCTAAATTTCATGGTTGTGCAAATTAAGTGAGTCATATTTGGATCGATTCACCTAGTGCCTTATTGTGGCATATTTTAATTCTTTATTTTTTGTTTTTATCTTTAAGTAACAATTGGGAACATAACACTATTCTTGTATTGTATTTGTAAGCTCAACATGTCTTGTTTCCATCAAGGTGGATGACGTTCTGCTGTGGTATTATTTGTGACACAGTTATGATACTCACATGATTTATATGTCGGTGGTCATGGAACAATGACAACATTTAAAATCATCATATCCCACATGGACTTATCATCTACTGACAACAATCCATATAATATTATTATATGTGAACCACGAGATCAACTCTTCGTCGATCCTAAGGTGACTACTAGTTACGAACATTATGGTCGCCGTGGTCAGGTTGCTGTGTTTTTATGCAACTGTTAAAGAACATTTGCGGTATCGCCAGTGGATACTTAAGAAATTCATTATTATTCTTAAGCTCATCTATAACTTTACATTGTAGCTGATGAATTACAACATTTCTGTGTATGAAGTTCATTCTAGGAGTTGTGTTTATATGCAGATTACTGAACCATGACTTGATAAACACAAATACAACCTGGTGATGGTGTACATTTATTGATGATATTGGATTGTATTGGTACTTCAAACATTTGCATACAACGGTCATTGGTACTGACAATGCATAGTACATCTATTGACATATGATATGCACCTCAGCTATTTAAACCTGTATAGTTGGTTAGTGCTCTTAAGCACTTCAGCGATTGCTTGGACAATACCTTATGGATGGACCATTTCTTAAGATGGGATGACAAGGATAATAACTTTATGTGAGGAGATCTAGTACTTAATCTAGAATTGGAATGATTCTTCGCCTTTTAAATTACATCTTGACAGCTGGATACTGATTATATACCATAACAATGACTGTGGTGTGGATGAATTGACTGTGGCTGATGAAAGTGATCATATCAAGTACTGTTACAGTGTTGTTGTAAATAATATCGATGTTGAAGGTGATATGGGATGTCTACAATTAGTGCTTAATAACAATGGAAATAACTGTGACTGGTTGGAGTGATAATACCTGTCAAGTGCTGTTCAGAGACTGCTTTATAAATGATATTAAACAATGTTGGAGTTGGAGCTGATATAGACAAACGATATAAACTATGACTTATCTGCATGGAATGGATGTCCGCATAAATGGAACTCTAAAATGATATTTTGCGTTGAACAGTTTACAATTGAATGATGATGTGATTACATCAGATTACTCATTTACTTCATATATTTATAATTTGTTTTTACTCCAATGATGTCACGGCATCATTCTTTCTGAAAAGGGGCATGTGTGATGGAGTAAAAGAGGGCTTTATTTTATTTAGTTGAAGTTAAGTGGTTACACCTGGTTTCTAGACATTGAAATTGGGTGGTTATTCTTTAGATTCTTTAGAGTTAATAATTAGGGGTTTATTGTCAAGTTGGTTTAGTCTTCTTTGTGGAAATTATTGGTGATGGGTTTTATATTGCTTAACAATAGGTGGTGGCACTTAAACTCTTACCAGATAATCTTTACTCATCTATGCACCTGCAACATAGATAATCTGACAGGTGCTCATCAAGCCGACAATCATGTCACTTGCATTTCATAATATTATTTTCACTTACTGTTTGGAACTCAGCGGAGGAACACCTTTAGTTCCTCGGAGCACTACGAGAAATACATATGAAATACAATCATCTATACAGTCAAGTCCGGAGTCTCTTGTTGTTTATCAACGTATTATTTAAGGACTTCGTCACAAGGTTACACCTAAGTTGGAATCTTGAGGGTTCTGAAATGTTGAAGAACCAGAAATTCATAGGTGAATGGTTCTTTGATGAACCTTCAACTGAACCCGTCGACCAGTGGAGATGTTGCTGTAAGCACACCTGGAAATAAATCAAATTGACCATCATATGATTAAGAACTGCATTGAGTTTAATTCGTCTAAAAGATAAAATTCAATAATGCACAATTCAATTCACAAATTTTAACAATTAATCTTAATTTAAGTACTACAAATAGTCAGTAAGATCAGTAATTGACCAATTCCTTATATCAAACAATTTAAACTTGAAATTCTCTTTAAGGCTGGTATTAAGGGGGACTCAACAAACTTTTTGTTGAATTTATCGAGCACTGTAACTTTTGAACTATTGATCAAGTACATATAAAAGTATACATTTTTTATATAAAAATGTATACCTTTATATGCATTTGATCAATAGTTCAAAAGTTACAGTACTCGATAAATTCAACAAAAGGTTTGTTGAGTCCCCCCTTAAGAACTGCATTGAGTTTAATTTGTCTAAAAGATAAAATTCAATAATGCACAATTAGAAATTCGATTCACAAATGTTAACAATAAATCTTAATTTAAGTACTACACATATTCAGTAATTGACCAATTCCTTATATCAAACAATTTAAACTTGAAATTCTCTTTAAGGCTGGTGTCAACCAAGGGAAAAGCAAAATTTCAAAAGCCTGTAAAAGAACTTCTTGTGTAAAGTGCACAAAAGTACATTGTATACATATTTAAAAAGGAACTGAGCCACAGAATCTATTTTGGCATCAAAATTGACCGAAAAATGGAATTTTCAAAAAAAGTGTAAAAAAGCTGAAATTTGGTAGAAATCATCCTTAAATAGTTAGCTAGGTAAGTTTTTTAATTTTTTTTGTCTATTTATATTGTTGAAATTTTGACCCAAAAAGTGCCAAAAATTGCGATTTTTGGATAAAAAACTAAATGTTGGTGGTGCAATTATGCTAAGTAATATGCCCATAAAATCACTTTCCAAGATTAACTAAATTACCCTAATTTGCCCTTAGTTTGAACTTTTTGCCATTGTTAAATTATGAGGCTTTATATTGTTTTCAGAAATATAACATGTATAGGCTATTTATTCCTCAAATTTTAATTTCCATCTAAATCAAACATTTATTTCCGACCTGATATAAATGTGCCAGTTGGCAATGCAAACAATTATTTTGTTAAAAGTGGCATCAAACTTATTTCTGTTAGGTCTGAATTCCCAGCTGTAGCAAAGACGGCACAACACCCTGACCCGACCCATCGTGGACTGAATACCGTACCCGGAGTTTACCGCAGCACTTTTAATCGTGTCATCCGCATCGCTTCTTGCCTTTAATTCTACCCACCTTCGTCATTTACTATTCAAATTAAATGTATACTTATTTTTTTCTCTCCACAAAATGGCGTAACAATATGACAATAGTGGTTTGCTGGCCACCCGTGGGTTCTCCATAATACTTCTATAGTAAATCCACACATAACTGAACATTATTTTTTTAGTCTTTCACTTAATTTTAAGGTAACAGTTTAACAATTTCCCCGCTTCTTTGAGCAAGTTCTGTACACACATTTTTTCAAACTCGCGTGGGAGTTGACGAGAATAGGCGAGAATTCATGTGAAAGATACACAAACATAACAGTGGCCGGCCATCTTTTCTGCATGGTTGACGGGTGGTAGTTAGAGTGACGGATGCGCATACATTGAACACTATAGCCTCACCTATAGGCTTATATTACATTTGTATATTAAAATTATACACACTCGATTTGGTCTTGATCTTTGAACAATAACTCTGAGATCATTTAATTCGTCAAATTTTAAACTATTAATAGAGTAGGGGATCGCGATTATCGATACGTTATCATCATAGTTTGGTAATAAAAAGTGTTTATATCGTTACTGCTTTTGACTCGCACCGGTGTTGAGCGCGGTACGCTGTGATTAGTTGCCTGAGCTGCTGAGAAGAATGTCGCGTAAATCTGTTTTTTCCTCACCCTAAGGCTCGGACGAAATTGTGTAAGGATCGGCAAAATAATTCAAATAAAACCAATATACAGCTCAGGTACAGCTACCTATTTGCTATTCAATGTATAGAATAAAAGAAAGTAAGTCATAACAATTAAAATATTTTTGGTAGATGTCTGACCTGAAAATAATGATTTGTAAAGCTAACTGATTGTTTGTTTGGATTTAATCATAAATACTGGCTCTCAAGTGTTTATGATTTAATACAGCGTGTCTGTCCCCCCAAAATGGGTTCAAATGTTTGCGAGCTTATAACGAAATAAGTAGGAAACATGGATAGTTTATATTTAAGGATATCAAACAACATATACTTGACCTTTATCGGGTACATTTTGAGACCAATCCAATGTAAAATTTTTGAAATACAAAGATTTGAATAGAGCGTGGTCAGAACACATTTGTCCCGATTTAAGGAATAAACCATCTGTGCGTTGCATAAAACTATGCGCTACATGTATGTGCAGTATTCCCGGAATGGGGTTTTTTCTCCGAAAGAACTTAACAATAACTCGGACAATAACAAAGAACATTTTGTTTTAATGTTTATGTAAATAATGAACTTGTTTTATTGCAATATGACCCATATAGTTTTGTTTACTGACACAAGCCTTTGAAAGAATGAATGCAAAGGCAAAACTTTGATGAAGTACAATTGCAACACATGGGGGTGTTCCTTGAAAAGTGGGACAAATGGGTTCTGACCATGCTCTATTTAAATGTTTGTATTTCAAAAAGTTTACATTGGATTGGTCACAGAGTTTGAGCAATTAAGTTCAGGTATATTTTGTTTAATATCCTTTAATATTAACTATCCATGTTTCCTACATTTTTAGTTATAAGCTCGCAAACTTTTGAATCCATTTTTTGGGACACGCTGTATAACAGGTTATTCATGTTTTGGATATAATAGCTGCCATCTTGTTTGGAATAATATATGATTCATATTAGTTTATAAGTTTACAAACTGTGTTTGAGATTGTCAGATATAAGACACACCTGTTTCATGATGTGTAGGCCGATTTGGTAACATGGTTCATGCAATGAATTGGACGTCAGTCATGCACCAATACAATTGAATGTAGAATAGGCCGGGTGCGATTCCCCTTTGTAGTTCGTTGCGCGTAGCAACATGGATACTCTATGGCGTATGCGGTGATTTGCCGGCGCTAGCATTCGAGATGAACTTTTGACCCAGCCGGGGACGCAGCACGAAAATGGCATATCGTAGGAACGTTCCTACTTCTCCAAACTTAAAAATTCGCAAGCTTTCTTTCTTCTTTGCTAGAAATGAAACAAAACTAATCTCAAGAACCAAATCACTTTTTACAAGGTGAGTATGTATTGGAATTACCATAAATGTACGACTCCCTATATATCCGCTGATACAATCGAAATGATTTTTTTGCCACATACCTATTCCACATATTGACATTAACACCTTCCACGCGGCTATTATTTCTACCATACACAAAACAGATTTTTCAGAAACCTTTCACAATTTTGAAAGTCTATCTCAAGGATTACTGACCCTAAACTAGGCATGTTTGTACTTTTGTCAATGCATTTCTCAAGGTGATTCCAAATATGGTAATGAAATTCAATAATTTTGACATTTTTATAACATTTTGTGACATTTTGGAATGTCGTCTGCATCTGCCTGCCGCGCGCAAAGCGTTAAAGGAAGCAAAATTAAAGAGCTCCAATCATATGGGCACCTAATATGGTAAATGGTCAGCACAGTATCGTATCGTATTTTATGGTTATTTAATAATGAAAACAACAAAACAATCTATATAGACAAATATTTTAATATTAGGCTTACTCATTAAATCAAGAACACTTTGTAATGGGCCATATTTAACACTTTCAACGCGGCGGCGTTCGTCTGCAGACGACAGTCTCAACATTTCACAAATTCACAAAAAGGTTTAAAAAATGTAAAAAATACTGAAATTCATCACCAAATTTGGAATCACCATGAGAAATGCATTAAAATAAGTACAAACATGCCTTGTATTGGTACAGTAATTTTTGAGATAGACTTTGAAAGTTGGGAAAGGATTCTGAAAAATCTGTTTTGTAATGGTAAAACTAATAGCCACGTGAAAGTGTTAAAGGGTCTGCCCATATACACCTTTGCCACATTTCATAAGGGTCTTTAACCACATGAGTGCCTTTAAGTTTAAATATCACATTAATTCCTCGCATTTTATGACAATTTAATATGGAAACAACAACATAATTTGGCCAAATATTTTTCTCACCTACTAAATAGAAATGATTATCTATTTTATTTAGTTTTAATGTTATCAAGGCTGCTCTTATTACCGTTGAGGGGGAACACATGGATGGCGCCAATTCTTGGTAATAATTCTTCATCTATTGAGAGGAATGAGGAATGCTTCACACTTTCCACGAGGCTATTAGTTTTACCATGCTCACAACATATTTCTCAGAAACCTTTCCCAACTTTTAAAATCTATCTCAAGAATTACTGCACCAGTAATAGGCATGTTTGTACTTATCTCATTGCATTTCTCATGGTGATTCCAAATGTGGTAATGAAATTCAAAAATGTTGACATTTTTGAAAAATGTTGTGAACTTTTGGAATGTCGTCTGCAGAGACGCCTGCCGCGTGGAAAGGTTAAACATTAAATGATGAAGAATTGATATCAAACTGTACCAAATATTTCCCGTTCATTCATTTACAAACGAGCAAATAATATATATCTATACAATTTAAGTTATAGGAACTTTTATTCGTAACATTTACGAGATGACCATTAGGCCTGCATGAAAAAAGGAAAAAACATCATTCTTTCATCTGTCATGCTATTTGATCCCGCTTTCCACGCGGCAGGCGTCTGCAGACGACAGTTCTAAAATTTCACAAAATGTTCAAAAATGTAACATTTATTGAATCACGAGACCATACCGGTATTTGGAAACACTTTGAGAAATGCATTGAAATAAGTACAAACATGCCTAGTATTGGTTCAGTTATTCTTGAGATAGACTTTGAAAGTCGGGAACATTTGAAAATCTGTTTTGAATAATGGTAAAACTAAGCCGTGTGGAAAGTGTTAAGACCCCTTTGCAGCTTGTTGCAGATATAACCCCCACCCCCAATTTAAAACCAAAAACCACACGTGGTGAAATTCAGATCCAATAAACTTCCAATTTGACTAAAATGCAGTTTTTGTTCGAAAGTTCAAAATGAAAGTTGAGTGGCTAACAACAGTCATCAGAAATGATTCTAGGCATTGATAGTAACCATTGATCTGAGCTAAGACAAAATATACCTCAAACTAAAGTGCTGGTCTTAGCTGAGACTAATATACCTTAACACTCCACGTGGCAGGCGTCTGCAGACGACAGTACCAAAATTGCACAAAATGTTTAAAAAATGTAAAAAGTATTGAATTTTATCACAATATTTGGAATCACCATAAGAAATGCATTAAAATGAATACAAACACGCATAGTATTGGTTCAGTAATCCTTGAGATAGATTTTGAAAATTGGGAAAGGTTTCTGAAAAATCTGTTTTTTACATGGTAAAACTATTATAGCCGCGTGGAAAGTCTCAGGTCTTGTTTAACATGTTTAATGTACCTGGTTTAAATAAAACGATGCGACATTTGGTGGAAAAAAACTAGCGCTGCATCCCCCATAGTAATTAGTATAGGTCTAGTGGAAATCCTTCGTCGTATATACAGAGGCAGTTCACCGAATGGACAAAAGTTTGAGAGACGGTTAATATAAAAAAATGGCATAAAAATTATCAGATCATTGCGCTAAATGTCTATTCAATTACATAATGGTTACGTTTGATACCGTCTGCTACTCAAGTGTCTTATTATCGTGATTATTATCATGATTATTATTAACCATTGATATTATTATAAAAACTGTGACATACCAACCGGATGGAATAGATAAACACGTTGTTGAAGTGGTTTGTTTTGGTACATTTATCCGCCTAATGTAAGTGTCGCATTTGCCAGACTGTGATTTATTATACCGAGGGCTCAGAATTACATGGCCTTATCTCCATTTTGACCATTTTGAGAAAAAGACTATAGAAGATTTCTAAACTCATTGGGGAGATGGTGACGAGGTCTTGTGATACTGGCTATAACGTTGAAAGGAGTTGTGTTATGGAGATAAGGCTGTGTGTACAGGAAAGAGAATTTCTTTCTGAAAATGTTGATACCAAAATCTCATTTTTGAAAATTGATGTAAAATTCGCGCAATAGTTAAAGCAATTTTAACATTAAAATGGTGCTGATGACGTCACGTCCACATGTATTTTTTTTAAATTATGGTGGCATCCCCCAAATAATCCCACGCCCTCTTTCGCTGCCTATGTTTAGAAGAGGTGACTGTAATTGAATGAGAATTGCAGAGAAAGAAAATACATTTTTATTTGTAGAGCTGTGAAAGGTATATACTTTTACACAATCCTGGAAAAAAGGGTTTTTGGAACTTAACAATAGAAATCTACCACCCTGCCCCCTGCAATGTTCGGCACATGCGGTATTTGTTTATAGTTACAAAAAACATTATGTCAAATGTTGAACTTGTAGCAAACATATGTTTTTTAGAATTAAATATAATATGTTTGAACTTTTTATCTGTTTTAATTAAACGAAAATGCTCTTTGTCGAGACGTGCATGTTGTAAAAATAATCAAAGTGTACAAAACAAATAAGACCAAACTTATCCGCCCACTATTATAATTACTAACAATTAGTTTTCAAGTATAGTAGCCTACTCACAACTCATGACAAAGTAGCCGGTGGCAACTAGCATGACTAGTGAAAGTACATCGTTCAATCTCTCTTTATTGGCCATCTCAATTAATCAAAACGAGACCTTAAGCAATTTGGGTAAAAACCCAAAACCTAATATATCGAGTTTTTATAACACTATTTCTTCAGACGAATCGCAATTATTATTATTATTATTTATGAAACTTATAATATTATTAGGATGAATGCGTAATTATGAATCTCCCCATGGTAAGTGGTCCTGTATTATACCACTCCCGGAAGCATAATTTGTTTTATTATCCCCATTTAGCGTTTAAAGTCATGTCTGACACAGACACGGGCATTTTATTTCAACTATCTCACTTTTCTTTGTATCTTATAGCACTTTTCTTTGTATCTGAGTACTTTAAGCTCTGGGGAAACGAAGGGTCGGGTTAACGAAATTGAGTTGTTCTTAACAAAAAATATATGTACTCTTTTTTGTTAAATACAGAATTATAATTTCATTATTCGTATACTGTTTATGTTATAATCATTAATATCAACATTAACATGTTATAAATACATTCTTAACACTTTCCACACGACAGGCGTCTGCAGACGACATTCCAAAATGTTACAAAATGTTTTAAAAATGTCAAATTTATTGAATTTAATTACCATATTTGGAATCGCCATGAGAAATGCATTAACATAAATACAACATGTATATTTAGTTCAGTAATTCTTGAGATAGACTTTGAAAGTTGGGAAAGGTTTCTGAAAAATCTGTTTTGTATAGGCTATGGTAAAACTTAAGAGCCGCGTGAAAAGTGTTACGGTAGAAACATGACATGGATTAAGTATCGGAGGTGATTCAGAAAATAATATATCCTATTTATTTTTAAAATTTGAAATCAATTATCAACGCACGAAAGTATATTGTGTTACACGAATTGACCATCATGTATGAGGGCGATTTGTTGAATGTTTCTAGAATCTAGATCAGTTTCCTACTTGAAATACACATTAAAATTGCGTTTGATGAGTAAAAAGAATAGAAACATGCCATATACCGAACCAGAGATTAATGAAATAATATCTTTAAGATTTGTAAAGATTAATATCTAAACATCTAAAATACTGCCGTTCTCGCGCGCGCGCAAAGCGTTAAAACCCAACCTTCCCTCATCAATGATCATGTACATGTTGAAAGTTTCGTAACAGATGGGTCGTACAATGTGCTATTGCAATTCTCACGATATTTATTTATGAAGTATTCATAACCAGTCACAATTTACCTAGCGGTTATGTTTTGCTACGTGATCTTGCATCGAATATCGTGAAACTCGACTTATCAAATTATCTGTCGTCGACGACATCATTTCAAATGAAACATATTGTTTTTTGTCTAATAAAGTTGAAATATTGTCGTGGAAAGCTTGATGTAAATCATACGGCTATCCATCGAGGCGGTATTTCGTATCAATCAATCGCTTGGTTTATATTATGGCCGCTATAGGGTTATCTTGGGCGAATAGTTGTTCTGTGGGCAGGTCTTACATGAAATTCATGAGTAAATGGCAATTGAATTGCCCCTAAAAGGCAAAAGATCGCTCCGAGTGATAGCGTCTAGAAACGTTCACATTGACAATTTATTTTTTGTAGAGGCAAAATGTTTTTAGGTCATAAAAAGTCATTTACTGTATCGGGACTATGTTATTTGATGGAATGACCGGGGGTTGATTGATAATAACCGAATATGTAATACCGCCCGAGACTAGATCAAATTATGATATCTGAGCGTAATGTTTCTGAAAATTGGACATGAACATTATTATTAATTCATGAGAGGCAAACATGGAGTTGGAGGGGCATGGGTAATAGAAAGAATGACAGGGGTTCATATGCGCAAGTTATTCAGTACTTAGGGCAAAGAGGCACAATGCCTAAATAACATCTTTTGTTGTATGTGCATGTATTGTTTACAACTTGTATGGGCATGTTGAAAGCAGCTGGCTGGACGGCATTCCACAACTGCTTCCACATACTTCGCACAGGTGCATGTTATGTTCTCAACTATGTTCCACTTAAATTTGTAATGGGACCGGGGACTTCCACAACCATGCACCATGGAATGTTAATAAATGGAATGTGGCAGCCCCGGGGGGGGGGGGGGGGGTACTCGGATTTGGTTTGGTCGGGGGTGTGCCGCTGGAGATTCAAAACCCATGCCCAATTTTTAGGGGTGATTTTGGAAAAATCGGTACCCATTTTTAGTGGTTTTGCTTCATTTTAGACCAAATTGTCGCAAATTATCGGGAAAATATACCTAATTTTTGCAAATTTTCGCGAAAATAGACACAATTTAGCGAAAATAGACACAAATTTCGCGAAAATAGACCCATTTGTAAAAAGTGACCCCATTATTAGGGATTTCCAGCACAAAATCATACCCCATGTTTAGGGATTTTGTGCCCAAAAAGCTACCCATTAGAGCGGCACACCCCCGTATACCCCCCGAGTACCCCCCCCCCCCCGGGTGGCAGCTTTATGAATATGCATATTGCATACTAGGTTTACCAATCAAATGTCATCGTTTAGTGTTTGGACTTTTGATAACCCTAAAATTAGGGCGCGGCCAGCATGGCCAATACTTGGCATCACAAACAACCATTACCATTACTTCGATGAGTTTCTTTGCGTTGGGTAGGCCTACATCTAAGCCCATCTCCTGACAATGTTATCAAAGTTTCGAAGTCGGTCTTTTGGAATAGGCCTATCCAATGGGAGATTTAAGTAAAACTATTCATGCGATTACGCTTAGCAATCATCTGTTAGCCATTTAAGACATATTTAAAATAAAAAATCAACGGTGTTTAAAATGTAAGGAGCCAAAATGGATGACATCTCCTGTCGCACACATGGTACACGGGTTAGATTCCCCTTACGCCCCACCCCCCAAGAAAACCAATTGTAAATCTTTAAACTTCTCCTTTTCATTAATTTTCATATCTGTATTAATTGGTATCAGAATGTGACACTTTATCTACAGTTCATCTCCCGTCGTATCTGATATTCTGTTAACTATTACTCCGTAACCAACCCGTGTATATTGAGCTGTCGTTTGGCACCTTATACTGTAAAATTTGGCGCCTTTTTGACACATCTGAGTGACAGACAGTTCCGGCCCCCGTCCTCATGCCCACCCTATCCCAGCACGAAGGTAATTGTGGCCTAATTATCGCTGCTGAGTTTGATCAGTCCCATCAAAACAATCCCCAAGTACTTGCAGCTTGCGTTTTGTTAAAGTCTTTGATATGATGGATGGTTATTTTTTGTTTTCTTCAGGTCTGTATCTTAACAACTGCTGGAGCAAGAATGGGCTTGTTTGTACTTATTTTAACGCATTTTTCGCACTGATTCCAAGCATCATAGCTTGACATGCCATATCTATACAAAATATAGTTCACAAAATACAACCATATACGGACTATTTTCGCTGTCAGCATGTGTTAGGTTAATGGTATAGTGCCCATGTATCCTCATTTAAGGACACACACACGCATAACACCACAGAGCACAAGTGCAATCCACCTAAGGTGTTGGGGAGGACATTTAAGTACACACTACACCTTAGCACGCTTAAGGGCACGGTTTATATCCGACCAAACACCACGTTCAATGTCAATCTCCAGACTCGGGCCTGCATGGCCACAGCTGATAGAGAAGGCGTGGATAATATATTATATCTCCATGCAGTGCGCACCTGTATAAAATGTTTAATAACACGGCGTAATAATTGAAAAGCAAACGTGTGTTAATCTGATTGTAAGTCATTGTCATGAACAATTAAAAGCACCGTTTAATTTGTTCGAGTTGCACTCTATATAAATAAATAAGAAAAGTCCTCAAGGCCTTGTTTTTGATTGCAGCGCAGTTTATTAGCAAGTTATTGTTTTTCTTTAATTGCAAAAGGGACAATTAAAAGAGCAATCCGTTGTCCGAGACTGTGTTATATAAATATAAGCTTATTGCGTGGATTTTTTTGTCTTCTGCGACGTTATTGTTTTCGTTAAAATTGCAAAAAGAACAATTAAAAAAATTACCGGTCTTAAGTTGCTTTAAAAATCTGTGTTGTGTAAATACAAGATTACTGTGAATTGTGTGGCGTTGTTGTTTTCGTTTAATTGTAAAAGGTATGAAAAGTGAAAAGGTTAAGGTGATTCAAAAACAAAGTCTCACTTCGTAAACCAAAGCTTATACTGTCACGTTGTCATTAACTTATTAGCCTTTTTAATTTTATTTTTTATTAATTTTACAGCATTGAAAAATCTCGACAAAGAACAATTTCTTTTAATTAAAAGTTTAAGAAGTAGAAATCTATCAAAACATTTCTAGAAAAACACATATCTTTGTTACAAGTGCAAGATTCATAACAAAATGTTTAATTGCGATTGCAACTATCTGCTCCTTGCACGAGTATAGAGGCCTTTTGGTTTCTTTATTCTCATGGCGTCGCATAGTTCTTTATGCTCATGGCTGCATGGCGTCGCATATGGTGTCACGTCAGCTCATCCAATTGCGCAGTGGCGTATAGCTAGGTTTTTTCATATGGGGGGGGGGGGGGGGGGGGGGGGGGGGGGCAAGAAATGAAAGTGAACCGACAATGTTGTTCTGACTAAGGAAATGAGCTTGTAGCGCGCAAAAGTGTTCGACTTAACAAGTAGCGTAGCCAGCGGGGGGGGGGGGGGGGGGCAGTCTGGGGGCGGGGGGGGGGGGGGGCAGTCTGCCCCCCGGACACCTAAAATGGGGACGGAGAAGCGGAAAATGGGGGACGAGAAATTGTTCATGTAGTACATTTACTGTGCGAAATTTTTTGACCTCCCCCACCTCCTCCCCCCCCCCCCCCCCCCCCCCCCCCCCCCCCCCCCCCCAACTTACGTGAAATTTACTAGAAAAAAATTGGGGCAACCTTTTACGAAAATTTTAGAAATCTTGCCCCCCCCCCCCCCCCCCCCGAAAAAAATCCTAGCTACGCCACTGGACTTAACACTTATTTTTGCGATGATTGAGGTACATTTTGGCTCTAAACAAGTTTGTTCCAACAAATATGGCATTTTAACACGCGAAAAATGTCCATCTGTGTACTTTTGACCATCATAATTCCATGATTCCTCTTGTCAAATGAACCGACAGCGCCAATCTCAACCGACACGATAGTCAATATTGGGAGGCGAGGGCCCCTCGCACAACTAAACAAAAAGTGATATATCATATACGTATACCAGCCCTGGTACATTAGTGTGCAGGAACATGAGGAAGGGATAATGCCAATGTCGGTGTAAATATCATCTGTCTTCTCTTGACTTCTTCAACAGCGATTAGTATAAAGTGGTTAATAATAATCGGTGTTTGAATGTAAAATCGTTTAAATAATTAAACCGACCATGAACAAATCAATGGTTATAATACATCGAGGACTTTTACTGTTTTACACCCGCAGAAGTAGAAAAAAATCGGACAAAATTAACGCCGCGAGTTTTCACTATGAAAGACCCATTATCTTTACCATGTTGTCACTAGACCATCAAACGATGGATAGCGTTCTTAACACTTTCCACGCGGCTTTTTCAGAAACCTTTCCTAACTTTCAAGGTCTATCTCTAGGATTTCTGAACCAATGCTAGGAATGTTTGTACTTATTTGAATGCATTTCTCATGGTGATTCTAAAAATCGTCATGACATTCAATAATTTTGACATTTTGAAACATTTTGTGAAATTTTGGAATGTCGTCTGCAGACGCCTGTCGCGTGGAAAGCGTTTTTTATGATTGACAGAATTATAATTGCTTTAATATTGTATGGCCTTTTATCATCAGTATGTACAATTTAATTTTAATTTTTATTAATATCAGTTTCTCTGGTGACAGGTTGGCTTCGAAAAACCCAACTGAGTGTTTAATTAGTCATTGTTTTATGGCGATATTATTTTCACAGCACAGAAGTTCGTGGTCAAATCATCTTCCAGTAGACATACGAGGATAGTACAATCAATTACCTTGGCCCTATTTCATAAAAGTTACGATTCTTCTTAACACTTTCCACGCGGCTATTAGTTTTACTATATATATACACTACAGATTGTTCAGAAACCTTTCCCAAATTTCAAAGTCTATCTCAAAAATTACTGAACCAATAGGCATGTTGGTACTTATTTTAAAGCATTTCTCATGGTGATTCCAAAAATGGTGATGAAATTCAATAACCTTGACATTTTTAAAACATTTTGTGAAATTTTGGAACAGTCGTCTGCAGAGTGACGCCTGCCATGTGGAAAGTGTTAAATACTAAGAGAAGAAGAGTGCTCAAGAAGAGTTCAACGAGCTTGTTCAGTGGAATTTTAAAGAATTCTTCTTCAGTTATAAGCTTTATTAAGTTGGACCCAGATCTAAAGTTTGACATGGGTCACATTTCAAGATTGAATTATAAATTCTAAAACAATCTTCTCAAGAAGAGTTGAAAAGTTAAGAAGAAATCACTCTTCTTATATGAATCATATCTTTCATGCATGCAAAAGGACCCGACTGCATGAAATATAAGATTCATCTAAGGTAAGGAAGAGTTGAACATTCATTTGTTAGCGAATGAATTTTTGATTGACTATTCAATTTTGTTTACCGATTAGTCCCTAAGTACAGTGCGAAAGATTGGAAAACCAATCGGGTAATTTAAGAGAGAAGATATTCCAGAGCTATGAAAAGTCACTGTGTATTGAGGTTATCCATGTAGCCATGCGACGCGGACTTCAAATGGGAACCGCACCCGGACTTATCTTCTACACAATCAATTAAATCGGTGCACTGACGTCTAATTCATTGCAAGAACCATGCTACCAAATTGGCCTACATACACTCTTAGAAAAAAAGGTTCGTTTAAGAACCCTTTTTTGTCCCGCGGGGAGCACCTTTTGGCCTAAAAGGTTCTAAAAAGAACCTTAGAATGGTTCTTTGAAGAACTTTCAAATTTTAAATAAGACATAAAGGTATATTTACTTTTTTGTTTTTATGTAATATGCAAATTCAAGAGAAATGTAAACAAATTTAGTCCTTTTCAACTGTTAAAAATCATTTCTTCTTGGCTAAAAACAATTTTTACCGTTTTACCAAGAACCATTGAGGGTTCTCCATAATTTTTCCCCAAAAGGTTCTTGAAGCTTGAGGAACCATTTTCTTGGCTAAAGAACCCTTTTAGAACCTTTTTTTGATTCTAAAAGGAACCCAATGAAATTTCTATAGGGTTCCTTTTAGAACCAAAAAAGGTTCTAAAAGGGTTCTTTAGCCAAGAAAATGGTTCCTCAAGCTTCAAGAACCTTTTGGGAAAAAATTATGGAGAACCCTCAATGGTTCTTGGTAAAACGGTAACAAATGTTTTTAGCCAAGAAGAAATGATTTTTAACAGTTGAAAAGGATTAAATTTGTTTACATTTCTCTTGAATTTGCATATTACATAAAACAAAAAAGTAAATATACCTTTAGGTCTTATTTAAAATTTGAAAGTTCTTCAAAGAACCATTCTAAGGTTCTTTTTAGAACCTTTTAGGCCAAAAGGTGCTCCCCGCGGGACAAAAAAGGGTTCTTAAACGAACCATTTTTTCTAAGAGTGTATCATGAAACAGGTGTATATCTTCTTTCTGAAAATTTTGAACACAATTATTATTCCCGACAAGATGGCAGCTAATCCGTTACGTGGATAATCTCTATCGGGCATTTTAAGAGAGAAGATAATCAAGAGTTTAAAAAGAGTAATGTGAAAAGTCGCTCTATATAATGTAAAGCTGTCACATGTTATATAGGCCTAGTGCATATTTTCCGATTCAAGTTTTAAACACCGCCCTTAAGGGTAGGGGATACTCCATTTAGTGTAGTGCGCCATTAATCTCACACGCTCACATCATCCGATGCTAAAATCTAAGCCCATCTGCTGACAATGTTATCAGGGTTTCGTAGTCGATCTTTTGGAATAAGCCTATCCAATCGAAGATTTAATTAAAATTATTCATGAGATTATGCATATCTGAAAATATCTTTTTTCACCGGTGTTTTACACTATCCACGCGGCTATTATTGTTACCATATACAAAACAGATTTTTCAGAAACCTTTCCCAACAATAGTTTCATCTCACACTCTCACATCATCAGATGCTAAAATCTTCGCTTCTTCCTCAGCATCAAACTATACACCATCAGTAATATAAATCTATTTTTGAATTTTGTCGATGTTCAAGTATCGTGACGATCAGTAATAATAATAGTCGCTATTATTATACCGCGGCGAAAAAACAGCAAAGTAATAAAAGTTATGATATAATTATTATAAACTTTATTTTGTCGCTTTCTCCCAAGCGATATTTTGACTTAATACTATAAACTCTTACACCTGTCAGTTTTCGCGCTTCAATGCACAAGATATAGCTATCAGATTGACACTTGACAAAAAGAGCGCCATTAATTGCATCTCAACTTTGTGTTTGATTCGATCGTTTTTTGTCAATTACAACTTTAAGGCGGCAAGATGGTGGTGTCATTGAGCAGACCATGCCTGATCTCCATGTACCAGATGACTGAGGCATGAGGGTATGGAAGCATAAGTGTGTCATTTCCGCCTTAACCCCAGATAAGGGATTTAGACCCCAGAAAAGGCGGGCCTGTTGTTAACCCCAGATACTGGGGACGTAAACCTAGGATACGGTAGGCCTTATCTGGGGTTAACTATCCTTATCAGACAAGGACCGACATTTTGATAACCAAAAGCGCTGCTGACGCCTTAAAACTCGAAGTGCGTTCATATAACAAGATGATTTTTTACTACAATTTTGATATATAATATCACGAGTTGTCTCAATTTTCATCAGCATCATGGCATATCATCGGATCATGCCATCGCGATTGATTTGTTCAATCGATGATGTGAGATGTATATGCTATAATTGGGTGTAAAAGTGTTTAGAAATGACTTAAGGTGGGAGTAGCAATAATATTGAGGAAGTAGTGTGATATTTATGGCAAAAGGGTGTATCTTAGATGTACTTTCCTAATGATATACTTCCTTTAACCTGGATTGTGTTTGGTTCAATAATCCTCACTTATAGGAAAAGGTTGCAACTTGTAAAGACAATAAAGTAATATACTGCCTTTTATCACTACATATTTATGGAGAAAAAAAGCTAACTTTGATCATGTTAAAAGGAAGTATACTGTTAGAAAACTACATATAAGTTACATTCTTTTGCCATAAAAGGGCTGAGTAGTGATGTGAGTGATCTTGAAAAAAATGTGGGAGTTGCAGTAAAATTGAGGAAGTATAGAGTGATATTTGATAAGCAAAAATGAGGGGGTAGCAATAATTTTGAGGAAGTAGTGGTTGTATTTAGAATTTATTAAATTTCTGTCAACATCTCAATATTTTGCAGCATGCTGATATTTCATATATTTAGAATTTTAACATGTTATTTAACACTTTCCACGCGGCTCTTTAGTTTTACCATATACAAAACAACATTTTCAGAAACCTTTCCCAACTTTCAAGGTCTATCCAAGTGATTAATGAATCACTTCTATATGTTTGTATTTATTTCAATGCATTTCACATGGTGATTTCGAATATGGTAATGACATTCAACAATTTTGACATTTTTGGAATGTCATCTGAAGACGCCTGTCAAATTTGAGCTTTTCCTTTACAAACCCCCAAAAAGAATATTAAGAAAAAACACCCCAAAACAGAATGATATGTTTTTCAAATCAGAATAACTCGTGATATGTTATTAACGAAAGGAATGATATTTTTGGACGAGTCTTTTCAGAAAAAAATAGGCCTACCCATAGTTCTAGCCCAGATCGTGTACTAAAACAACATTTTTAAAAGTCAAAGATAGTCAAAGAGAAACATATCAGAAGTTCAAGAAACATAAAGTCAAAGACAAACATAGGCCTATCAGAAGTCAAAGAAAAACATATCAGAAGTCAAAGAAAAACATATCAGAAGTCCAAGAAAAACATACCAAAAGTAAATGTTTCGGGTTCTATTCTTGGCTGATCAGATAATTAGTTGAACGACTGTCACGTGTGCATTCTGGAGAATTGGTATTTATGTGTAGTTTCGTATTTTTTATATTTCTAGACCATGTCATATTTCTGATAAACTGCATAAAGGTGTCCCGCTACAAGTCTGATTTTGGACACATTGCAATTTATATACAATTAGTATTTGAAATAATGTCTATAACAACACACTCCTCGTTCAAAATGGTATCTAGATTAAAAGCCATATAATACTAAAACGATCTAGCTGTTTTTATTTTATAGCATCAAAGAGAGAATACTCCCACTTTAACACTTTCCACGCGGCAGTCGTCTGCAGACGACAGTTCCAAAGTTTCACAAAATGTTTCAAAAATATCAAATTTATTGAAATTCATCACCGTTTTTGGAATCACCATGAGAAATGCATTAAAACAAGTACAAACATGCCTAGTATTGGTTCACTAATTCTTGAGATATTTTGAGAAGTTAAGTAAGGTTTAAAAATCTGACATGGTAAAACTATGTAGTAGCCGCGTGGAAAGTGTTATTATTAAAAAGGAAGAGATATTATATATGACCACATTGAGTTTAGAATAACAATAAGGCGTGAAATAGGAAATATTGACGCCCGCCACCGCCGCAGCGACCATCGCCCGCCACGACCGCTGACGCTTGAGGTGATTATAGTACGACCCGTTCCGAGTGGCGATGATGACATGTCGAGAAGTAGAGAGAAGTAATATCCAAAATGTCATACACAAATTTAATTGCTAGCTGTTGAGTTGACGTTTGGTTGGATCCGCTCCACTGCACATTTGCCTTGCAGACTTCAAAATTCAAACTCAAGATTTTGTCATTATTTTTTTCCTTTCTTTTCCTCTTTTAAGTACAGAATCCATCACCTATTTCCTCGGGAAATAACGTTTGTCAGTTAAGACCCATTATTATATCAAAAAAAATTGAAATTTCCGCCGAAAATATGATGAAAGATAAATCTATCTGAGTGAAAATAAAGAGGCAAATTTGATTTGTGTCTTATTTCTTGACCAATGAAGCAGAAAAATCTGTCGTGCGCCGCTGTAATACTTGTGTTAACACTTTACACGCGGCTAATATTAGTTTTACCGTACAAAAACAGATTTTTCAGAAACCTTTCCCAACTTTAAAAGATCTATCTCAAGAATTACTGAACCAATACTAGGCATGTTTGTACTTATTTCAATGTATTTCATACGGTGATTCTAAATATGGTAACGATATTAAATAATATTGAAATTTGTAAACATATTTTGTGCAATTTTGGAACTGTCGTCTGCAGACGCCTGCCGCATGGAAAGTGTTTTTTTAATACGATCATTCCGGGCCGACACCAGCCGATTACACTGGGGTGATAGCGAAACAATGAACACAAAACGGGTTCAATTACACTGGCTATTTTGGTAAGGACATTTATACGACAAAGATCATATATAATCATAATACAAAATTGGTTTTAAAGTCAACAAAACACAACAATTATTTGGGTCAAAGATACGTTATGTGTATACAGAATCAGGCGTGAAAGGAACAATTTGTACGAAATCTTTAAGTTTAACAAGCCAGGCGTTTTAATATTTGTTGACCAATACTATTATTTTTTATCTGATGATTTTATTTAAGACTGAATCGTTTCCCCCACCCCACACCTGCTGTTCGGATTAACTGGTATATAGTGAGAACAGTTTATGGTCCGAAAGAGCTATAGTGCTACGTGTGAATTTGTTTATTTTGGAGACTATATATCCGAATGCCATTTTTTATTCTTTTCTCCCCATAATTTCTGATACTATAGTTGAAAGATAGATCTTCTTATTATCATTTAATTATATAAACTTAGAAATTATTTTAGTGAAAATAGCCTACGCCTAATTATACTAATGTATACACCTAATAGCACATAAAGTCCCTGACCAGGTGCTTTGAGGTTGGCTAATTCAAAATATATAATCGGTACCAACAATCTGAGTTGTACTTTAAATGAGCAAATTTCTTCTCCGCAGTTTGATACCTCATTCAACAAAATCGAATAGATACTTTTAAAGTTATGGCGATTTTAATGACCGCGCATAACAACAGCAAAGTTGCACTATAGGAAATCATTGATTTGTGTGACAGTTATGACAGTAATCACACACAATTCAATGAATATACCAGTTTTCCCCAAAAAACACCGATGTAGGTGTGTAGGGTATAACAGAATTATGCCTGAATATCATTGCATCTGATGAGTAAGAATTGTTTAAGATTATTTCCAAATGCAAAGTAAAGATATTATTTGCGCATTCGTTTCGGAATACATTATAGCAAAGCATAGGCCTATATGCAAAAAAAAGAAGAAGTTCTTTCTTTCATATCTATATGTCTAAAATGAACGTTGAAATTAATGAGAGTATTTGGAATATTGCATGCATTTATGAGTATGATTTGTTTTGGAAATAATCTTTTAAGATACCAAATACCAAATTAAGACATCACTTGCGCATTCGTTTCGCAATACAGCTGCAAAGCTGGGGCCGACGTTATACGGTAACAGAGAGACATCTTTTCTAGGGAAGAAATCGCGGGAGATTGTGACAAAACCTAAGCGTCTATGTCGTCTGCTCGTCGTGCGATGAGGGTATCGGGGCTTTTTCGGATTGGAGCACGTGCCGGCAGACGATTGTATCTTTCCGGTTTGGCGCCAAATTCAGTCTTTTGTGTATCATGTCCTTAAATTGCCACAAATGTATAAGGGGTAAAATGTGTATGCATACAGTATTATTGACTGATTCTAGAATGCAATATACAATAACATTCAGCTTTTTAACAATTTTAGGATCTGAAGTTAGAATTCATTATAATGATCTTCGGACCTGCCTCACAATTAATGTTTTGAAGATAATTCATCGCAATTTTGGTATTTTATTTCCTATTTCCTACCATTATTACTTACTTGTTAAGTGATGTCAATCAGTTAATTTTAAACATATGCTCAGCAATAGTTATTGAAGATGAAATAACAATAGGCCTAAATATATCATGCAAGTGTATACGACAGCAATAATATTGACAAAGAGTTTTATTGAAAGATGTTATAAGCAAATAATCATTAAATATAATTTGAAATAAGGTATATTAATTAAAATAATGACAAAAACTATAGTATAGACGAACTTGTCAAATTATTTAACGATGCCTTTTAATAGATTTCATTTTGCATCTCGATCTTTCATATCACGTGAACTTTTTTCTTCGAGTTCAAAATATTCTTATAATAAACACGATAAACAAAACCACTGAAAGAACCAATATATTAACAAAACCGAGTCAGATTTGAGTGTCACAAATTTATTAAGCAACTGTTAAGAATAGAAGCTGAAATATGGAATTAAAACGGCCGAGTATTGTTGAAGATGTATTAAACTGATTTTAAGATTTATACAGTTGTTTAATCCAAACATGACCAAACAAAAGTTTCGTTATTTTTGCCCCTTTTGATAACACTGGAAATAATACAAAACCAATCAAATTACAATATATGTCAAATATTTGATCAACTATTACAAAAGTTAATTCCATTGTCACAACTGTATGAAATTATTACTGTACTTTGCATTCGGTTCCTGCAGGGTGATATTCCAATGACTGAGTTTGTACACCTGAGCCTTAAGGAACAAGGGCTGGGGGTAATCAGCACACTATTTTAATAAGCTTACTTATTACGAATTCGTTATTATTTTTCAGATTAACAATAAAAGAAATTTGTGTAAAATTACTTTATTTTATCATTTTTTATGCGTGTATTAAGGAATTATAATCTGTTCTGTTGCCAAAGTCTATATTGGTTATAGTATTGTTCGAGTACAGGACTAAAGTATAATAAAAGCACCACACTTCCGAGTGTTTGTCATTGCCGTATATTGCATTATAAAAGTTCTGCTTAAAGGTGTTTATAAAAAAATATTGGATACAAGTGACTTTAGCTCTGAAACAGTTCTTCAATGCCTACAACCATTTACACAATAGTTTCAACAACTGAGAAAAACAGGTCTCAAATATAAGCAAAACTAACTAAACAAAGGTGCAAAAATAAGTATTTTTTCAAATTAATTCTTTGAGATGTTTATAAAGAGTAGATAAGGTGGCTCCGAAACAGTTCCTTCGTGCCTATATATCCATTTTAAATAATATTATCAACAACAGTGTTTACACTTTACACGCGGCAGTCGTCTGCAGACGACATTTACAAAATGTCATTAAAGATTTCAAAAATGTCAACATTATTGAATTTCATCCCCATATTTAGAATCACTATGAGGGATGTCTTGAAATAAGTACTAACATTCCTATTCTTGGTTCAGTAATTCTTGATATAAGACTTTGAAAGTTGGGACAAGGTTTTGAAAAATCTGTTTTGTAATGGCAAAAATTAATAGCCGCATGGAAAGTGATGTAAGTCTTAAAAATCTAACCAATAGTATAGACAAAGGTGAAAAATAAGGGTTTCCCCATTAATTCTTTTTAATATAAAATAATAAGTAGCTTAATTAGAAATGACGAATTCAATACAGTTTTACAATAGGCCTACCTACATCCGTTTTACACAACCGTTTGAATAATTCAATTAAATAAGACCCTTCACAATCGATTTTGAGTTTCCTGTTGGAGTTTTAAAACAAGGGACGAGGTGACTTTTAATTATTAATTATTAATTATCTTTTATTTTCTTTATTTTGAAACAAGTGGTCGAAACCAATTTCAATCCCTTATTTAATTATTTTCCAAGTATGATTAATTTGATACCCAAGTAATAATGCAATCATGTTCTATGTTTATACATCATCATAGCTGATATGATTAAAGTCAAAAAGTAGTAAAACAAAATGTATTCTTAAATAAGAAAGTTTACGCAATCTCATTGGTTCTCAGAGAAATCGGCGACATTTAGATGAGACAACTTAACACGGGGAGGTGGGGGCTTACGTTTTAACAGTGCGTCTCCGACCTTATGCGTGGTTTGCTCGATAACGCGCACTTCTAATCTGCAGTGCGTCTTTGGCGCCTTTCCTGCGTTTATGCCGGCGCCGCGACGATTACGCATGGTGTACTCATCGCATGGGATTGGATGGAATGTTTGTGGGCTATTCGATCCTATAAGGGGTAAAAGTTGTCAAATGTGGACAATAAATTGCACTTATTTCTTTGATAAATGTCTTAAGTATGATTGTTTAAGAATGAGAATAAAGGTATTGTTTTTAGACCGTACCCGTGTTATATTGTCTGACATAAATGCGTTCGGTAGTATTATTTTTTACGTAGAACACCGACGCCGCATAATACTATCGTCCGCATTTATGTCAGACAATATAACACGGGCACGGTCTAAAAACAATACCTTTATTCTTTAATTGAAAGTCATTTTAAAGGTGAAACTCCTAAATAAAAATAAAATGATAAAATAGTTTGTAAATCTCAATTTTGGACGCGGGCGGCAGCAGGAAACTCAAAATCAATTTGTGAAGGGCCTAAGCCAATAAAATCAAACCAATACTGACTATGAACAAAGCTGCAAAAATAAATAATTTTGAATAATTCATTCTTTGAGTTTTTTATAAACTTGCTACAAATGTGTGAGATAATACACGTGAAGATTGACTGATATTAACGCAGATATGTGTCCAAAACCAAAACAAAGTCCGTTTTTCATTTTATATAGCATTTGGTTCTTCTACACGCAGCCTCTGCGTAGCAATATGCAGAACTTTCCATGCGGCTATAGTATTAGTTTTACCATATACAAAACAGATTTTCAGAAACCTTTCCCAATTTTCAACGTCAATCTCAAGGATTACTGAACAAATACTGGGCATGTTTGTACTTATATGAATGCATTGCTCATGATGATTCCAAATATGGTAATGAAATTCAATCAATTTGACATTTTTGAAACATTTTGTGACATTTTGGAATGTCGTCTGCAGACGCCTGCCGCGTGGAAAACGTTAAAGGTATAGAGACCACTCACAGGTCGATAGTACAGGATGTCCCAACAGTTTCGAAACCTTTTTAAAGCGTTGTATCTTTCTTCAAATAGTTTGCAACACCAAAATGAAAGCATATTTAGATAGAGAAAACTTGTAGAATTCTTTTGATACCAAACATGAATCCTTTTCGAGCACCTCTTAATACTCGCTTAAATGTTTTTGGCATAACTAACAAATCATAAATGTGTTCATTTTACAGGACCCCTATAATAGCTTACATCGCTGTAATCACATTTTGGACATTTTGGTTGTTCCTCACATTCTACTCATGATGATTGTTTTCCGAAAACGCTTTCAATTATTATATTTTGTGCACAGCATTAATAGTGTTGCTATTACGGATTATTTCGATCTAAAATTGATATCATGTCATATGAAAGTTGTTTATCTGGCCAAACTAGACTACAATTTTAATGTGTCAAACGCCTATTTGACGTCGCGACCGATTTCTAAGATGTGTCTA
The DNA here is from genome assembly GCA_035610835.1 of Ophiura sarsii. NCBI lineage: Eukaryota > Metazoa > Echinodermata > Ophiuroidea > Amphilepidida > Ophiuridae > Ophiura > Ophiura sarsii. Next base: position 48,218,356 of record CM069457.1, on the reverse strand, counting down.
CCTCTTCTTATTGTCATTGTTCAGTGGAGGTGTCATACAAGGCGATACTTTATCACCATTTCTTTTGTTAGGAATTGAAAAAACGAATACAAAAATGGTATCATCTTTTGAAATCGTTCAGGCGAAAGGGTCTGCACGCACGAGGAGAAAGGGGAGAGAGCCGGTATTTCGTGACCATATGATAATTTCGTCTCAGTCGTACTTTAAATACCAGGAGTTACAGTAGGCCTACCACAAAAACATCATAATAAAATTACTCAACTTTACGAAAAATTTGTTGATGTTTCACTACTGTTATCTTTTACTTTTCTAGCGTGTGTGCGCGTGCGTACTATATCCATTCGCCCTGCTTGCAGCTGCACCAGCCAATGGGGGCTTAGCTTAGAAAATACACCTCCAATTGACTCTGCTACCGTTTTATTTTGGCTGAAAAAAGTGCAAATGTACTACTAGTATTTAGGATGAGCCGTAGGCTCATCGGTCCTTCCTGTAATCCACGCAGCAGGTAGTGTTTAAACTAAGCTGGCGTATTACTCCATAACTTTACCCGAGGGAGAACAAAAAAACTATTTGGGGTCCCTGTACTTTTTTTTTTTTACAACAACTTGTCTGGGTGGGTACGATTGAGGAAAAACACACATCAATTTAGAGAAATATGTTATGGCATATTACTTTGTGTTTATAATAGTTTAAGCCATGTCCCAGTTCGCGAACAGACACGTTGTTTGGTTTAAGTTATGGACACTTTCGATGTTCAGTTATTTCATCAGTGATTTTGATCATTGCTGACACGTTGAAGATGTTTTATTATTACTATGAGGAGGCAGTGATGTATCATATCACAGTTTAATGGTGTAGTATTTTTTCTTCATTTTATTGGTGGTTTAGTTTGGGATTGAGGGAGGTTGAAGGGTGAACGTGAGGTGAAATGGAGGCAAGGACAGAAAAAAAGAGAGAAGGAGAAGAAATGGCACGTTATAACATTTCACATTATCAAGGTCAAAAATAGCTTGATAAGGCCAGGAAAAAAGGTCTTTTTTATTGTGTTTTTGGGTACAATTAAAAATACCAACACCCAAATTGGGCTCATCGCGTGCATACTAATGCGCGCGAGGTATGTGAGACGGATCTCCTTTTTTCTTGACCTAATTTGAGACGTTTTGAAATTGATGTGTGAACCTCATGAAGGACTATTTTGAATCCTTTTGACCTTACTTCAAGTTGTGTGTTGTTAACCATGTGAAATGGCATGATGCGCGCTCTACAACACCAACAGTTGACATTACGGTGTCAAAAAAAATGAAATAATTGCTTGCACAATTCATTTGTATATACCGTATACAGGCCCGTAAGCAGGATTTTTTTAGGGGGGGGGGGGGGGCGTATTTTCCGGAAAAGGTACATTACCCAAAAAACCGTAAAAGGTTGAAACGGCCAGAAAAAACGCTCTACACAATGGGAAATGGGCCGTTTTTCGGAAAATTGGGAAATTGGGGTGGGTGGGGGGGGGGGGGGGGGGGTGGCGTTTTCACACAAAAAAGGTACATTAGTACAAAAAAATGTACATTGGTACCAAAAAAGGTACATTGGTACCAAGAAAGGGTACATTGGTACCAAAAAAAGGTACATTGGTACAAAAAAAAGTTATTGCTATAGGTCTCATCAACCCGATCTGACGATGGTGATCATTAACCCTATGACTATGAGGACTATCTGCCGATTGGTTAAAATTTAGGATATGTTATTATTTTGCCAATCAAAGTCATTATTAGAACAAAAAGATTAGCATAGCATATTTAAAAAGCAACATTGGAATTGGTTATCTAGATGATTATTCATGTAATTGAACAATGGGCCCGAATTCTTGTTCGAAAGACAGGTAGGCTTAATTTTCAGGGGTTTAAATATATATTTATGTCGAGCTTGATGTGCCGATTCAATGGGGAATTGTAGATTAGGGTCTATCAGTGATTATATAAAACAGCATTGATTTAATATAATATTGTCAACAAATTAGGACAAACCAATTAAATACTTTGTCTCAGCGCCTTTTGGCTAAAAAGCTAAGTGCCATGCGATTTTTTTTCAACCAAAAATGTCCTATGCGATTTTTTATAAATTTAAAAAAAATCAAAATCAAAATAATATACCGTAATCAATAGTTATGCTTTTGTCTTTTTAATAAAAGTAATCAGATATGATCAATGCACATTGTAACTTCACAAAGTGAGTTGAATGTGTGTTCTCAGGCACAAAGTTGTCACCGAAACTGACTATTTAAAAAAACTAAAAATACTCCCCCCCCCCCAAAAAAAAAATCGTAGAAAAAAATTCAAAAGAAATTCAAATAAAATGGCTGCCGCGCGTAGGGCTACCCGCGAAATCTCATTTTAAAAGCAATGCGCGCGGGTCGCTGAGACAAAGTATAACATTTGTTTTGCCTTACCAAAGGTGGCCATTGGATAGTCCTATATCTCACTTTCCTTTTGGACTCTTCACAATGTGAGGGAAACATATTTATGTTTAAAAAAATAAATTGTAAATTATATATTATACCTTTGTATACATTTATTTATGTTGGTAATAAGGCGTCTTCTATTCTAAATTGATGATTTATAATGCAGGATAGAGACAGGGATGGTTTGGAAGGGGAGGGTGTGGTGGTGTCGGTAATTATGGGTAGGCCTAATGTGTGTGATGGCGTGTCTGGTTGATTTTAATTTGGATCGGTTTATATTTATATCTGGTTATCTTTTTACAATCTATATATTCATAATAAACCTTCTCATATATTAAGCCTTGTTATGCTACTTATAATTAAAATACCCCCGCTACCACCACTACCAAACTCAAAATGTGGAAATGTTGACACAAGTTTTGATAGACATGAATAACATTGAACGCAACATTGTCGAGCTATTTTGGATGAATAACAATGTCAATGTCGAAAACTAACCCGTCAACCACACGCCATGCATGGAGGTCTCAGCAATCAATCCAGACTTGTTTTGTTTTAAGAACAAGGCCATAATTAGTAATATTTTTCTGCAAAAAACAAAAATCATGTACAAATGGCAACAAACACCTGGTCGCGATATTATTTACCGTAAACAACATTTGATACCTTGACGGAATAAAGCGTATGATACATGTATACCGTGTTTGGCCAAATGTTGTTTACGGTTAATAAATTCGCCACCTGGTCTCCAGTACCCGTGCACCTTGGCGTATGCGGGTGTGTAGATGTTATCTGTAATAGAGGTTTTGCCTTATACACACATTCACGGTTGGAAGTGTCAAAACTCTTGTACAGTCCCGCGGAGAAGCTGGCAGATCAGGCCGGAACTAACCGTCAATCTGAGCCGGTCGACTAGGGTGTGTAACTATGGTAGCCATGCGGTAACCAAGGAGAATGGATGTTTTCAGGGCAGTATGGGAAAATTAAAGATGACGGGATTGACAAATTGGAGGATGCCAGACAAATTAGGGAGCGATCAAAAAATTGAGCGATATTGTTAGATTTAATTTTTGATAGCTTTCGTTGGTATAAATTGGTGTGGAAAAATAACTTCGCGATGATTCATATCATGTTTCTGGAAAAGATAATTATATTTTGCGTAAAAAGAATGTAGGCTTAAATATTAAAAATGTTCGAATGACCGCTTTTAAAATTGTTTAGAGAATGTCGTTTGTTGTCCTTCATTTATGTTAAACAACATTCTAGTATTCTTTATCTTCTAGGTGATGGTGCGAGACCAAGACGCTTGCTTGGATGTAGGGCTCTGAGTGATAGATGCAGAAGATAAGACTAGAGTGTTTTTTACCGTAGACCTTTACGATATGACTTATTTTAGTACGCTGGGCTTTGGCGTATAAGTGAGCTTTACGATGACGACAGAGTAACATAACATTGACATCATTCAGCGTTCAGATGTTCATTGCAATTTGCTCCTCAAGTTGTAATCAATTCAATTCAATATCAATAAGCATGTGTACGATAGGTGATATAAAATATCACTTTTGGCTTCATCGTAAAAAGGCTACAGTAAAAGTAAGCTACAATAAAAGTCTGCAGTAAAAGTAAGCTACAATAAAAGTCTGCAGTAAAAGTAGGCCTAACCTACAGGAAAAGTTATTTTTACTCGGGAGTATTGATTTAAGCAGCTCGCTCGTACTTCGTAAGGCTATATGTGCGTTCGCTTTGCACAACATTGAATGACTCTTAGACCGATACATGATAACTCCCTGCATGTATCCCTGAACTTCTAACAACAATTCGCTATTTCTAATTTTATTTTGTAAGAATCACCCCGGCCATAAAATGACCAATCCCTTAGCTATGTTACACCATGCAATGCATGCCATGACATGGATACTAATTGATCGTGTTGATGGTGCACTTTTATATCATGAGGTGACCGATGAACGAACTGCGATCAAAATTTCGGACTGCGGAAGCGGTTTGGATGAACCTGGTAGAGATGCGTGTGGTATGCGTTTTTTATAGTTTGTGATTCTTAACCTCGAAAGAATATGAAAAGAAAAAATGTTTTATTTTAAGCCTACATAGGATTAGGGTTGTTTTCTTAGCATTGTTGAACCACTTTGATGTCTTCAACTTTTGCATTGATAACCTCTATTTTGCCAACTTAGTTAGTCCCTTAGTGGTCCTTAGTGGTCCTGGGCCCTCTCAATCCTATTTAATTCCTATCCATCCAATCACAGAATATGGTAACTTAAAGTATTACACATTCATTATCATTATTCTTCAGAATATACAAAGGATAACACGACCCGAAAAAAATTATATTCGGTTTGTATCTCTCCGCGCGCAAAAGTAATCCAAGCGTATATCGCGCGATTATGTCCAGACGCACCCCGTTTAGGCCGCACGCACAAGTCACACATATGATGCACAGTGCGCTTGATGCCTTACACGCCGTCTTGCTGTATTCATTCGCTGCTATATAAGGAGGTTCATCAATTTGGAACCGATCCTTATATTATAGTTAACCATGTGCACCTTCTCCACCCAATTGTACTCCATCACCCTACACGTACACACCCTACTCACCCACGCCTCTACACCCCCAAAAATAGGCTCGTTTTTTCGTCACACTTTCTCCGACATCATTTATGAGAAATCTCTTCATATTTAAAACCAGAATAATATGTTTTGCTATTTAAAACAACTCATGATATTATGTTTTTAATGAAAATGTATGCATTTGGATGATTTCTTACTGGAAAACCAACCATGCCTCAAAACACAAAGAAAACATATCACCACACAAAGAAAACACTTTTTAGTCAATGATAATAATATGCTTTTCTTTGTATTCTGACCAATGATAATTATGCTTCTCTTTGTATCTGATCAATGATAAATATGCCATTCTTGGTATTCTGACCAATGATATGCTTTTCTGAAACAAATCGTTCAAAAAGACATTCATTTCATAAAAAGACTTTTTAATGACATATAGGCCATACCCATAAAAGTTTGTCTGCCTTAAAACTCCTTCCACGCGACAGTCGTCTGCAGACAACAGTTCCCAAATTTCACAAAATGTTTAAAAAATGTCAAAAGTATTGAATTTCATCACCATATTTGGAATCAAGATGAGAAATGCATTAACATAAATACAAGCATGCCTAGCATTGGTTCAGTAGTTCTTGAGATAAAACTTTGAAAGTTGGGAAATATTTCTGACAATTCTGTTTTGTAATGGTACAAGTAACTAAAAACAGATGTATTGACGGCGGCGATCATAAAGTTAGGCATTTTGTTACAACACCAGTGCATGACAGTGTAAGCTTGGTTAACAAGTTGCAATGCCGATATGGCTACGCTGCCACAATCAACTGGTTCAGATATGGGGTGAGAGACATTATGGTAACATAGTTAGCACGGCAGATAAGTTACACATGCATTGCTTTATTTGAAAAAAACCCAAATAACTACATTTATGCGATATGTTCGGCAATTTTGGGCACTGCGGTCGTTTTTCGGCAATTTTCGGCATTTCCCCAAGTGACATGGGACTGAAATATAGGCTATGTCTAGAAACTAAAACTAAATGAAATGATTTATTACCGTGTCAGAGATCAGAATATGCCCAGTAAAGCTGGTAAAAAGGGTAACTTGTAAAAGCTAGGCGTTGTAGAGTGTATTTTAATAAAATAAGATCTGGAAAGTCTCTGACTTGATGATGATGTATATCCTCTTCTTTCACAGTCAACGCATTACGTATACATATGAGCATCGGACCCAGAGCCATAAACAATGATAATCAAACTTCTGGGCTCCTGGTCCTATCACCAAGATTAAACATCTATGATATACGCACAGAGATGCCAGTCAGTACAACTAAAAAAAAACTGAAAGTTGTAAAAAACCTGAAATATCACGTAAAATGTGAGTAAAATATCCCCAAAACGGGCTGATAACTAATCAAAGAGATGAAATTGGGAGTGACAAAAAACCTGAAAACCTGAAAACTGGCATCTCTGTACGTATCAGACGGACATCATCATATAACTGACACATCAAAATGTCCAAACTATAACCAAGTATTAGGCCTACCCCGTAACTACATGTAACCCTTACACCACCATCTTCCCGGTTGACAGACAGAGCAACACTTGGTAGCTGTCCACCGTTTTATTAACTGGTTCCCAAACCTTCTACATTTCGACAGTTAGCAATCATAACCCTTTTTGTATGCGCGCGAAGTTATGCCTTCTATCTACCAGGCTATACCACACCGTTATTTGAGCCGTACACTCCGCCTTAGTGGTGTTAAGTTTTTATCAGTGAATAACACGGTGATAAATTGCCATTAGGTTAAGAGAGCTGGGGTAATTCATAGTAATAGCTGTCAAACCCTTGACAAATATCAAACGAGAGAGCTACCTTATACACAACAAAACCAGCAACACAAAAAAGTGACGTCACCACTTACACAAAAAAAAAGAGAGAGAGTATCTTTTACTTGCGTATCGATGCGACCAATCACAACTCTCGTTATATGAGATGGTTTGCCGAACTACGCAGACGACACAACACAAAACAAATAAAGCGAAACGGAGTCGAAAGAGGGCGGGGTTGGAGTTAAAGCGCGACTGTCACTCATCGCTGCTCGTGCCGCCGACCCGAACTAAGTGGTAGTTACAGTTGAAAAAGAGTGGCAGTCTTGTAGTGTTGAGGTGAAACCAGTCATTCTATTATTCACCGTCACCCTCGACTGACACTGTTAAGTTAACCGGTTACGGGATATAACTTCATATAACTGAACTTTTTTATGAGTTGCATGTATATTATAGATGGACGTGCTATGTGGATAGCCACTTGGAAGGTTTCTACCGTTTGGGTTGTTTTAAGATTTTGTCTTCCAAAATCACTGCTTTTGCACCGTTGAGTTATAATAATATCTACCGGTTTAACTTGCCGTAAACTTGCCGATACTTTGCCAGTAATTGGCCGATACTTTGCCGATACCTTGCCGATACCGAGCAACAACTTCTTATACCATTTCCCATGGTCTGTACAATGAATCTTGGAGCTGGCCAGCTGGACTCACATAATTCCACCACCGCCGACAACATGCCGGTCGTACCTCATCATCCACCGCCTGGCGCTGCACACCCTCACCATGGACAACATGGCCATACTCTACTGATCAGAACAGAGAAGCCCTACCCAAGGACCCCTAAATGTGCACGTTGCCGAAATCATGGAGTAGTATCGGCGCTCAAAGGACATAAGAGATACTGCCGATGGAGGGACTGCGTATGTGCCAAATGTACCTTGATCGCCGAGCGACAGCGTGTTATGGCCGCTCAGGTGGCGTTGAGAAGGCAACAGGCGCAGGAAGAAAATGAAGCCAAGGAGATGGGTTTATACTACGAGACATCGGACGGAGCGATCTATGCCATGAATGGTGTCGCCGTACAGACGCACAAGGCGTACGATCCGTACTCCACTGGAGCTGGTGGAAGTCCAGGTAAGATTTTTTTACAGCTCTTTTATGGCAAAAAAATGTATCTTATATGTAGTTTTCTAACAGTATACTGCCTTTTAACATGATCAAAGTTAGCTTTTTTCTCCATAAATCATGTAGTGGTAAAAGGCAGTATATTACTGTTATTGTCTTTACAAGTTGCAACCTTTTCCTTAGTGAGGATTATTGAACCAAGTTAACACAATCCATGTTAAAAAGAAGTATATCATTAGGAAAGTATATATAAGATACATCCTTTTGCCATAAAAAGAAGAGCGCCAATTATTATGAAGAATCAATATTGGGTTGAATCCCATTGATGAAGTCAGAGCTATTCACTGGACGAAAGCTTGCAATTGAACCTTGCGATAGACTGTTTATCATCATAGTACAGGTGTAGAGTTGAATTGTAATGGGTTTGCTTCCAGATACAGAATGTATTTGAAACCGATAAGCTCTCATCATGCTCGTCAGGATTAGCTCTGACTTCAGGGCAAAGTTAGGATCAGCCGCTGCTCTAGATGATTTATTCCTTAAGTGTATCAAACCATACTGGAATGATTGCAAACGTTCCATCGAAAGTTACAATGTTTTAACGAATGCACAATTACACCAGCTGTAATTTGATTTAGATGAGGGTACATGGAACTCTTTTCAAACTCCCATTTGATGATTGAGAAGAGCGTATGATAAAAGTTTAGTGTTATTTCCTTGAGGATGTGCTCTATACACTCACTCTTAGTGCAGCCCCGATGAGTACAACAAGTATAGGATGTGCCCTTGTCCGTTGAGAATCAAGGAGGACGCTTACACGACACGCTGACTCTTGAAACCCAAATAAAAATCAAATATAAGTTGTAAGTTCAAATCAGTATAATGATCGGTTCATAATTGAGTCTTTTTGACAAATATAACCACAAGTCTAGTTAAATTTCAACGTAATTAAACACCCTTCAAGTTAGTTCTAATGACGACAGTTAATCAACATTACCTGGTACAAGACCGTATTGTATAAACTCATTGATACTATTCAATCACCAGTGTCAATTACCATTAGCAACCCGTCTCATTATAACTTTCAGCGAAACCACAAATTCAATAGTAATTCAGGTGTTTCAACATGTCATACCAGCATTTCGTGGACGTTCAAAATCTCTACTTCTATAGATGTTGATAGTATAACGCAGACAATTGGAGATATGTGATTAACTCATTACGTTATAAATCCACTTTTTGAAACTATAGTGAACATGTACGATAATGTATTTTCACTAAAATATACGTGTAAATCTTGAATACATTTGTGTAAAAAGTAGACCTGCAGGTTACAAGAAGGCATAACTTGTTTCCTTTCCTCAATTCAGTACCCCCCAGATTTGACCATTCCTACGCAAACATAGCCACGATATAACCCAGAAATAAAAGTCAAAAAGCATTTCAACAACATTTAAGTCCTGAAGTATAGTTTGAACAGATTATAGTTTTAGATATATATCCCGATCAGAGTTAACTTTGAAACTGTTTGAACTGCATATCTCAATCTGTAGGTGTTAAACTAAAATGTACTCACCCTTTGAGCAATTCAATAAAACTTAGTGACCGAACGTAAACTTATAATGTTAATAGTGACCATTACACAAATTGTGTTGATATATCGACATTCCAATTTACTGTTTGAAACAATTAAGAATGAAGATTGTCAAGAATCACCAAAGTGCTTCAAAAAGTTCTCATGTTTTAGCCCTGTAAGCTACAAATTAGCTCTCGTGTGCATCACACGCAGATTAATCAATTGGCAAGTTCTCTTTTAATTGAAGTATCCATGATCAAGTGTAATCAGAAAGTTACAATACAGGTATTGGGTACATATTTTCCGCTCATGTTTGCCTTTATTCTACATGGGAAACAATTGATTCAAAAGTTACAAAGATTTCACGTTTGAATAACGATATCAAAAGTACTGTATACCATGACTGTCACACTTCGAATTAGCTTACTGGATCACCGCTCAACAATCGTTGACAATGATTCTAACCAACCGAGGTGTTTGTTAGCGCTTTTCGGCTTTCATCATAACGGTTTGTCCGTTTCTAAACATGAATAACTGAACCACTACTGCATGCTACGACCTATATGTATCTTACACTCTACTCTATACATTAGTTTTTCGGGACCAAGCAAGTCTTTGGATGGCTATAAGTTTCACTTTATTCAATAAGGCCGGCCATGCAACTTAATAAACTTAAACAACAGTTATTGTAAGTTATCTAAAAAAACTGACGTTTCAGCTAAGACACATGTTTCTGATATCGCCACGAGAAGCTTTCTCTTCTAGAAGCTCTGCTCAAGTTTGCCAGTTATCATTTGAATGTAAATTACACTCCTTTTTTCAAACATGATAAACTGGGACCATCAATGGCATGAATGATACTTAAACATGTTAATTTATATAGAATTAAGAGCACCGTTTTTCGATTTGAACACTTTATCAAAACTCTTTTTTCCTGTTTCGTTGCTACGATCTGTTTGTTTCTTATATTGTACGATTTTCTTCTTCTTATAATCTTAAGAACCTCTGCTCCAGCACTAAGCAAGTTTGTATTAATCTCAATTTGTAACACAATTTGCTACAGCAGATTTTCCATTGCATGCATTGCAACATGATAAACTTGGAACCAAAATGATACATTGTTTTTTGCATGAAATGTGTACACTTTTTCTTCTTCTCTCGATTTGAGAACGACCGGTGCGGTATAGACCCGGCCGCGAGTATAGGTTCCTAACAATGGTTTAGGGGCTAGTCAAATACTTTTTGTGCCGTGCATTTTGAGGATAATATTAAGCCGTCATAATATTGACTCAGGTCAAAGTAGCAATTGCGAGGCGAATAGAACAGTCTCAATAGAGTTAGTCTTTATTACTATTGACTAAAATCTGTGACTATAGACAGTCTTTATTTTCTATTGACTCAGTTAGTGACTATAGTTTTTATTTCTATTGACGTAGGTTTGTGATTTCTGTATCAGATTTAGGCCAGCTAAAGAATAAGCTATTACGATACGAAAACCTGCGCAAATAGACACACCGTGAACAATTGTGATTTTTTTTTCGACTGAGAGGGGGAGAAGTGTAGCAAAAAGTATAAATATTTGACGAATTCTTGTCACTTTTTGACACATCCTAAATGGGTCCCTTTTTGTCTGTTATCAAATTCAATCACTCTGGAATATCATAACCGCATTTTGAGAAAATGAAGTCCATACAACTATTGTTCGGCTCTTGGCTTTGTTTCGTAAAATAGAGTCGTTTGGGGAAAAGTTATAGCAAGAAACAATTGAAGTTATATTATTATCAAAGTTTGTGATTTTTGTATCAGATTTAGACTTTTACTAAATAATGGCTGATACGAATAAAGAATTGAGCAAATAGACATAACTGGAATACTGCAAATGTATCAGAATCATAATAGTTCTTATTGTCTGATTTCAATTAGTATGAATAATCAGGCCTCATTTTGATGAATGAAGTTCATGAGATCTTTGTTCATATCTTGGCGCTATTTTTATAAAGAACCGTTTGGGGAAAAGTTCTTGATAGCTTCCAATAAATGAAGATCAATGTGTGACTTTGGCTTAGTTTTTTATTGCGATTGCTGTAACAACCATATTTAAACTATAAAGACACTTAACAAATAGGCACAACTTGAACAATTCATATTTAGCTATAGAACCGTATTGGTAACAGTAATAGATTTTGCAAAAATAGTGGCACTTTTGAAACAGCTATTAAACGTAAGAAAAGTAAAGTAAAGTTGTTATAAAGTTTTTAATGTACACACTTTTATATTACAAGGAAACATTTAAAGCTGCAGCGTGTATAGGGCTTTATTTGACGTAGGAAAGAGGCATTTACTTAAGTTAAACCACTACTATTAGGCCGAAACCAATGACGAACATATCAACGTTCTGCTCCATACCCGCATATATAATCAACCCTCACAAGGTGATAACTGTCACTGGGTGGTGTTGAATACATTTTGGAGCAAACATGTTGTTTGTTTCATTTCAAAAAAAATCACAGACCCTTCAAAATTACCCGATGAATTACATTATTGTCATTTATTTTGATGAAAAAGAGAGGCTTCTTCGCCAACACTTCAGAAGTCAGTCTGTCGATTAAGTGAGTCGCTAACCATGCTAACAAACATCACACGGTTTTTTTACGCGACACAAAAGCTATCGGGGTGGTATTAGCACCTTACGTATCATAAATGATGTCTGGGCCTATCACTATCTGATACAAATATAGTTACATTACACTTTTATAGGAATATCTAATTGTTCAGTGATGTGTCCAGTGGACTATTTATACCGGATTTTTTTTTGCCGTAAACAACTTCAGACGAAATCAAAAACACTTTAACTTGTTTCTTTGTTAATGTCTAGCGAAAATAGTTTCAATTTACATAATTGAGTTTTACGCGCCACACTTGATTTGGAATAAGAAATATGTTCCGTTTTTTCAAGTGTCGCAATCATGAGATATCTTTTATCTATATTTTCTTTCCCCGAGATATAATTTTCTTCTTGGGGGCCACCTGCAGAAATTATGATACGAGAATGTGTTGAAACATTTAATGGTTCGAAGTTAACACTTTCCACGCGGCCATTAGTTGTACCATACAAAACAGATTTTTCAGAAACATATCCCAATTTTCAAAGTCTTATCTCAAGAATTACTGAACCGATACTAGGCATGTTTGTACTTTTTTCAATGCATTTCCCATGGTGATTCCAAATATGCTAATGAAATTCAATAGTTTTGACATTTTTGAAACATTTTGTGAAATTTTGGAATGTCGTCTGCAGACGGCTGCCGCGTGGAAGGTGTTAATCATTATGATCATTTTGAAGTGTAGTTAATCATCATTATCAGTTTTGAAGAGAGGGTTGTTGTTACCTATGTGATAATGTTTATCAAATATTTCTCTATAACATGATGATGAGGGTTTTCATTAGCTTGAAAAGTGGATGTTGGAGTGGTCTGGCGTCACGATCTACATCATCTTTTTCTACATTTTTAAGATGTGTTTTTCAGGTAGGCCTATATAAGAGTTGATAACATTGTTCAATTTTTGGCACTATTCATTAAAATGTTCATAAAAATGGGTGAAATTGGCGGGCGTGATCAGTACAATCACAAATAGTCGTCATACTTTAATATCAACTGCGGAGTTCCTTTAGTATACCCTACCACTGCATGTCTTCAATGGGGACTTTTAAAGAACGACCCATACGAGTACACTTACACAGGCCATTTTAATTTTCGGCTCACATTTAGAATACCCTCCCATTCTTACTCCCCCATCCCTGTGTTAGTGTATGGTCGGTTCTCTAAATGACCTCATTGAGTGAGGACATGCAGTGGTAGGGTATTTACTAGTAAAAGGAACTCCCAATTTTTAGTGCAACAGTATCCGCTTCCCTCTCGGTGTATTATTGCTCTTAACCCGTCTTCCAAATTAGGCCACCGTTAAACATGTTCAACCACAAAAATGCTCAAAATTCTTGACATTTTCAGTGGCCTGATCAGTGTAAAATCACACAAACAAAGTCGTCATAAAACACCAGAAGAGTCTCGCGTCCAGTTTTGGTTTGTAACTGTATCATTTTGGGGCACAGGGGTGTTATTATCGAAACCCTTCTCGGGTTTACTCAGTTGCTGATAACCAGTTTACTTTACCTCACACAAGCCCGTATCCGATGGTATTGTTTTTCGCCATCATCCGTGTTGTTATGATGATCATTATTTGGATATTTGTAACACATGTCCCCATGAGGGCTTCTACACACCTGGAATTAGAGGGCAAATTTGGTATACAATGTCCGCGTGATAAACAGCCTTATACTTATTGCACGTTGGTATAGGTTTTGAGCATTTTGTAAACGCTTGATATGGTCAAATTCGTAAAAAGTGTTTGTAAAAGCAATAACGAGTTACATCTCACAATATACAATGTCATGGAACTGCGTTACACTGGTGAGGTTGAATATTTTTGTACCTTTACAAAATCAAAAACGAATAGCCTACATCTCACCATAATAAGTATACCATTACTCAAATATAAGTCAATCACTACTAAGAGCAGAGAAGTGGTGGGGTTTTCAGGAAAAGTTCACGCAAACTGTTTTCTAACAAGAGTTGGATTGCCTTTAAAGAGGCTCGAAAACATAACATATGAAACTCCATTTTGGACAGTTATTGATGTAGGCTATCGTATCTATTTTCTAATTTAATAACGTAAAAGCTTCCTTTGATAGTTCCATCCAAGCCTGAAGTTCATGTACTATAACTCATACAGTGCAGGTAACCTCGTACCACCATTGTCTAAAATAACAATTTACTTTGACGGACTGCAATATTGTAACCAAATGCATCACGACCTTGATTTAATTAATATAGTTATGGTATAAAAATTGTCCGAGAAGCAAATAATGTTAAATGGGCTGCTCACTTACATTAATACAAGAACAATTCAAACCAAGCATACATGGGCAAATAAAGTATACACAAATATTCAACTTCACCTATTGTGTTTCTAGATGAATTGAGCAAACGATGTCTGGTTGAGATGATTTATTAATTAAATTAAATGATTTCTTAAACATGCCAAATACAAGTAAACTCGTAATTGATATTTTTTGTCTAAAAAGACCAAAAAAATACCGCCATTATTTCCAACCAAATTACCAAATTTTCATGGCAGGCATGGAGTGTGCTACTTTTCAACACTTTTGACGTTTTATTGTCATAACTGTGTCAGACATTGTAACCTCAGGTTGAATTTATGATAACAGGCCTAAGATCCAAACCGACTTGCTTTACATGCATGTTTCACCGAATCATATTTCATATGTTTTCATGCCATTATTATTCACTGTTCAGTTGCCGCACAACGAAGTTGAAAATGATAAAATAACAAAACAATCCAGTCAAAAAAGTGACTGTCATGACATCATTATGCGAAGTATTGTTGTAATGACACCCGACTAACAGTCCATTCAGGCTGAGTTAAGCAGTGACATTGGCATGACCTCAGTGAATAACCGTTGCGAAAATGTAAGTCTTGTATCAAGTGACAGGAAAAATACTACTTATAATATTGTATAGCCAATCCGCATCAGTAGTTGATACAATTTGAGCAAATTTTGTTACGATTTTGACAGCTACCAATGAGACACAAATGTTCACATACCTTTCTGCTTGTTCAGACACTGAGGGATCGGATGACCACAATAATTGACAATATAGGCAGGTGAAAATAGGTGATAAACCTATTGACCCATATATCACACACCCGTGTCTTCAATAGGGGGAGTGTAAATTTTAAATGTAATATCCCAATATTATATAGTCTATTCAGGACTAACTAGGCAACAATTCTGAATCTTATGATTTTCGCGGGCAAGGAACACTTGACGCGCATCTCTAATTGAGGGACATTTGTGTCGTATGTAACGCGCACTGATGTGTCTTAGCGCGCACGTCCAGTGTTTTTTCAGACGACCATTCGTTACCTTTGCTAAGTTCAAATCTACTATCGTAAACATCAACCTTCATCAATTAAATGTGGAATTGTGACCGAACATCTGTCATGAACCCGAAGATCCAATGATATTAACAATTACCATGATTCTACTATATTATGGGCAATCTTCTTATAGCACTAATTGTGAAAAATCAGTGACAGTTAACATGGACAGAGTTAACTGTATCAATAAACCCTCAAGCGGCCTATTACACTTAAATGGATGCGCGGATTCTTAGAGGAGAATTGTCATGGGAAGCACATTATTACTATTAATATTCGATTCAGCAATATCGTCTTATTAACACTTTCCACGCGGCAGGCGGCTGCAGACGACATTCCAAAATTTCACAAAATGTTTAAAAAATGTCAACATTATTGAATTTTATGACCATATTTGGAATCACCGTGAGAAATGCATTGAAATAAGTACAAACATTCATAGTATTGGTTAAGTAATTCTTGAGATAGACTATGAGATTTGGGAGAGGTTTATGAAAAATCTGTTTTGTATAATGGTAAAAATAATAGCCGCGTGGAAAGTGTTAACGTTTTACGCGCGCGCGAGCGATATTACCCCATTTTGTACAATTGCAGACAACTTTATTATGTCTGTAAAAGAATGGCTGACTAAAGACTAAGCATGTTTGTACCAAACTCGTGCAATTTCATGATTGCATACTGATTACGGATTTTCCGATGGAATTATATTATAGCTTTCAAAATATTAACAACGAATGTGTGAAATGGCCGAAAAAGGAATTCGTGAAAGGTATCAATCTAAGATTCCCGCCAAAAAGTGTTAAGCTTATAATTACAAAAAAACCCGACACAATAAATACGTCTTAACAGTGCCATCTTTTTCACATTGATTTTGATGTTGATGTCAGCCCACTAGGCAATAGTCATCTCCCCCGAGTTAGTTACGTCTTATGGTTCAAGTAACGCCTCAAGTGCCGCCAAGTAGCGAAAAAAAAAGATAACATAAATTAATTGTTTCATCACCCATTCATACAGCATTCGATTATAAGATAGTCGGGATGTTTTTGCCAATGTTCGTCACTGTACCGGTAAATGGCAAGCAAGGTATGCCCTAAGGCTGACACTACTTGAACAGTTTTAAAACCGTTTCGCGCGCGCAGAGAAGATGCACCGCTTGTTCGGTAGTTTGTTCAGGATATATCTTACGGAGACATGCTTGCTCCGTACATTACGTTTTTGTACTTTGCCGCGCGAATATGCGATCCTCATTGTGAGTGAGTAGTATAGCAGGTACCTGTACAGTATCATCTAAGTGTTCATTTGATGGTACAGTTGGACCCCGGGGTTATATCTCATTTGCTCCCTCTGCTGTTCATAATCATTGCCATAATGGATATATTTCGAAGTTTTAGAGCCATCGAGGTTCAATTTCATAATAGCTGCCTGTTGATAGTAACTCTACTGTGAAGGCAACTGCAACTGCAACTGCTGAACCATTGCAATAGACTTTTAATGTGACACAAAAGTTAACACTTTCCACGAGGCTATTAGTTTTACCATACCCAAAACAGATTTTTCAGAAACCTTTCCCTACTTTCAAAGTCTATCTCAAGAATGACTGTACCAATACTAGGCATGTTTGTACTTCTTTAAATGCATTTCTCATGGTGATTCAAAATATGGTAATGAAATTCAATAAGTTTGACATTTCTAAAACATTTTGTGACATTTTGGAATGTCGTCTGCATGGCATGTCATCGTTAGTCTATGTAAAATGACCATGCCGTGCTATGTGATGTGCTCTTTTAAGAACATATAATTGAACACATGGCAGCCACTACATTATTGCAGATAGGGCATCTCGAATGCATCATCACACTTCTGACAGTTGAAACAGCAAACGATTTTTAGATTTTATTAAAATGACAGACAAAATGAAAGTTCAGAGGGATAAGGTACAAAAGATCATTGATCACGTGCTCATGGGTACTTGATACATCCGAATGGTACTCTTGCACATGACACAGTTATCCGAACGAATTTTGTATGTATCGATATGAAAACATCAATTTTATATGCTGATCAGATGACTTTTTATTTTGTGCTCGCGAAAATAGTCCAGAGAACTATAATTTGCCGTAATGTAGTTATGCGTTCCACGAGGACATTTATATTCTTTCTCTATAAACATGCTAAATGTTGTCTTCTAATGTTGTCCCTGTTTAAGTGTCGAAATGACATTAAACGAAGTGCAATTAGCACCAAATGTTATTGAACTGTTATAGAATTAAACCATCTGTAGGTACACCGTACAGGATTCTCAAAACCGATAATTTGCAACGACTTCTACGCCAAACTGCACGTGTCGTCATGCGGAATGACGATGTTTGAGTCAGCAACAGTAGAGGCGAGAGCAGACGACCATTTTCTACCCATTTCCCGCGCCTCGCGTTAATTATTCAACTAACTGAAAACAATTTGATACTCTTAGCCTCTACGCCTTCATACAATGCTATTAAGCATTTGGCATACATGGTATCGGAAGCCCTTCAAAAGAAGCCGCTTAAATCGTCGGTTTAAAACAGGGGAAAAAAGACAAAATACTGTAAGAAGAAGCAGAACTGATTGCGATGCATGATTTGAAGTGTTCACGCCTGTAACTATTTCAAGTTTACTTCTGCGCGAACAAGCAGACCATGATAGTATATGATTGCAATGTTGCGAATAACAAGTTGATGCTAAATTGGTTATCCAGTTTATCTTGTCGCACATGATGTTTTATACAGTGATATATATCAACGTATGAGATCAGAAATGAAATAGATGAACCAGATTCAACAAATATACAATTTTAGTGTTGCAAATATCTTTGCTATCTTCTAGAGATCTTTCCCAGGAAATAGCTACACACGTCAGTGTTGCGCCCACCAAGGTATTCAACATGTTCATTGCCATCATTGATATCAGGTAGAAAGAAATGAATCAATGGATAATATACTGGGGCATCTCCAAATCACTCCTCACAGTATCGAGACAATTTCCAAATTGTACTTCTTTACGACTTGATTTTTCTCTGATGTTGTAGAAACAGACACACTCATTAAAACACTTCCCACGCGGCTATTATGTTACCATTATACAAAACAGATTTTTCAGAAACCTGTCCCAACTTTTAATGTCTATCTCAAGATTTACTGAACCAATACTAGGCATATTTGTACTTAATTCAATGCATTTCACATGGTGATTCCAAATATGGTAATGAAATTCAAAAATGTTGACATTTTTGAAACATTTTGTGAAATTTTGGAATGTCGTCTGCAGACGCGTGCCGCGTGGAAAGTGTTAACAGTTCGCTAATACCAACACATCATATACTTGCTATATAACAATGTGTAGAGCACAACATAACACACCCATCATTTTTTTTACAACTGCACAGCCCTTTTATGGCAAAAGGATGTATCTTATATGTACTTTCCTAATGATATACTTCCTTTTAACATGGATTGTGTTAACTTGGTTCAATAATCCTCACTTAGGAAAAGGTTGCAACTTTTAAAAACAATAAAAGTAATATACTGCCTTTTACCACTACATGATTTATGGAGAAAAAAGCTCACTTTTATCATGTTAAAAGGAAGTATACTGTTAGAAAACTACATATAAGATACATTCTTTTGCCATAAAAGGGCTGTGCAGTACTGTCTTAGAACGGTTTTTGTTTTGGCGCCAAAAAAGTTCTGCAAGGAATTATCTAACACCTGTTCTGTTTGAATTTCAATAGAACCGATTGTCTGCTTCCGTTATGCCTTTCCATTTATCACATAGCAGGAAATATTAACATTCAATTATTCATTAAAATGGGCACATATCAGACATTTTTGTCAACCATCTTGACTGTTGCTCAATACTTGACTGCAAAACAGTTGTTACCAAACTGCAGGCGGAAGAGAAGCGAGGTTACACTATTACCAGTTTTGCTAATGAAGGAAATTTGTTGCGGCGATTTGTCCAGTGAAGGATGAAAAAGGGCCACGTGTGTAAAGTCAATTGAATCCATTTGTTGCGAGAGCAGAGCAGACGACACTCATTCGGTGTTATAAAAACCGCGTGCGGCGCGAAAAGGATAACTATCACAATCGACCCATCAACAAATGGACAAGCACAACGTCATGCGTGAACTGAATTGAAGCGGTCGATAAAAAGTACTTTTAACGCGCGCTAATGTAACTGTTGCGTCGTGTACTATTGACATTACATGTTGAAAGCACTTAGTTAACTTGTAATTTAGATACTTCTTTGCATGATTGATTGCAGCGTAGCGTAATGTGGAAGTCATATTCCCGGGGGGGGGGGGGGGCACTGACATATGAAAAGGGTACAGGTATGTGCCGCGCTGAAGACCCCCGTTTCACCCTCTGCTGCTAGCTCTTATGACCCCCCCTTTTGAGCCTGCATCAGTTCTTAAGACCCCAATTTTATTGAAAATTCAAAAATCGCGAAATTTTGCGTTCTAAAGCCCCAATTCTTTGAAAATTTTGCGTTCTAAAACTAAAACCCCCCCGTAAATTTGCGTTCTCGCTAATCAAAATTGAATTATAGGCCAGTTCTCAAGACCAACTTTTTTGAAAAAATATCCACTCAGTTCAGTTCTGTAGCCCCCCTTTTTGAGACCCTGTGCGGCACACCCCTACCCCCAAAAAAGTTGAGTGCCCCCCCGGTCACATTTTGTATTGGAAGCATTTCAATACAGAAATGTTAGGTGGATTTCGATAACTACTGACAGTCTGACACATTATATTGACGATTTTTGTTGAAAGGGGTCAGCGGTTTGCCTGACCAAACATACATGATATATATATATATATATATGAAACACCTTCGTTACTTGTTAATTAGATACGCCTTTGCTTGATAGGCAAGAGGCGTTGTAATTAAAAATCACTATTTATAACCATGATAACAGCCACATTTTGATTTTGGGGGCGAATCTCGAGGACCCCTAACCCTATTAGATGATTATCGTTCCATATACTGATCGTTCTTACTGCTCTGTAAGGAGGTTAAGCTATTAGTTGACCATTATATACATAATAGATGTTCAGAAACTTGTCCATTTTTCAAAGTCTATCTCAAGAATGACTGAACCAATACTAGGCATGTTTGTACTTATTTCAATGAATTTCTCATCGTGATTCTAAATATGGTAATAGGATTCAATAATGTTGACATTTTTGAAAATGTTTGTGTAATATTGGAATGTCGTCTGCTGACGCCTGCCGCGTTGAAAGTGTTAATCATGTAAAATCGTCTCTCCGTTACACGATAACAGTCACATAACCTTTCAATACAAACATTTTGGGCGTATTTTCTCGAACCATTAGAGGTATATTATGTGATCTTTCCATGGAACGCCCTCAACATCGAAAAAAAATTGAAAGCAGATTTTCTTGCAGATTTACATTTCTGATCATAAATCGTACTTACATTCCAAGTTACAGGGCGATACGATTCTTAATTACTTCAAAATCATGGTTTTAGAGTGAAAATAAACTGTCGGATATCCGACAACTTATTTTATTCTAGTCTAAATTCACTCTAAAACCATGATTTTGAGGTAATTAGGAATCGTATCGCTCTGTAACTTGGAATATATGTACGATTTATGATCAGAAATGTAAATCTGCAAGAAAATCTACTTTCTAAAAAAAATCACGAATAGAGGGCGCTCTCTGGAAAAGATCACATAATATGCCTTTAACTATTGCCGAGTACAGTTTGAACTCATATGGGGTCAGTCAGTGGTGTTTTTTCTCGTTTTTAAAACACATTTTTTCATTACATTGATCATCAAATCGTAGAAATTGGATAGTTCAGGAATCATAAAGTGGAAGATTTTTGTCAACCCGGAAATTTGATAGTACATTGCAGTGTTACTCTAGGTTTGTGACCGATAAAAAGAGTGTCAAAAAATCTATACCGGTTGGTTATTCACAATCAACGCATTCTTCTATGAATGAACTAATATTGCAATTAGTTGCAGCATTAATTTCATAACTGTTTGCTCGACCTAGTTTAACAATACTCACTCTGCATGCATGCACTGACTGTAAAATGGTAAAAATGAAAAACCCTTTTCTATATTGCTTGACACAATCATATATATCACTTTATATACGTGGCCTGTGCCTGTCCGTCATCGGGGTCTGATTCGATTCAGCTCCATCGAGGTATAAAAATGGTGACTTTTCAAAATGGAATTGGCGGTAATTAGAGGACCTACTTAATTATTTAGAGCAATCAGGCGAATGATGGGTTATAGGCACAGAAAAAGAGGGTACAGTATATAGAAAGAACTAATAACAAGGTCAAAATAACAAATTTATTCGGCTGAAATGATTTTTGCGTTTAGTAACCCTGTGTGAAAGTACAACCATCATAACAAACACATTTTGGACGGTTTTACTGCACGTTCACACTCTCACGTGCAGTTTATGTGACCCTATTGTGCATGGGCAATCCCGGGACTGGGAATGGGGTACATGAGGTGGGTGGGGAGGGGGAGGGGAGGGACATTTGCTAAGGATGGGGGGGGGGGGGGGGGGGGGGGGGGGGTGGTTGTGTGACCCATTTACCACATATGGGAATTACCCGTCTCTCATATATCATGAAGGATCCGAGAAGGCAATTGCTCCTTCAACATTCCCGCTCGTACCCCCGTCATCCCACAAATGGGTTGACCCCGGCCCCGTTCACGGTGTCAATCCGAGTTCTGTGCCAACATATATATCTGCTTGGTTACGCGACTGCTTATAGTCCGCATACCTTCAGTATTTTCAGAAAGAATTCATGAAGACACAAATATTGGTATTCAAATGTTCATTTTTGAAATTGCGAGGGAGATCACGGATACTTACATTATCATATTCAAGAATCACCATTGACACCAATCAATCAACCTGTAAGAACTAAGAATTAGGGCAAAATGCGAAAGAACCAGCATTATGAGAGATGAGTGACGCGGTTCCCGGGCGCGCGGTTCAGTTATTGATTTACATGTAAATTTTAAATCTTATTTTGTTAATCAAACCAATCAGTGCAAACTAAACGGTATTAAACGTTGAAAAAGTGCATCTACCTCTTCATCAGCATACCGTCTGCATGCACTCAGCAATTGGTTAATTTTGGCCACATTTTCTTTCACGGCATAAAATGGCCAAATCAAATCCCATCGCCGCATTTGAATGGGTTGCATGGAAAGCAACCCCAAGGGTCTAAGAGCTCTTAGGAGGAGAGCACGCAACGCTATATGCAATGATACGAGAGTGGTTGGTTGGTTGGATAGTTAGTATAGCTACATCATCTCTTTCATGATCTAACATCGCGTCCATTATCATCAATTTTATGGAGCCCTGAACATCCGGGGCCTGGCGGGAAAAAAAACCTCTTGGCGCATCTACGCGAGGCAAATTTCTTTGCAGCGCAAAGAGCACAGACATATAGCCTAGTTGTAGCGTCAATATCTATCTTGAATGCTCACCTTTTTACGGGTAATCTATAATCTATATTGCGGAGGACTAGTTTTGATATGATAAGAAAATAATCCCGCACCATCAAAACATGCCCGGATTCGCGCTCTTTTTTTGTTGTAACAAAATGTTTAATATGATCTGTCGTCTGCTACATGTTGCAACCTCAACTGTGCACTTTTAGATGCAATAACCATTGATCTTTGATCGCGCGGGGGAGATACACCGGCTAGCATGCTAGTATCAGAGTCTGGCAGCCGCAAGCCGCTCGGGTTATACCCGTGTTCTCCTATATGCGTCTGTTGAGCGACAAAAGTCGCTCATGCGTACATGAAATGGCATTCTGTCGGGATAATTATGAACTTCAAAAGATCTTTAAGAGGTGTTAATTCTACCGTAGGCGAACAACAAAATGATACACTACTTTTTTCCCCGTTGTGACCGGTTGATGTACTTTTTTCGCCTAAATTTGGTCAAATTATGTGTTTTGGGGGACGATGTGTTAACTAACACATTGGTCTAAACGTTACAAATTCGCAAAATATCATTTTTGAGCGCAGTATGCTCTTTCCTGAAGATACTATAGCATCTCAAATAATGGCATAATTCTGTTATACCCTTCACATCAACATCGGTACGGTTGGCTATGCGTCGTTCTTCAAAATCACGCACTATGAATACCCTGTGAAGGGTATAACAGAATTACTCCCAAATAATTGTTTCCCTTATTATGAATTTTCAAGACAGTACGCAGAATTGACGCGCAGTTTGCTTTCAAATAAGACCAAACATGCCAAGTCTTGATACATTTCAATTGAAGATTTGACTTCTGCGGAAAATAAATGAACAATTAACAGAAAAGATACAAACAAAATCTCACACACTGTGTGGGTAAAGGGTTAGGTTAGTTAGAACCCCTTTAGGCTGACCGAGAAGTAGCTACAAAAAGTGCATATGAACCTGTGCCAATTTATATGACATTGTTTACAACGAATAACAGAGGACTTTTTTTTCGAAGGTGATGAAGGAGAAACGGTTTGTAATTTATCTTTTACGGTGCAGATATGCGTTAATAATGTTGTATTACGACCATAGAAAACTGTTACCACGCTTAACAAAAAAACTCAATCAATTAACCAACGTTCAAGTGCAGAGAGAGAGAGAGATAGAGAGAGAGAAGGCCAGGGAGAGAGTTGTACATGTTCTTTTCAATGAAGTGAAATGTCCAGTATATTAGAATCTGTGCGTGACCTATGAAGTGATGCAGGGTGGAAGTTTGTAAAACATATCTCATAATTGCCAAATCGAATTGAGCGTTTGTTTACTATTCAATGTGTTTAATGATGAAAGGTCACTTTGTGTAGATGTACTTTTAAGCGAGAATGTTAAACCCCTTGGGCACTACCTGTCTATCTTACAGCGCTTCTGATTGGTTAATTACAAGATATACTCATTTGAATAACCAATTACAATACAGCTTTTAAACTATTACACTCCAATCTTTATAAGGGATACAGTTATTTAAACAATGTCTCTGATTGGTGCAATAAATGTTGTATCCATCTTTCTGACCAATCGGCCGGTAGTTCTCACTCCACTCAGGGGGTTAAGGATGGTTTAGCTGCAATGAACATGTTGGAAGTACCTCTTCACTTTGAAAAATTGTGTTACAATCTATAAAGTCGATGTCAAAAAAAGTAGTGGCATAACGTATAACAAAATATGAGGTCGCAGTTTTAGCAACGTTTTGAAGGATATGATGAGCGCGTTGAAAACATGAAAGTACTTCATTAGCAGGGGTCGCATTCTGACGCGTCTGCGCGTCCTAGACCTCTCACTTTCTTATAGTGACGCGTCACGTCAGGTTTCAAATTGGAAAGACTTGCGGGTCCCGATCAAAATTGAAGGGACCCCTTAAATTTGACGATGTATGGAAATTGAAACCTTAAGAAATTCTGTAAATTACGCATCCATCCTTTTCTCACAATATCAACTTATTAAAACTGTCCGTAAAAAAGTAAAATGTTCAAATACCCAAACTTCAGGACCCCTCAATTTCTCGGGGGACCCCTTAAATTTGTTTTTTGAAGTCCTACGAAGTCCTGAACAAGTTCATGGGACCTCTAACTCTTTTGATCCAGTGCTATCCCTGTTCATTAGACTTATATATGTTATGCTTGACCCATCCATATCTAGAAAGTAAGTCAAGGGCAAAGTGGTGATAGTATGTCATCATGGTCATATAACAAGTTCGGTCGCACAGTCATATAACTTAAAAATTATCAGCTGTCAAGAAGGAATTAAAAATAAGAAGAAAGAAAAAAAAATATATATATATATATATATATATATAACTTAAAATTCACCGAATCGCGACCCAAGCATAGTTTCCTGAAGCCAGGTACTGCACTTTTCTAGGTGTAAAAAATGAAGCAAAAGTTCAGCAAAAGTGTCTTTATTTTTGGTAACACTACAACCACGTGTTTTCACGGATTGATCAGTTGTTACAGGTGCGCATATGCAATAGTTGATTGGAAGAGAAGAATGGGTTTTAAGTTGAATATAGTCATTCTCTCTCAGCGTGAGTTCGCGGCCATTGTACCTTTTAGTTCACTTTATTGCAATCTTTCAAACTTATTTTCTGTAGCGTTTTTGTGTGTCTTTTCATAACACTTCAGAGGTCTAATGAAGCGTTATTTGAGTCAACAGCTAAAACTATGTGCGTACCTGTGAAGAATTGGTATTAGCCCATGCCACACCGCAGTTTAGAATGCATTTTGTATTCATTTTGTTTTGAAAACATTGACAATTTTGTGACATAAGTTTCGCTGATTCCAGGCTCTGATGTGGATACAGGCCTACTCTGTGTGGAATACAGAGTGTAATAGTGCAAGGGAATGAAACACATAAATCTTTGAACTATCCATATTCTTCATTGAAAATTTGCAAAATACGTGATGTATTTTTCGATGAAAGGGCTGCGTCGTTGGTAACATAGACAATGTTTGGGTCGGTTAAATCAAAGGAATTAGTTTTGACTACTTTAAAACATTTCAGGCTATTTTATATCAGGGATCACAAAATTATACACCAACATATCACTGGATTTTACTCGAATTTCAGTCGACTTCTAAATATCCAACCAGCATAGTTTTGTCAGATTCTCACAAACGGCTTTCCTTTTTAGACCTTGTTCCCCACGCGGCGGATGTATACGTACATAAAACAAATACTATTTTTGGATACCTCAAACTGGGACGTGTCCTTCATTATGTTTGTATCATGAGTCTCAGCAACTGTATAAGCATCTAAATAGCCACAGGTACTACATGGAATGTCCTCGTCAAAATTGTCCTAATGGCTCGAACAAAATTACCTTTTTGTGTCCTCTTCAAATCTTATCTTCATTATAGAGATACGTAAGAACTGGTAAAGCCTGCAAATATGTCTTAATGGCGCAATAGTCTGAATCCACATTATGTCTGTCATTCGGAGCAAATTCAAATGGTGTGCTAAATGTATGTCGTCTTCCAATTTTAAAGATGGCGGTTATAGATGAACCTGCTTAAGGAATCAGTCTAGATACCCACGAGGAGCCGCCATATTTGTACATGGTGACATTAGAATGACGCAATAGACTAAATCCACATTTATGTGATCCATAATTCCCAAAAAACTAAAAAGAATGAGGCTCCATGTAACGTCGTCTGCTTTGCCCGCTGCTATGTTTAAAGATGGCGGTTCAATTTATGTAAGAGAGACTTAAGAAATCAGTATATCCACGAGGCGCGCCATCTTGAAACATGTTGATTGAATAGCTAGAATGATGCACATCAATCCCATTGTTTGAGTAGCACCTGGATGGTATTTCGCATTTTAAGTGGTGGCAACATAAACACCTGTTTATAGTCGTGATAAAAATTCCACATGCATTGGTACAAGTGGAACATATTTGTACTGTATAAATAATCATAGACGTACAGTACCTCCACACCATTTTTTATGACAAATGTGTGGTATATTTGATAGTGAGATGGTCTGACATTTTGATTAATGTATACCAGATCTTAATCATGATGATGTCAAAGTATAATGACATAGACTATATTGGATATCAAATAGGGCATGAATGAAAAAGTAATAGTTACCAATCAAAATTGACATTGCATGCACTTTGAATACACTTGAAAGGAAAGTTATACACCATTCATTTTACATAATATACCTTTTATCCAAGTACAGAGGTCATTCAAGGATACTACGATACAAAAAACCGAGGGAATCCCTCGCATCAAGGCTATACCTGACCGGCAGACAGTTTGGCGCCTATCGTTTCCGCTATACATTGCCCATGAATCCCGCTTAGCGTTAAGGCCAACGCACCGGGTACATCTCACAACAACTATTTACGGCCTTGTTAAGAGAGAGACGATTACGCCATATCGTAACACAAACAAGATGTTTTAAGAATAGAATCGATTAATTGAATTGTAACCGGGGTTTAATTGATGATAATCAATGTCGCTCTTTTATTTTCAAGAATTCCAAATTAATGGATAATGGCATTTACATTATGCATTTCATGCCTTACGGCACTGGTCATGAAGGGCGCATGCTATCTACAGTAGATAGCAAACGGTAACAAATGAAAGAAATCTAACTACTTGCGCATTGCTAGCCCTTCTTAACACTCTAAAAACAAACGCACATAACCTATGAAATTAAATGGGGTCAAATTTGTAACCATGCTTAAATTAATTTTAGCTTTAGCTAAGATACGGCTTGTTGCAGCTATTAATGTGTTGTTTATAAATGTTATGAGTTATATATTGCACAAGCAAAACATGAATTAAAATGGGCCGATATGTCCAGCTATTACAACAACATCAAGGATAGATCCACGCGGGTATCTCGGCCGTTATGTTTACATGGTTCTCATGGTATGATTTGCTTATGGACGGAACTCAGCCATCGCCTCAAGGTTGGGAAAAGGGTTAGTGGTATCAATTAAACGGGTTGTTTTTATACTAATTAAAAGTGGAAATGGTTTTTTGTACCTACAGATCTTCTGATAAAAAGTGTTTATAATCACTGTTTAAAACCTTGTGGTTAGGTCGATACGCTGAGAAATGGTGTTACATTAATTATTACTTATTAAATTAAATACCTACACTGTACATTGTATGCTTATGTATTCTGGGAAATGTAATGGTTATTTTTTTAAGAATTAAAATCCATTAAATGTGATTAGTCGCAACATTTCACTACGTAGCCTATAGGTCTAAACTGATTTCTGTTGGGGCCGCTCAGTACTGTCATACCATATACAATCCTGTAGCCCTACTTTCAATACATTGCTGTCTAAGTTAGCGGTGTCGTACGCTTTCCAAACATTGCCAAATACGACGAATAATCTCTAACGCTATCATTAGACAATCTCGCCATCTCCCACGAGATCTCGCGTTAAAACGCGTGATTTAAGATTTAATGAAGCAGACAGTTTTAGATAACAAAATTCGAGTGATTGTTTTCTTCAATACATTGACACATCTGAAAGCTGCGCCCATCATTAGATATGATATCATTTATTATTTTATTTTATATAGGTCGAATAATTTGAGCAATCTTCCGATCTTGATGAAAGAAACTGCCTGCTATGATATATTAACGTGTGCTCAAAACGGTCCCGATAAAAGGCTTTTCGGTTTGCCGATATTTGAGACTGTCTCTAACATATTTGTCGAGTTGCAAATGTATTGATTCAAGTATCACGATTATCATGTTTGGACTCAATTTTTATGTATTTTCTTCTTTTTTTGCCAAATATGGTCATGAAAACAACTTATATGCAAATTGACACAGAATTAAGTTCGACTATAATATAAACATGGCAAACACATTTGACACCAATTAACAGTCACAATGTGACTAACTACTATGAATCCAATCCGGGCGACATCACAATCACAGGCAGAGACAGTGCGAAGGTTCTTCCATTCGTCATAGCCACGACAGCAGAAACATGTACAATTAAACTGTAGCCTTATATAATAATAACTAAAAACGCAAGTTTTGGAAGCAGGGGTTAAACGGGTTACACGCCCCGTTATAAAACGAAGCTATACCGTGTATCGTCGGCCAGGTGTAAAAACAACTCCGTAATGAGGCATAGATCCAAGATATGAAATGGAGACGGAAAACATATCGGTTTGTTAATAAGAGGCAAACTAGGGTATACCGTGTATTGCACGCTTTAGGGGTTAAGCATAAGGACCACCAACACGGCTCTTGATACACTTGCATTAGAAGAAGGCAGAAAAAGTGACGGTTGTATCATCTAGATATAGATGAGAGAAGTAATTGATATGTGTCAATTTAAAAAAAAGTTTGATGTATACGACGCGCGCGGACGACGTGTGTAATTATTAGTGTTGGGCGTATCGAGATTTGAGACGCCGATAACGATGGTTACTAATATACATGTAAGATCGGAATCCATACATGTTACGTGGGGTGAAAATATTACACTATCCTCGCGATGATCTTTGGACCAGATAGGACTAAGGAATTTTCTGACTACGTCAGATTCCTTTTTTCAGTAAGGTATAGATGAGGTGACCGTTGTTTACATTTAGGACGCCCTCTGTGGATTTGAGACAAAACACACCGGGCAAGAGTAGGCTATAGTTTACATAGGCCAGATCAGGTTTTCTAACTAGATTGTGGTGTCACAGCAAATTGTTATCAAAACTGTCTTTAAACTTGCTTAGGAATGCTATAAGCTATCGCATTTCACAAACAAAAAAAAATCAAAAAAAAATGAGTTTTACAATTCATTAGAAAGAAATTTCATGTTGTCTTCATTAACTTTACTGTATATTCTGCCTGGAGGGAATCAACAGAGGGTGTCCCATTTGTAAATACATGACGTCACCGGTCACACCATCTATAGATCACAGGTTTATATACTTTGCAGTTGAAACCAACTTAACAATAAGACTTTTCACGCGGCTATTAGTTTTACCAATAATTAGACTATCTCAAGAATTACTGAACCAATACTTTACTAGGCATGTTTATACTTATGTTATTGCATTTGTCATGGTGATTCCAAGTATGGTGATGAAATTTAATAACTTTGACATTTTTGAAGCATTTTTGTGAACTTTTGGAACTGTCGTCTGCAGACGCTTGCCGCGTGGAAAGTGGGTGCAATCGTTTCCCGTTTTATACATTGTCAAATAGACTTCGAAACTAATCTTACATACACAGAAAGAAAAAAAGTGAGTCATTATCGAAAAATGAGTCATTTTGTCCATGTAGTGACACACTATGGCTCAAAATGAGTCATTTTGTCCGTGTAGTGACTCATTTTACGATGATGACTCACTTTTTTCTTTCTGTGTAGTTGATCATCGATTCATCGGCATGTCTTCCCATTACGTGTACGAAGATCCATTGGGTCTTTGGCTGCAGACGACATTCCAAATTTTCACAAAACGTTTCAAAAATGTGAAAATTATTGAATTTCACAACCATATTTGGAATCACCATGAGAAATGCATTGAAATAAGTACAAACATGCCTTGTATTGGTTCAGTAATCCTTGAGGTGGATCATGAAAGTCTGGGAAGGATTCTGAAAAATCTGTTTTGTAGGCCTGTATATTATGGTAAAACCAATAGCCGCGTGGAAAGTGTTAAAGATCTCAAATTATACCACAATGATTAATATTGACCGTAAAGTCAAAGCTGGGTGTCTGATAGTTTATATCATCGAAACCATACAAGGCAAAGCACTGCTGTTTATTATTATAGACAATCCAACAACAAAATAATTGAAGATATTATACACATAATTTCTCTTCACAATACAATAGCACAAGACGTTGACGCTCAATTAGATCCATTGGAATAACAAGTCTGATAACCCATTAGCAATTGTTGGTGAACTCTTGAATGCATTTCACTGATTGTTCAGCCCAAGTCAACAAAGTGACTATTTCTGTACAATAAACTGTAAATATAAGTAAACAATTTGCAAGATTTTTCCGACTATAATTTGGATTCGACCATAAAATTTGGTGTAGGTTTGCCTATGCCTAGTCTAAAGTTCGCTGGTGTTTGAAGTAATTAGCTGTTAATTAATAAACACTTATAGAAATATGAGATTGAATTCTACGTTAAAAGAAAGAGTACAAAATGACATATCACAAGCACGGACGTGCTGTACTTATAAATGCAAATACTACGACTGTGTCATACCTTTAAATGGTTAATACTATTTTATGATGATGATGGCAAAGATTACACACAAGGAAATGCTTCTAAGTACTCAAAAGACCATTGAGGGGATACATGTATATCCAAAATATCACAGAGATCAGGCTTCCACAGTATACCTTTGGAATTTCAGTTTCAACTGAACTGAAATAACAGAATATGTATAAGGCATGCAGCAAAAAGGCAACTAGTAGCAGGCTTAATGCATCGCGATAATGTGCGGATGGCTGCACTGAGGAGAGGGTATTATAGGGATAGCGTTGGTGATAAGACAGGTTTTACCTGTGAAATACTTACTTCATCGGTTGATCAAGCGAATAATATGTAGACATGACAAAGTTAAACGTTAGTTCTATTCTTGACTCTCTTGCTACCTCCCTGCAATTAGTGGTCATTGCTGATATCGAGTACTTGACTATACACGCAGGCGTGAGTACAGACTGATCCTTTGCCGGTTAACTTTCTAGGCGGCTATTAGTTTTACCATATTATACAAAACAGATTTTTCAGAAACCTTTCCCAACTTTAAAAGTCTATCTCAAGAATTACTGTACCAATACTAGGCATGTTTGTACTTCTTTGAATGCATTTCGCATGGTGATTCCAAATATGGGGATGATTTCAATAAATTTGACATTTTTTGAAACATTTGGTGAAATGTTGGAACTGTCGCCTGTCTGACTACGACTGCCGCGTGGAAAATGTTTAACCATATATCATGGTGGTACTCCCAATCATACCGTGCAGTGACATAATGTATTGGCATAGTAGAAGTTTCTGGAAACTATCCTGTAGTTTTAAAATGTGTTTGTTGTAAACTTGATCGTGATTATACAAAATGGAACCTGTTATCAATACTATGACAAGTTCAAATGAAAAGACAAGTGATGGCAAGTAGTCGTGTTGAAACCTGTAGAAGAACAAGGAATTGTGTTAAGTTACAACAATTCAATAATTGTAATAGATCATAAATATTTCTGATATTTTGGATGAAACTTAAAATTGTAAATAAAATAATATCAGTCTAATCATGCTAACGGAGCCTTTATTTGCTTTCCATATTCATATCAGAAGTGCACTTTCGTTAACCTTTCGCAAAAAAAAAAACAGGCAATGTTTTCCCCCTTCAACCTTTTTCACATTGTACATTTTGATATTTCTATACATTCAAAGAAATTATCAGATTTTATATAATATCCTAATCTTGTTATATGATTTCCGATTTCGGTTAATCTCCGTATTCCGTATAATTTCCCACACGTACACAAACACTCGTTTTTATACGACCCGTATCGCTATATAATGTACCTTACGGCATTATAAATCGCTGACTGATGTTCACTTGAACTTTTTTGCACCGACCATAACAACGATATTGTACTTTTTTTCAACGTAGTGGTCGAAAAGAAAACATAAAAGGTCATCCTGGGGGTAAATATGTTTGGTATATGGATACTGTTTGGTGATTTTGGTGAATAAAAACCCCACGCCCCTTCCCCACTGAAACATGCGGGTTTATTTATGAGCTCAGGTTTTGTAATGGTGTCATGGTATTATGGTCCGTCCGTATACACAGACAATAGGCATGGATTACTGGACATAGTCCTGGTGCGTCCCGAATTAATATGTGACCATCATTCATTTCTTGTTTATGTGGTGGGATGCCACCGCCATATTGAATAATTTCTTACACTTGATTTTGATTACACAATATAGCTGAATTGTGTCATTTCTCACAATAATGACAGTTGGAGTACTTTTTTCTTCATTAAATGAAAACTATTTCAAGCTACACCTTTTGCTCATTATCTACATTATTGCCGGTAGTAACCTATGAAAAGAAGTTATGATAACACGCGTTTGCAATAGTCTATACGTTTACATTATCACCCAAA
Organism: Ophiura sarsii; assembly: GCA_035610835.1. Taxonomy (NCBI): domain Eukaryota; kingdom Metazoa; phylum Echinodermata; class Ophiuroidea; order Amphilepidida; family Ophiuridae; genus Ophiura; species Ophiura sarsii. Next base: position 48,185,074 of record CM069457.1, on the reverse strand, counting down.
TAGTCCATGGTAAGAAATGGATCAATGCAGTAACTGCATATAAAGTATTTGCAAATAATTGCTCATAAAGGCTAACATACAGTAATTTATTCCCTCATTTCTCATCAATATTTAATAGTTCATTTGACTCCTTTTATAATATTTACATGCAGTATCCCATGTTGAAGCTATACATTAAGGTCATACATGTATATACAGTTGAGTGTTCTAGTAAGCTCACTATAGCAATACGCGCAGCGCATGATATACCATTTAGGCATACTATAAACCACATTACGTGCGTATAGCAGCGTATGTACATTTCCCCTTCCTGCACGCCCGTGTAACACGATACGGGCGTAATCCATACAGTTAATACATACACGCGGCTATTGGTTTTACCATATAAAAACAGGTTTTTCAGAAACCTTTTCCAATTTTCAAAGTCTATCTCAAGGATTACTGAACCAATACGAGGTATGTTTGTACTTATTTCAATGCATTTCACATGGTGATTCCAAATATGGTTATGAAATTTAACAATTTTGACATTTTTAAAAAAGTTTGAGACATTTTGGAATGTCGTCTGCAGACGCCTGCCGCGTGGAAAGTGTTAATACATACATACTGTACCAGGCCCATTCCTAAATTTCTACAGATTAACGGTGACGGTTGATCTACATAAATGTGACATAACATGAAATTGTTTGTTCATCGTAATCATGGTATAATTGTTGAAAACAGACCTTCAAATAGCCATTCGTTCTACCCTCAAACTCAAGGTCCGTTTCTCAAGTATTTTCCTACTAGTAGTGGATTTTAATATAGTAGCTTGACCTTCTACCCCGCGGCACAATGAAAGAACTTCCTCTCCAAAATCGCTACAAAATACTTCTTTTCAATTAAAATCAAAGGTCCTGACATGTATGCAAATACAGATTATTGGTTTGTTAACACTTTCCACGCGGCAGGCGGCTGCAGACGACATTCCAAAATTTCACAAAATGTTTCAAAAATGTCAAAATTATTCAACTTCATTTCCATATTTAGAATCACCATGAGAAATGCATTGACATAAGTACAAAAATGCCTAGTATTGAGTCAGTAATCCTTGAGATAGACTTTGAAAATTGTGAAAGGTTTCTGAAAAATCTGTTTTGTGTATGGTAAAACTATAGCCGCGTGGAAAGTGTTAAGTCACTAATCGCTTGAGGACCAAGGTCACTTCTAAACAAAACTTTATACCAACATTGGCAATAACAGAATCGACCCTAATAGCTTGCACTATGAACTGCGTTCAAAGTACAATGTTATTATAAGGGTATACTCATACAAATAGTTTGAAGAAATGAAAGTTATTTTGGCTCTTTATCATAAATGATAAATTATGAAAACGCTTTCCACATGGCAGACGTCTGCAGACGACATGTAGTTCCAAAAATGTCCATAAATGTTTCAAAAATGTTAAAATTATTAAATTTCATCCCCATATTTGGAATCACCACGAGAAATACATTGAAATAAGTACAAACATGCCTAGTATTGGTTCTGGAATACTTGAGATAGACCTTATAAGTTGGGAAATGTTCCTTTTTGACTTGAAAGGGTGGTGTGTTTGACTTGTGACTTTCATTTTATTCGTGATGCAATGAACTTGATCTCAACACTCCAGCTGCTGCATGCAGCCTACAAGTGAATCTTAAACATGTTAAAACACTTTCCAAGCGACCTTTCCCAAATTTCAAAGTCTATCTCAAGAATTACTGAACCAATACTAGGCATGCTTGTACTTATTTCAATGCATTTTTCATGGTGATTCAAAATATGGTGATGAAATACACCAATTTTGACATTTTTCAAAACATTTTGTGACATTTTGAAACTGTCGTCTGCAGACGCCTGCCACGTGGAAAGTGTTAACATTACTACGTTTGAAAGTGATTGTATCGTCGCCAGAGATCTCTTGACAGTTAAAATAGTTTGAACACAGTTCATTGATTTGTACCAGGTACTGCAAGGAACCGATTCAATTGGTTGACAACGTACTTTCAGATCTATTCTAGCCTACGACACCACAACTGTATGCAACATGCGTCAATGTCAAATTGACTGTGTGCCTTACTTGGTTGGAATCTGACTGGCTCTGCCTGGCGCTGCGTTGAGCAGTCACTTCCAGGGTGGGCTCGTTTAATGAATGACAAAATATGAAACAGTTATTCTTATTGCATTGAATCAAAGTTGGTTACATAGACTGAAATTAATGATGATAGCGCCAATCAAGCTGTAATTAACCAAAGGGTTTTAGTCTCTATGAACATGATGAACACGCCATGGGTATAATTAATATAATATGACGGAAGTTGTCAATCATACGATTGTATTTCGAATTTCGATGTCGTCAAATGAAAACCCTATACAGGATAAACTATGCTCTTAGTAGTAATTAGTTGATCTTGATAGCTCTAGCGTCACTAACCATATTGTATAACGTAATACTAAAAGATATGATGAGGGAATTGCGTGATATAAACTATGCTCTTATTAGTTGAACTTGATAGATTGAGGGAATTGCGTGATCTAAACTATGCTCTTATTAGTTGAACTTGATAGATTGAGGGAATTGCGTGATCTAAACTATGCTCTTATTAGTTGAACTTGATAGATCTTGCGTCACTGACCATAGCGTACCACTAGTGGTATAATGAGTGAATTGCGTGATCGACGGTATAGTATTACGTGATCGACGGTATAGTATTACGTGATACTTCCCCTTCAACATTTATAATTAGCTTACTGTCCATTTTTAGGTCATGCAATTTAGAAAACATTTCATTACTCACCAGGCTCACATCCTGTGCATTTTCTAATTAACATGGGTATTGCACAACACATATTGCGGACCATGTAGTTGCATATAAACACATAATCATAATCATAATCAGTTAATCTATAAATACATAAAATTGGAATTAGTAACAATAGACACCCAACAATCGTACATTTGACCGCCATCGGCAATCAACACTCACATATTCACTATATAATTACCCGTATACGGCGTAACGTCTTGTTTTTCATATTTTTGTTGAAACTTCATAATTATTAGGGACTTGGGATTTCGGCGTGGGAAACCCGATTTACTTATTATTTTGTTTTTGATAGAAACAAAAAATACCATCGTTTCCGAACGGAAGGATTACGCCCGCTTATACCGTGCCAAACTTTACCTCGGTTTTTGTAGCGGGAGATTAGCCGGGCGTAATCTGCTGTAGGGCACACACAATGTCAAGTTTTTTTTACCCACTGAAGAAAAAAATAAATTGTCGGGCTAAATATATTGGGAGACTGTAGCCGTAACGCCTCTGGTTACTGGTAAGAGTTATAAATAAAAACAAAACTCGGAGTGAAAGAAATAAAAGTGCAAAAGTACAGGCGAAGTTGTAGATGAAGCACGTGGTTTTAAAATGTAAAGAATTAAGAGCCAGGTGATTAAGGACTGGTATATATTAGGCTATATAGCATGGCACAACAAAACAGGAAACAGAGTTATATGAGGAAAAGAATGTATTGCGAAAAAAAGTACTCTTACTCGTAAGGGGTCACTTGCACTTCTTCTGGAACGGGACGACGATGACGATAACGACGTCCAATGCATTGGACTCAGGAGTTTTTGCTATAGTTATTCTCTGAGCTTTTAGAATGACTTTCCTATTCAAATGTTGCTAACCTGTTCCCGATTCCAAGTTGGGACGCGGACGGTTTTTTGTGATGAATACTTTGAGCTCTTTGATGATAAAATGATATCCCTATTTGCCATTGGTTGTTGGTCATATATACCCTCTTCGCCAACACGCTTTTAAAACGACAGGATATACTTTAAGTTCAACAGTTGATGCTTTATATGATATATAGATACCATTATTATACTCTTAGCAGAAAAACAAAATGGCGCATGTTACTGTTTTTGTCAAGGTTCTCATTTCGGTGCTCCATGTGTCAAAAAAGATCCATGATAGTCAAACACGTTCAAGATTATGAATTATAAAATATCACAGATTAGTCAAAATCAAGACATTTTTAATATGGCAGGAATTGATATGAATAATATTTTCTTATATAGGGAATCTTCAACTAAACACTAATGGCAACCATCTCAATATGATAAGGCAATTCAAGTTATTTTATACAAAATTGTTCATAATTGTTCATAATTTCCGATATCATCGCTTAGAAGTCTCTTTTTTTCTGCTGCATGCTTTCCATCCTCAAGAGTTAAATGTACTTTCGAAACAGTTTGATGTGATTATAAATTTTTTTGAGAGGGGAAAGAGTGAACCTGACCAGTGTTTTATTTATTTTACATTACCATACTCTCATTAGCAAGGAAGTAATTATCGATTTGAAATCAATGGAAGAAAGTGTCTTAATTAAGCTGTGAAATAACATGTTGATTTACCGTCATAATGACGTGCTTAAGGCGTTGTTTCTGGCACTTCTAAGCCAGCTTTCAATGTATTATCCTCTTTATAATACACACACATGCAACATCAAATTAAAGATGGATCCCATATTTTATTTCTTGAGCAGTGATATTGATATAACCATGATTAATATACAAAAAAACCCTGCGAATTATGACAATGACTTATTGTCCGCCATTGTCCGCCATTATTGGAGTGTGTATTGTTGCTTTATATTAAGGGGGCGCTGTAGTTTTTTCGCCTGTGAATACACCCAATGACATATGGAGATTGATGGTTAATTCAACTGGTTATGAATGGAATCAGCGTTGTGTAAAATTATCCAATTTAGCCCCCTAGGTTAGGTGAGTTCTGAAGTTCACCGCCATCGGGCAAAGACCCTGCCTTAGGGCCCGGCTTGGTTTAGTGAATCGGTTGTCGTGTGTTAAACTTTTCATTTTATATTTTTACCGGACGATTTCGAAATCGTTAAAATTTGAGAACAACCTTATCAACTGATTTAAATTGTAAGTAGGTGTTCACACTTTCGAATTCCCTTTTTTGTATGCAATACAGAATTAAATATGGATTGAGTTCTAAAGCAGGCCTTCTTCAAAAGACGATTCACACATAGTTAGTTTGTATTATATATTGTAGTTGTACCTACGTCACAAATCAAACAATATGGGGTTCAAATGTCAATTTAAAAATCCATTAATCAAAATGGTTCGACTAGACAAACTCTGAAATATAATTGACAGTCAACTTGAGAACGTTTCTTTTTTGTATGCGCTTGACACGTGGTATAGACATCACTGCCAATCGAAATCAAAATTCAGCATTCAAATTTCGGCATTCTACAATAGTTGATATGAGAATATAAATCAGCGCGATTCTTTTATCAAAAATTACAATAATATGAACTTTACATTAACAATGGCAAGGCTCTTTTTATTTTATGAAACGTGTTACATAGTTGCAATGTGTATAGACATCACTTCCAATCGGAATCAAAATTTCCGCATTCACATTTCGGCATTCTACAATAGTTGATCTGAGAATATAAATCAGCGCGATTCTTTTATCCAAAATTATAATAATAATATGTAAGTGGCATCAATGGCAAGGCTCATTCCTTTATGAAATGTGTTACATAGTTACAATGTATGAGACACAGAACAAATATCACATTTCAAAATTCAATAGGAATTGATTTCAAGTATGACTTTTGGGCTATGAATTGGCTGGCTACAAGTGTGATTTTTCCTGTGGCGATTCATGATATCACAAATATTGAAGTTTCACTATTAGAATGATAAAGTTCTTTATGCAACGGTGTTATATGGATGTATTGTGCGTGGCATAGAAACAGCGCTCATGTTGTCAATGACAATAGATTTTGAATACAATTATTCTTTTGCGTAACTTCCAAATGCTGATTCTGGTCGATTCTTCCGTCCAAGATACGTGAGTGAATTGCTTCAAAAGTGATGAAGTTCTTTATGTTATGTGTTACATTCTCTGTGGCACTGAATCAACTTTAAGAAATGTGTCCAAAACAATAGAGTTTGAATACAATCATTCTTCTGTATAATATTATAAACTTCCGATAACGATTCTGGTCGATTCGTCGATCCAAAATAAGTGTGAGTTTCTTTAACAGTGGTAGGCCTATATAGAGCTCATTATGCTATACGTGTTACATTGGTGCGATGTACGTCGCGTATCAACATTGAAATTGAAGGTTAAATGTAAGGATATGACAATGATAATATATTTTGAATGGATCTCTTCGTCTGTTAGATTTGGTTTACACATGGTTACGATTCACTGGGGACACTGAAGACCTTTTTCACAACCAGCATAATATAATAGTTCTTTGTTCTTATTATTGATTTGACATGGTTTCATGCATTATATTAAACAACAACACACAACATTTGGTATGCAAGTTGCAGTTGATCATTCAAATCATTCTGATCGTTTTCTTTTTACAATTGCAATGTTCTTTACTTTATGGAAATGTGTAAGGTACACGAAACGTACTCTTAACTGTTTCCACGCGGTAGTCCGTCTGCAGACGACAGTTCCAAAATGTCACAAAATGTTTCAAAAATGTCAACATTATTGAATTTCATCACCATATTTGGAATCACCATGAGAAATTCATTAAAATAAATACAAACATGCCTAGTATTGATTCAGTAATTCCTGGGATGGACTTTGAAAGTTGGGAAAAGTCTCTGAAAAATCTGTGTTGTATGGTAAAAGTAATAGCCGCGTGGAAAGTATACAGTGGTACCAACTATAAAGAGGGTGACATATTATTTTTGAGACTTTATGGTTTGCTAGGCTTCACAAAATGGTGAAGCTAGCGGAACTAATGACACAAGTGCAACATAATAATACAGTAGAATATATCTATAGCCTAACAATGATGCTACAATTGAATATGATCAGCCAATGATAATACTAGTAATAACACTAATAATCATAACAACCGACAAATGATTTGGAATCATTCATTCAGTACTCCCATTATTATAGAATGACCCGCGAGTTCCAAATCAAGTTTGAATGGAATTTTAAAATAGCTACGCGCGCGGGAGTGGACCTACTCATAATACAACAATGATTGTATGATTTTTTTTGTTGATTTGTACTTGTGGTGTCAAAAACAACATGTAACAACAGCGTTCCATGTGAATTAAAGTGCATTTCATAGGTCACCTTATTTACAACATACAACGCTTTAACACTTTCCATGCGGCAGGCGGATGCAGACGACATTCCAAAATTTCACAAAATGTTTCAAAAATTTCAAAATTATTGAATTTCATTATCATATTTGGAATCACCATGAGAAATGCATTGAAATAAGTACAAACATGCCTAGTATTGGTTCAGTATTCCGTGAGATAGACTTAGAAAATTGGGAATGGTTTCTGAAAAATCTGTTTTGTGTATGGTAAAAATAATAGCCGCGTGGAAAGTGTTAACATCCATCGATGCGTTAAAAATGTCCTATAGTGTTGTGGCTAACTACTGCAACAGAATATGAAAGAACGCTTGTCAATCCGGCTTCAAGTTTTCTTTTCAATTAATAACGTCCTCTGAAAATACCTCGGTTCAAGTTGAATTGAGAAAAATCTTCGCCCGAGGCGGCGCGCTTTTTCTTATAATGAATATTCATTACCACTCGGGTATACGGTATTTTGTAATATACACCTGGTTCTGAGCCCTGCTAATTTGTACTTGTCCACTGATTAGTGTAATAATAACAAACAATCCATGAATGCAAGGGGGGAATGAAATTGAAATGAGTGAATGAAGGAAGGAATGAATGAAAGCCATGGCAGTCGAAAGTGTCACTTTGAAACTTTGCAGGGAGGTAGCGAACCGTGAGTTTGTGACCACTTTCGAATGTTAACCGTGAGTCGATTCAAGTTTAACACTTTCCACGCGGCGGCTATTAGTTTTACCATATTATACAAAACAGATTTTTCAGAAAGGATTCCTGAACCAATACTAGGCATATTTGTACTTATTTCAATGTATTTCTTATGGTGATTCCAAATAGGGTGATGACATTTAATAGTTTTGACATTTTTGAAACATTTTATGACATTTTGGAACTGTCGTCTGCAGACGACTGCCGCGTGGAAAGTGTTAAGAAAGAAAAGTCAAGACGTAGTGAACTTTTTGTAACGTTCCATGACAGCTACTGGTTTAACCCCCTGGGGTCTGCTTGTCTATCCTACAGTGGTTCTGATTGGTTTATTACAAGATGTACTCATATGAATAGCCAATTCAAATGCAGCTCGTAAAATGTTTCACTACCATCTTTATCAGGGATACAATTATCCTAACAATGTCTCTCATTGGTGCAATAAATGATGTATCCATATTTTTAACCAATCGGCCGGTAGTTCTCAGGGGGTTAAATACACTTTTACTTCAAGATTACTATTAATGTTGTTGCCTGAGATGATAATGACGTGGTGATGAATGATTCAAATAGTTTAGTTATGTCCTATCCTATGCCTTGCTTATACTGAGCAGACATGGGCATGAGATATCTATCTTACATTAAGAGAAACCATGCCATGGGTTCGTCTTCACTCTTACACTGAATGGACTATAGAATGTTTAATAATTGTTAAGTCTTTGTTTTACTATTATCTTCTCAATTTGTATTGGAATTGGAAATGTTTGTAGTAATGTCCTCTTATTATACCGATCAGACATAAGATCTCTCTCTCTCTCACATTACGAGAAACCAAATTTCTCAAACTAAGGATTCATTTGGCGAAATTATACAATCTTTTGTCTACAAAAAAAATAAAAAAGTTCACGCGCAAAATCTTGATTCCATCATCAACCATAATTACATCCGCGTCATCTCCTCTGTGTGCCTTCAGGTGCTTTAGCCTCAACAACACAAGATGCCCGTATTAAACGCGACACTTTCATGGATACTTAAAAATACAGTCAACTTGTTTTTAAGTGTCGCAATAATGATACAAACAATGGTCTTAATTAATCGTTATATTTATTCAGATACAATGCTATACTGCTATTGATTTTCCGGTTTCGGCTGTAATTAGTCGCACCGAAAAAAAAGTATATAATATTTTACAAGATAACTAATATGTATTCTTTATTTTCTTCTTTTTCATCTACAGATGCTAAACGACCGAAGCTTGAAATCTTTCGTCAACCAGGTGGTCCCACCAGTCCTCCGCTCGGAGGCTCCCTGAGTCCGTCACACCCTCTACCGCCATTAGCCCTTGATGGAAGCCATCACGGACAGAGCGCATCATCAGATAACGTCTCGCCAAGATCGACCGACGGTGGCCGGATATCTTCTCCCGTGAAGTCCCCGTCTCCTGCGAGCAGTCCTAGGGGTATGGACACACGGAGTCCTCATCTTGAGAGCAGTGGTGCTGGAGTTCCATTGAATATGATGACATCGAGGGAAGATCGTTGCAGCAGTGGTGGTGGCGATAGGCGATCACCAAATGACTTATCACACGCTGAGACTCTTGCAATGTCTGCCAGTTCACCCGGCAGTAGCGGGAAAAAATCCGGAGAACATCGTGGTCCTGGTGGTGGAAGCGGATCGCCTGTCGAGGTACTCGCCAGACTATTTCCTTCGCAGAAACGTAGCTATTTGCACTCTGCTCTGCAAGCATGCGATGGCGACGTTGTTCAAGCAATTGAGCAGGTTATGGCAAGTCAGAATCAAGAAGCATCAGTTGCTGCTGCTGCAGCGGCCGCCCATGGAGGAATGCCAATGAACCCTCATCTTGTCGCGGTGTCAACTGCAGCAGGAACTATTCCTACAACGTGTAACTTTCCTTCACCAGTCACCGATAGTCACGGCGCATACATTACACATCGACCGTACTTACCCGGTACCGCAACGCAGCTTAGCAGCGCCGGTATGAAGTCGGCCTTCTCACCGTTATCCGCCGGCACCAATGAAAGGACTGTAGCCTTACCAGGGGTATCTCCGGCTAATATACCACAGATGCGATTTGCATATCCCCCTTACCCCAGGGGACTACCCGGTGGGTTAGCATTGTGGAACCCCTACCCACCCACGGTCATTCCGGCAGCATTCGGAATGCGACCAACCGGTGAAGGAGGGTACACATTCAGTGGACTCATGAGAGACCTTAGCTCTGGACACAAAGATGGAAGACCAAATGGTACCTTCCCAGTAGGCAATGCGGTTGAATAGACGCGGTTGTATGCAAATTTATGCTAATACTTGGACATGATATTATTTTTGCCAAACTATAATTGTTAGTGTTAACCTCTTTACTTTGCCAAAGTTAAATGGAAGCATTTGCTGTTTTGAAGACTGTTGCCATGTATTTACACATAAAGATATGTATTTAAGTGAACCAAATCGGGCACTTTAAAGATGTTAACTCAAGTCAAGTTAGGTAACCTTTATTAGGGGGAGCTGCGAAATACATACGCCGCGGAGCTCCAGGTGTTGATTACAGAGTTTTACGATGACGCCATCGTTATCTTTTGCACCACACCTCGTACAAATACTCGTGAAAATGAAGTTCGACCACGGCACAAACTGCCCTGTCAAAACAGTTCTAACCGAACCGATTTCCCTGAGTATTTATACGCTTGGTGATACCAGAATTTCCCTGTTGACATCGTATAATTCTTGAGGAAAAGTCACTTATACACTGGAACCCATCGTATTGATTTCGAACCCATGCTTAACATTTTCCACGCGGCTATTGGTTTTACCGTATACAAAATAGATTTTTCAGAAATCTTTCCCAAATTTCAAAGTTTATCTCGAGAAATACTGAACCAATACTATTACTAGGCATGCTTGTACTTATTTTAATGGTGATTCCAAATATGATGATGAAATCCAATATTATTGACATTTTTGAAACATTTTGTGAACTTTTGGAACTGTCGTCAGCAGACGACTACTACTACTGCCGCGTGGGAAGCGTGAAGGATGCTAAACCGGCGTTATTAACCATGTTATAACAGCAGTTTACTATGTAGGCGGTTTATCATCTTTCTATTGATGATCGAGATGATTCACTGAATGTAGGGTTGTGTGTAATGAAAATGGCACAAATTGTTTGTGTTAAAAGTTAGAGAAAACGTAATATGCTTTCATTGTTTTATATCAAGTGACAATTGCTTACATATATTATGCACTCTTTTGTTATTAGATCTGCTGTAACAATCATGTAAAACAGGTCATTTGAAACTTTCTGTATTCATTCAACAAACAATCACCTGTAAAACAATAACATCCACCACAGATCGTCAACACGATCTGTGCATCCCCTCAAGAGGGCGCACTTTATGTAAACAATGGTCACATGATAATTTGTTTTTGTTTTTTTGTTATCCACCGATCGCCCTAGCACCTAATTTAATTGACTTTATTGTCTACTTTTTTTTTGTGCGGCGGCGCTAAATGAAATTCCACCAACCACAAGCTCTCTCTAGCTGATACAAAGAGATAAAAAGAGCCCAGAGTACTATTTATTTTATATTATTTTGTTTTATGTTGATGTAATTATCACTATTTGTGATATTTTCGTTGTGTTTTTACGTCAGATTTTAGAATAATTTAGACGCATTCCTAAAGAAGAGTTCTTGATGACGAGTAAGGAACATGGCCAAATGTGGTGTGTTTTCTGTGCCCCGTGTCTGACACTGTATACTGTTCCATTGACATTACTAAAACCAACGTCACAATTGTCGCAATAAATTACTAGTAACTTATATAAGGAAATCCAGAAGCAATTTAAACACATTTCAACACCTCTAATTCATGAATGCAGACACTTCAGTATTCAGAACGAATAATTGTTACCGTTCTATTGCCTCCTATCGTGGGCCGCAATGCATTATGGTCTCATCAAGATATCTTCTTTGGGAATTCAACATGTTATTTAATGGATGGTGGGTTTTAAGGTTTTGTTAGAATTTTATTGGCTTTCTGTAGAAGTAACACAATTGTATCGTTAGTACCAAAAAAACATTGCTGATAAATAATTTATGAATTATTATTATAAATAAATATGTAAAAACGAGCACGACACCGAAGTTATTTTATGTACATTTATGTAGATTTATGTAAATAAGAAAACAGTTTTAAAACTGTGGTCTGTTGTACAATGTGTAATATTGTTTCTGATCGATAATCATGTGATGACAACACTAATTAATGTGGCTGAGGCGAAATTGTCTCAGGTTATATTCATAGTATATAACCTGTAGCTTAACACTTTCCACGTGGCTATTAGTTTTTTACCATATACAAAACTTTTTTCTTCTTCTTCAGAACCTTTCCCAAATTTCAAGGTCTATCTCAAAGATTACTGAACCAATACTAAAAGGCATGTTTGTACTTATTTTAATGTATTTCTCATGGTGATTCCAAATATAGTGATGAAATTCAATGATTTTGAAATCTTTGAAACATTTTGTGAAATGTTTGAACTGTCGTCTGCGACGACTGCCGCGTGGAAAGTGCTGTGCAACTTCATGAATTGAAACTACCATCTGGACCAGAGTCGGGTGTGCAAGATTGTCAGTCCAAATTCTTGGGCAGTCTTGTTTGGGATTCCTTAATATAATTGGGGAATCCTCAATATTAGTAAGGATTCCCAAACACCCTTAAAGGGTGATTCCGAAATTGTATTCACGCAGATGATTGCAAACGTGGTAAATGAATGCCACCCTACCTCAGTTGCTATCCAGACCCTGCGTCTAAAGTGTTAAGAATTAATTGCAATTAATTATAATCCACTCTTATCAGCACTTCATCTGCAGTATATTGTTCGTCTGTATTGTAATGATATATTTGTTTACAAAATCACATTATATGAGAAGTAAATATTGATCAAACACAAAACATTGTTATGTGTATAAATTGTGAAAATGAAATAAAAATGTCTTACGACTATTGTACAAGAAATGATCGATTTGTATAATTCCTATTATTTCAGTGTCAATCAGGATAGACAGGTTGTCCCAGAATTAGAGAATAAAGTATAGTTCTTAGCTGTTTTGCTATATACTATGGTCTTATAATGTATAGGCTGTACCATATAGCAAAACAGCTAAGAACTATACTTTATTCTCATTCTTATTTAGTTTATTGGTTATTTTGATCTTTTATCTTAACATAACGCAGTTTGTGAGATTTATTTAAATCCAACAACAACAAATTTCCCCCTTTATAAAATCGGCGAATCCAGCGAGCTTTTTACCAACTTTGAATTAATCTCGTTCTTAAGCACACCCGCACATGGCAACGCTGGGTTAAATGCACAACGAATATGCCTGCGACTTTGTGTGGGGCACGCTAACGCGATAATCATACGCACTGAAAGTATTATTTTTCGCATGAATTAGGCCCCGCCTAAACTATAAACTATTGTCTCATAATGTATGGGCGTGTCGGCTGAAAATCAGCCCAAAACCAATCAAATTGCCTGCTGACATCCAAAACCACACCCACTATATAAGAATGATTTATTCTGTGTTTGATAACAACAAATATATGAGGAAAACGGTGTACTTAAAGTTTAAATCAGTTCCATTGGCAAATGTTTTCGGTTTTATCTTTTCGCGCTCAAAAATAATCCAAGCGTACGGTATGCGCGCGATTATGGCGACACACACGCGGTTTAATCATACGCACGCGTCATGCATAATGATGTACAATACGCGAGTTGCATTCATGTGCGCCCGTGGCCTTCTACATCAATTCGCTGCTGTATTGTAATGAGGCTTCGCCAATTTGGAACTGATCCAACTATATAGTACCTACATTATACTGGTGTATATATCCTCTACATTCTATTAATTTCATGAAAATATCTCTTTTCGTAACCACCCCATACCCTTAGTTAACAGTGTTACAAACACGTCTCAGGAGGACGAGTGTTAAGCCAGTCAAGCTGAGCAATATGCCAATCACATTACTTCACAAAATGAAAACCAGTTGACATCAATATTTGTAGTAGAAATTGTAAATCCATAGTTCCGGACCAAGAGCAATGGTTTTCATTGCAAATAATACAACTTTCGTGGTATAAATCATTTTGGGACACCCTCTAATTAATGTAAGTTTGTTGTCTAGAGGGGAAGACAACTTAGATGGGAAGACAACAGACCCAAATCACGGGCGGCGCGTCTGCTACACCAGAATACCTCTTTTATATAAGTATGAATGATATAAATGTAAAGACTAACTATGGATGGATGAATAATTGAAAAAAATCAAAACAATGATTAAATTAATAAATGAATAGGTGAATAAATTAATAAATGAACAAATGAATAAATGAATAATACAATAGGTGAATTAATGAAAAAAATGAATAATGAATAATTGAATTAATGGATAAATGACTACACCAATAATTGAATAATTGAATAATTTAATAATTTAATAATTTAATAATTTAATAATTGAATAATTGAATAATTGAATAATTGAAAAATTGAAAAATTGAATAATTGAATAATTGAATAATTGAATAATTGAATAATTGAATAATTGAATAATTGAATAATTGAATAATTGAATAATTGAATAATTGAATAATTGAATAATTGAATAATGAATAAATTAACAAATGAACACAAATGCATAAATTAATAAACTAATAATGAATAAATTAATAAATGAATATATCTATCTATCAATAAATGAATATATCTATCTATCACGAAATCGACCAATCAATTGGAAAATTATAGTTATTCGATCAGAATCGAATGTTACTCGCGAATTAAACGAGATAGAATAAATAAATAAATAAATAAATATAATTAAATAAGTAAATAAATAAATAAATAAATAAATAAACAAATAAATAAATAAATATATCAATAAATTAAAAAAAATATACAGGGTGAGTAAATAAAACCCTGCAATAGTGGAAAGAAGCCATTTTGTTTTCTAAACCAAAATGAATTTTGAAACTTTTTAAACGTTGCAAGAATGACATATTTAATCCTAACTTTGTGTGAAAAAATGAAGTCAATCGCATTTTTTGTTTGTCTTTGGTGACCCTCTTTGCTGCACAACCAAATGTACATGTTTGTCCACGAGCACAGTGATTTTCAATTGAAAAGGCACACATTATATTTGAATATTTGAATATCCCGCCAACAAAAATTTGGAAATGTCAGTTTTTTATTAAAATGTTGAACATTATAAGCATTTCATAGTATGGGTATGGTAAATTGATTACGTCAACTCACATGTAAACAAGAAAGGATGCATCAAATTCCAATAACATCACAAATGTACTCAAGTTTCCAAATTTGAATGAGAGACACATTTTGCGATCTGATGCATATGTTGGGTATCTCGTGGACAAACGTGTGAAATGGGTGCACGGGTAAAAAAGTTCACCAAAGTCAAACGGAAAATGATATTGACTTCATTTTTTTACACAAATTTAAAAACAAATAAGGTATTCTTATAACGTTTAAAAAAAGTCAAACTTCAACTTAGATTTTAAATCAAGATGGCTTCTTTCCACTATTGCAGTTTTTTTGACTGGTTGTAGGTTTTTGAACGCAGGTGCACTAAATCTTCACCTGTCTCACTAATATACTTCATTATAAACATGATAAAGGTACGACTTAGTACTTAACACTTATGCTTAACACTTTCCACGCGGATATTAGTTTTACCATTATACAAAACAGATTTTTCAGAAACCTTTCCCAACTTTCAAAGTCTATCTCAAGAATTACTGAACCAATACTAGGCATGTTTGTACTTATGTCAATGCATTTCTCATGGTGATTCCAAATATGGTAATGAAATTCAATAATTATTTAAAAACATTTTGTGCAATTTTTGAATGTCGTCTGCAGACGCATGACGCGTGGAAAGTGTTAAAACTTGTATTTCTACCTTAGGATTTGAAACCGCGCGCTTGTTATTGCGGTGATTTGTTCCCGGCTACAATTTTGAAATTGTATTATTACGAACCCTGGGGGTCATTATGCTAATATTGGTAATTGTGAACATAATTTGCATATCTTCACTTAACAATGGTTAACAAGTTAATCCGGTGACAACAAGAAAACGTTGAAATTAGTACCATTTCAAACCAGAAGTCATCTTGTTGCCGAACAATAACTCCCCGCATAGAGTCATTTTAACATAATATTGCAGAATTTTCAACTATTTTGTCAATATTGATATACGATTTTCAAGAAATCATATTCAATATTTTGTAAGGACAAACTTTGATTTGATTCTAAAAATAACATTATCAATGTGTTATTGTCCAACATGTTATTGCTAACCAATGGGGGAGCGATAAAGCCCTCTTTTTACCTGTAACTAAAATCATTCTTAAGACTATCAAAGTGCATTATTTTCTGTGCCCCCCAAAAGGATTTTCAGAATTACAAACATGTAAATCCCCATGGCTTCGTATAATCACGACTGGCTACAAAAGTCACAACGAAAACAAATACAGGCGAGAAAAATACAGTGATTATTTTATAAACCGAAAAGGGTGGAAACAATTCTGGTTATTTTAGGAATTAAAATCGAACAATAGGCCTACACTGTGAAATGAGCTAAGAGCGTTTCTTTTTTCTTTTACAAGTTAAAATTGAATTGTTGGAATTCGATAACGGAATGCAGCAGATGTACTTTGTTTCTTCCAGGTCACAAAACAAGGGATTTGAGTTCTGATTAGAATCAATCTTTCGATAATTATTTTCATAATTTCAAATTTGAGTGAAAAAAGAAACAAACTTTACTTAGACATTTACTGGGGGTCAACGTACATTGATCTTTGACCTGAACCCTGTGTGGTCAACTGAAAGCCCCTGTACGACAATAAATCCCGTTAAGGGGGTCCGCGCGCGTATTTCAAAGCACGTGCCAGGGATCAGGAACCATCAGGGAGTTACGTCACAACTTCAAAATGGCGAATGCTTTGCCATTGATATGGGTGTGTCAAATAATATAATGTAGGCTGGCATATTAAAAATCTATAAACTTGGAAATTTTATTTTATTACCTTATACTAGATCTAGGTAAAGATCCCAAGCGGGCTGGAGGCCCGCGCCCGGCGCAGCCGCCGAGCGTAGCGAGGCACGATACCAGTGCTAACCTTATACCTTCAAAAATAACAAAATAAGTTTTTGAAAATATGATACAAAATTGTGGATGAACATTTTTTCATTTTGACTAAAATGGGATAATAATGAACACCTGCGTTTTGTAATGTTTAGTTTTTATATCCCTTGTCCTTATAGTTCTTTAAATGCTATTATTCATTTTTTCTGCGTTAAGGGTCCCCATTTTATAAGCCCGTTTATCAGGGTTTCTGTTAGGGCCCCTAGTCTCTTATTCACATTTTATTTTTATATATGTTTTCATTTTTGCTGAATAAACTGAATTGAATTGAATGAAATTTGATTTGTAGATTTCTTGGCGAATTACAAAAAGTTTCCCGGTTACGTGTACTATGATTAAAATAGCAACCTTTTTATAACACCTATAGGCCTACTATACAGGATCTGGAAAGATGGATCAGCAGTAGTCTTAATTAATTCCAACCGTGTTCAAGATAAGCACGAAAGAAAGCAATACATATAATGATCAAATCCAGAGATATCAATTCGGTTATTTTTTATTATGGGCTGTGGCCATAATCTTAACAACAGCACCGAATCCCTTTCTCCCTCTTTCTCCCTCTTTCCAAAAAATTAAAAATGCTGCTTAAAATTCTTTTCAGCGGGCTTACCAACAAGCCCGGCCGGCCTACTAACAACCCGTAGGCCTTAAACTTGTGTTGCAAGTTTGTACAGAAAGGATTACATTCTAACGACAATCATCCGATTAATATATACTTTTACCATAAACAGTAGCCGAAAAGGTTAAATCAAGTTGTTTGGTACAGTGACAAACTTAAACCTGATATCCAGCCCACGAGCGTAGTGTTTAAGATTTGCCCTCATAACTGGACTTGACTCTCTGTATATAATAGCTTAAGTTATACCATGGGGGTATATTCGACCTACCAGCCGCCTTCAAAAACACCCAAAATGGACTTTATCTCTTTACGAACACTGATTTGTACAAGGATAAGAAGTTTAAGTCCGTTTTTAGGATATACTTACTCTTACAGATTTAACTTTATAACACCCTCCGGTGACAAGGTCTAAAAAGATAAGGGCTTAACTTATTGGGAAGTTGTTACAGATTTTTAGATAGTGTTTACTGCAACATTGTACAAATTGTGCTTAATCTTAGCCATCGAAACATGTGTTAGGAACAAAGGCTTGATAAATTTAGACACAAAGGCGGGACATTGGCGAACAAATTGCAGAAGAATGGAAAATTAAAAAGTGAGGTGTAACTGTGATGACTTTGTAACATGCATCAGCTTTGGCAATTTGAGTGATGATCTTTCTTTATTCTTCCACTTTCTCGATGTGTAGAATTTAAGAAAAAGGTTGATCACTATCCAAACAGTTACAATCATAATACCAATAACGTAACATGACACGACGCGACACGACGCGACGCAACGCAACGCAACGCAACGACAGCAGCACAACGCAACAACAGCACAACGCAACAACAACACAGCACAGCACAGCACAGCACAGCACAGCACAGCACAGCACAGCACAGCACAGCACAGCACAGCACAGCACAGCACAGCACAGCAAAGCAAAGCAAAGCAAAGCAAAGCAAAGCAAAGCAAAGCAAAGCAAAGCAAAGCAAAGCAAAGCAAAGCAAAGCAAAGCAAAGCAAAGCAAAGCAAAGCAAAGCAAAGCAAAGCAAAGCAAAGCAAAGCAAAGCAAAGCAAAGCAAAGCAAAGCAAAGCAAAGCAAAGCAAAGCACAGTACAGCACAGCGCAGTAAAGCACAGCAAAGCACAGCACAGCACATTGAACAATTAGAACAGGTAGTGCAGTGGGACATTTTATCTTCAAACAGAGTACATAAATACATGTAGCAATATAAAAGACATTATGATTCCAAGTACAAGTTGGCGCCACAAGTTTATGCAATCCTTGCTCAACTTGAGCGGAGCTTATGAAAGTAGTACCTTCTGCAAGAAATCTAGGTCTTAATATAACCAACCTTGCTCATGCTCTTTCAATTGATACATGTATCTGTTAAAAAGATCCGTGGCTGGAAATAGGTCTCTATTGTTTAAAATTGATTCAAAATATCAACATTTGTTATAATCTAAAATGTGCGTTCTAGTTTAATACCCAGCAGACGGCATCCGTCTAGACGTCTGCGCGTGACTTTATTTTGACTCAATCGTATGCAAAATGTATATGACAATAAATGTTGTTGAATAACATAACAAAGTCGAGATTATCTTCCCTGACATGAAACGATGTCGCTTTCTATGAAACGGCGATAATTAAAGAAACAAAATTGTAGGTGAACAAAGTGTAGAACTGATTTGGTTAACTCTTTCCCTGACAAATTAATTTTTGAAGAAATTGTGAATTTGCACATGCATGTAAATATCAACTTATAATTTGAATATGAGACTCTGTAAGGTAGTAAAACTATATATATTCTGAAAGCTTATGAATGGCCGGACACTTCTGTGAAAATTTCAACGATACCGGACGATCGTGGCGGTTGCCATGGTAACCGTTACCCAGCATGCAATTTTTGTAACATCTTTTTTTACAAATATTTAGTAGTCCTGTATGAAAAATACTACTTGAGAGCCCTTCAAAATGCTTTCGTGAGATGGGCATTATAATTCTGAACATTTTGATACCAAATTTGCTGTAGTGGGTTATTCGGTTATGGCGCAACGACCAGAATCGTGTACGATCAGCACGACAAATATACCGTAAGTCCAAATTCCAAAATGGCCGCCATACAGGGGCACAAAAATTCAAACGCCTTCAATTACACTAAAAGGCATACCAAATTGTTCGGCTGAGCACAAGGATTCCAAAAAGGTATAGTTTGCCATACTTCCGATGTTTGGTTTAATGAGTTATAGGGTAAAACGTAAAAAGGTCGTTTTGACGCATTAATGCGTCTATGTCAGGTAAAGAGTTAAATACCAAAACAAAAGAATCGTCATTACTCCCAAAGACATAAATCTAAATACTTTTTAAATCTCAATAGGTACTTGTTTTGGCGGGGCGGCGGGGGGGGGGGGGGGGGGGGGGGGGGGTATCACTGTCAGCGGAGCGACCAACGGGTCCTGGGTTTTAGTCATTTTCAAGGCAAAAATTCATCATTCTGAAGCTGTAATTGTGGCATTTTCTCACATGCCTAGTGACCACCACACAAAAAAAGATTTATACATAGGTAGCAGGAGTAAAATCCAAACACAAAGTGTGCACATCAAATTTTAACTTAAACAAAATCCACACCAAGAGCACAAATAGAAATTCGTTTATGTCAAACATTAATTCGTTGAATTGTCTTCTTTTTCTCATCCTTACTTCTGCCCCTTCCTCCTCCCCCTCCTCATCCTTCTTCCCTTTCTCCTTTTTCTCCTTCATTTTCTTCATTTTTATTTGAGTAAGGATTCAATAACATTGCTGTCTTTAACACTCCCCACGCGTCGTGACAGTCGTCTGCAGACGACATTTTAAAAGTGCACAAAATGTTTTAACAAAAGTCAAAATTATTGAATGTCATCACCATATTTGGAATAACCATGAGAGATACATTGAAATATTAAAGTACAAACATGTCTATACTCTGTTTGGCCATCTCGAGACAGTGACGTAACCGCGTATTCTACTAATTGCATCACATAACGCGCGCGCATACTCGCAGCGCTGGCGTACAAACACGAGGGTTGAAAGGCGGAAGATACACACGCGTGCGTAAAAGATGCGCCTGTTCAGTTACGTCACTGTCTCGAGATGGCCAAATAGAGTATATACTCTGTTTGGCCATCTCGAGACAGTGACGTAACCGCGTATTCTACTAATTGCATCACATAACGCGCGCGCATACTCACGCCGCTGGCGTACAAACACGAGCGTTGAAAGGCGGAAGATACACACGCGCATAGACTAATTACTTAATTTGATGTCTTGGGCAAGCTTCCCGATCGTCAATGGGCGCTGGTTTGGACAAAATATCAGCGCTCGGTTGTTTATTTTTCAGCATTACCAGGCGCTATGACAGGAGGACCGCTTATCTTGAGCCTTGGTTGTACCATTTACTGAAGATGCCCTAAGTTGTACGGCTGTTTTGCTATCTTATGAAAATAACATCTTGTTTACAGCGGTTATGCATTGACAATAGCATCAACTTTACATCACTTTTGCTATCTACTGAAGATAGCATCATTTTTACAAGAGTTTTGCTATCTACTGAAGATAACATCAATTCTACAAGAGTTTTGCTATCTGCTGACAACTAGAGTTAATGCCTATGTGATACTAAGCCCTCAACATGATACTTAGTTTTCTTTGTACCATAACATTATTGAGACAAACGAATAACACCTGGTTTAATATTATGCTTAACAGACCTAATTTGACTCTTTCAATTGATACATTTATGTATTCAAAACGATTAATAACCGGAATTATGAATCTATTGTTTAAAACTTCCTCAAAGTATCCGAATTGTTTATAAAGTTAAATGTGCGCTCTAGTTTAATACCGCGTACCAGACCACACCCGCCTAGACGTCTGCGTTTGACTTATGAACACTTACCACGCGGCTAGTATTAGTTTGACCATTTTAAAGCAGATTTTACAGACACTTTTCCCTGTTTCAGAGCCTATCTCAAGGATTACTGAACCAATACTAAGCATGTTTGTACTTATTTTAATGCATTTCTCATGGTGATTCCAAATATGGTAATGATATTCAATCTTATTGACATTTTTGAAAAAAATTGGGACATTTGGGAATGTCGTCTGCAGACGCCTGCCACGTGGAAAATGTTACATTTTGACATGATCATCTACCAAGAGTCAAATACACGAATAATATTGTTGAAAACCAAAACAAGGGTTGAAATTATCTTCAATATGATACGAAGCCAATTGGCTTTACATAATGTAAAGGCAATAGCGTTTGAATAACACACCAATTCAATAATGTTCAGGGAGGAATAGGCTAATAACACACATAAGAAGAAAAGGTTGTCCGTGTTTCAATTTCCCATCAGAATATCATTTGAAATCAATTTGGTTTGTTCCTTTCTTCTTCTTCTTTTTTAATTTTATTTAAAAAAGGTCAATTTACAATTTTTTAATAATTTATGGCAAAGAAGAGAAAAAAAGATGGATCATCAGTAGTCTTAAAGATCTAAAATTATGAAACAATAATGGCGCGTTTCACACCGTTATTGGTTATTTATGAAAACATAGGCAAATCCAAACATTTAAAGTCATTTTAGCAGTCTTATAATTTGAGTTAATGGTGGGTGGGGGGGGGGGGGGGGGGGGGGGGGGGGGGGGGGGGGGGGGGGGGGGGGACTTAAGGAAGTTTTTTTGGAATTTTGTGAGTGCTGTAATTATGAAACTATTAATCAAATGCATATAAAAGTATACATTTTTGGATGGGATTTTGGGTCAGAGAATCCATTTTTGGCATCAATTTAACGTACGCCGTTGCTGCATTCAAACGACGAAACGTTTCCATTCGGACGAAGCTGTCTGAGATACATTATGTGAGTAAATACACGTCCACATGTACATCCTTACATCCTTCTTCCTTATGATATTGAAAGTAACGAATGACAATAATAGGCATGTTTGCAATGGCGTAACCAGCGGGGGCAGGGGGGGGGGGGGGGTGCTGGAGCCCCACCCCCACTTGGAACACTTGTCCCCCCGCTAGCACCCCAAATGAAGTCAATCGGTGTGGGTGTGGAATGGAGCCCCCCCCCCCCATTAGGAGCCCCCCCCCCCCATTTCAAGTCACTGCCCCTTCTTGCCCCCCAAATGAAAAAGTCTAGTTACGCCACTGACGTTTGTACTAATTTTAATGCATTTCACATGATGATTCCAAATAAATGATGGTGATGAAATTCAATATTTTTTGAAATTTTTGAAACATTTTGTGAAATTTTGGAATTGTCGTCTGCAAACGCCTGGCACATGGAAATCTTTAAATATGCACAACAGACCTAATTTGACTCTATAATTTGATACATTTATGCATTCAAAAAGATTAATAACGGGAAATATGACCCTATTGTTTTAAACTAAATCACAATATCCGCATTGTTTATACAGTAGAATGTGCGTTCTAGTTTAGTACCGAGTACCAGACCACACCCGCCTTTGACGTCTGCGCGGGACTTTATTATGTCTGCATCGTTTGCAAAATGTGCAAGTTAGAATTAACTTTGTTAAATTCCCAAACAAAGGTTGAGATCGTTAACAATGACATAGTCTACGGCTGGTTAGTTTTTACAATTGTACATTTTTAAAAGTCATATTAGTTTGACACAATAATATGGGATATATATATTAAAGGTAGATGACCCGATCACATTCCGATTTTAAACTTGAATTTTTCTATTCTACATGAAAGGTCATCCTTAAAAAAGTTGTGTTCCAAAGTTTGAGTTGCATAGCTCTAATGGTTCTTATTTTAGACGCACAAGATGCTGTGAACTGTACCCATTGAGTAGTACACAAACTATATCGGTGGTTACTCACCATTCGCGGTAATTCGACGTTATTTCATCGATTTCTCCGTAATTATACCGATTTAGGCCGTCAAATTTCAGTATGATGATGAGAAAAATACGAGCTTTCATATGATATTAAAATCTCCGTATGTTTGAAATAATTCTGTGTTACGAAAATGTGATCGGGTCATCTACCTTTAATATTAGTATTTCATACTATTTCAGCAAAATCTACAAAATGAAAGGAAAGACAAAACAAATCAATAGCTTAAGTAATTTGAGTATTATGATTCAAAATATCGAGAAAAAATACAGTAATTTTAATGTGGACGTTCATATTGGAATTATGAAAATATGATAAACATAATAATTGACAATCAATCATTTATTAGAAATGTTCTTGCATGCTTTAAGCATGTTCAGAAGATTCCTTTTCCAGTTTAATGATCAAATGTGTTGATAAATTGACTTTACATATGTGAGTGATTGAATGATTTGCAAGTGAATTAAGCAACTTACAAAGTCACACTCGCACTAAAATTGTGATTATTTAATCATGTTTTTGGCAAAATAAGTAAAAGTTGTGTTTATTTTAAAATGACTGATTTTTCCTATTCGAATTAAGTTATCCCATTAAAGGTAATCAACAATATCGTTGTTTATTATTATTTGGCAAGTACAAGTTGAAGTTGGGACTATTATATATACATAACAATACGCAATCCTCCTATAATCTAGAATAGGGAAAACATTGACGGTTATTGTCGACTAAATTATTAATAGAATATTTTGTATGAACTGATCCAATAGCTGCCGTCTGGTTCTACAAGACAATCATCGTGTTCACATTATTAGATAGTGTCACCTGTGCACGTGCACGGTTAAGAGATCAGCAGACTCCACAACGCTCCAACGCTGATCGCAAGAGATGACCTCCATTTGTCCATTCACCAATCAGGCTGCGTTATTTTGCTGTGGTGGAGCTACTGCGCATGTGTGAGAGCGCAAAGAGTTGAAGCGTTGCGCTTTACGGGTTTCAGCACCGGAACCAGGGATGCACCGAAATTAAATCCCATAATTCAAAGAGAATTTTGCAAAAAGAGCATTTTGCATGATAATGGCTACGCCGGCTCAAAGCTCAATTCATCGGCTTTGTTGTTAGCTATGCCTATTGCATTGTGGGACTGAAATTCGGTACAACTCGTCTTCCGGTCGGTTCTGAAATCCCGAACCCGCGTTGCATGCAGCAACTATATCGAGCCTCATTTTGCTCTCAGCAGATGGTGATGTCACATTGTTTTTGGACATAGGGGGCTCTGGTAATTTGAAGATAACCTTCCTCAGTTTATAAGCCTACGCGGTTTTGGGTTTTCAATGAACTGAAATTAAATTCGATGGTTCCGACCCAAGGGTTAATTTATAGGCTTTATTTGAACAAATAAAGCGCACTATTTGGTTACAATAGGAACCTTAGTTTATCGTTGTTGAATTCATCAGGAGCAGGACTGTTAGATTAATATGTATAGTATAGAGTTAGTTATCATATTTAGTCCAGAGTTAAAACATTCCTTATCGGACGTTTCGCGAACAACTGTTGTCTTTATCAATACTGATGATGGAATGACGATCCTGTATTGATTGCACTTTTTCTGGTTGCATGGCAACGGTGTTGCTAGATATTTGTTGGCAACCATACGATCGTCGTATACGGGACTTAGGTTGAACTGCCCCTCATCTCTATTCATGGTGGTGCCCTGCTACCTGATATCTATGGCCTCTATCTGTCTATGAACAGCTTGTTCTCGAAACGTCCGCTAAGGTATGTTTTAACTCTGGACTAGATATGAAAAAACCCGTCTACATACAAACCTTTTTTACCGTGCCGTTGATGCATACGTGGGACCTAAAGTACACTGTATCCGAAAGCTATTCAATTCACTGTACGTAGTTGATAAGATCCCAATTGTCTAAATGGCAAGCCGTTTGGTTCAAAATTAACATTATTTTTGCATATAAATTTACATGACATATCGTTTTTTTGTATGTCAATAATATGTTTTACGTGTTGATTTTTTAATTTTTTAACCGTTTGGTTCCAAATTTAAAAAACACCCGACACGTCAAAACACAAATTAAACACATATTGAACCAAACATCGTGCCATACTTCCTAATGATTGTTTTTCTTCTTTTGGTAAAAAATGAAACAGTCATTCACGGCAGCTATTTCAGTTAAGCAATTTAATTCAAATCTTTAGTATTGTTTTCAACATCTATACTGTGTTTATACAGGTGACGGCGAAGTGAATGAAAAGTCCGCGTTTAGTCCTTAATGTGTCCAAGAAGCGTAATAAATGCCTAGTAATTGAGCGCTAAGCTTGCCGACATTAGAGCGTTCTTGTTTATCGATATTTTACGCTACGCACCTTCAATGAATGGGAATGCTACAAAATCATCAGCAAGTTTTTTCCAAGATTTGTGCTGATTGTAAGAGTGATCGACAGAGTGGTGACCGATATAATCTACAATTTAATTCGACTGTTACCTGTTTACAAAACTATAAAAACAGAAATTAAAAAAGTACATTTTTTCGAGGAAGGTTAATACCATACATTTGTGACTTAATAAACACGTTACCCTTAACCTACATGTATGTTAAAGTGGCATTAAGAGATGTGGTGGAGGCAGCGCCCTCAATTACACAAAATATATGATAAAAACTGGGATTTGTATATTTTTACAATTGTATTACATGTATGAACTTACACTTATAAGGATTAAGAAAAATCAGCCCTCTTTGTACACCAACCAGCCTATCTCCCGTCTAATTTTCTGGACCCCTCCTGGTGGGAAAGCTAACAGGCAGAAGACACCTTCAGTATCCTGATACCGTCAAGAATGATATGGGTTTAGATCCTCCATAGATCCGCCAACTCATGAATGACAGGAAAGTCTGGGCCCAGTACGTTGCGATTGCTTCCTCCGTTTCGTCCACGGACGACCAATGATGATGATGATGATGATGTACACCAAAACGTCGATTCAAAAATGCTGATCTCCGGCAGATCAGCAGTTTACGTCCGACAGTATCCCCCTGCAGTACGCGTGATACATAACGCGAAGTTTTGCTGTGTTTTTGTTAGTAGAAACAATAATAATGGCAATTTTTAATGTTCATCTTGAATTCTGAAGTACATTTTTAAACATTTAAAATTGTCAACACCACTTTTAAGTGGTGTTGACAATTTTAAATGTTTAAAAATGGACATTAAAATGTCCCTTTTAAAAGTTGTCCTATAACTGGGTAGACGTCCATACAAGTCATGCAAGTTAAACTTGAGATTTGAACCATTGAACATATTATTTCACTCTATTTTGATCCTGGACTCCAACTTCTACAGGAAGATGCAGATCAAGCTGTAGGTGTTTATGCTTCTGTTAAATGAAGCTTTTAAAATGACAAAATATCTTGTTTTTTATCTGTTTATTCCGTTTCTCGTATATAATGTGTTAAGAAAATTATTAGTTTTCTTGTTAGGCACAGATGTATACAGGACAGGACAGCACAATATAGGACTGGACAGCACAATACAGGACAGGTCAATGCAGGACACAACATCACAATAAGGACAGCCCAGCTCAGCGCAGCGCAGCGCAGCACAGTCAAGCGCAGCGCACAGCGCAGCGCAGCACAGCACAGCACAGCACAGCACAGCACAGCACAGCACAGCACAGCACAGCACAGCACAGCACAGTACTGCACAGAACAACACAACACAACACAGCACAGCACAGCATTTTAATGACCATGGTGACTAGAGTTTGCAATAAAAGCGCGTTGAAATCCTCAGAGTTAGTCCACAAAGATGACTGGGTGCATAATCTAAAAATGATAGCATTTTGCAGAATGGGATGGGGGTCAAACAAAATAATTGACATTGTAGTGAAAGTCTAATGGGATCGGTAAGAACAGATATCTATAATTGTTCTGCTTAGAATGACTTAATTCTCAACCAAGATAAGGCTGCATCACCACTATATGTCCCAAGTTCAAGGGCCAGAGAGACAGAACAGGGAGTACAAAGCATCACATGATTGACTTGGCTAATGTACCAACGATGTATGTGGTTTTCATTGAGGCAAGACAATACATTGTACAATACATTCAACTACTACAAGTTAAAGGTGTGAGCCAAATCATGTGCTTTGTACCCCAAAAATAGATGCGTTCAAACATTGAACTGAACATGGGCCATTCGACAAGTGATCGATAAAGCGTCGTTTCCAAGTAGGAATTCGGAAATAACGTTAAAATAACGTCACACCTTGTATTGGTTGTAATTGTAAAATATAAGGAAAGGTTTTTAGAGTTTTCAGATAGGATTTAGGCAAGTTTTATATTTCAATATCTTATCATAATTATTAACGTTTATTGACCTTGGACCAGTGACAGTTAATATTAACTATCACTGCTACAACGTTAAATCAACCAAAACCCATAACCACGACAACCAAATATTTTGTAAAAACTTAAGATAAATTAATAAGATCTTACAGTGTGACGACGTTATAAATCATAATCGTTCTTTTTTCAAAGTGTTCACCATGTTCACTGTGACCAGTACAGCATGTTGTAAAGGCTGTTCACTTCACAAGAAAAACTATTCATCAGTAGCCATGGTGTCATATTACCCTCATATGCAATACTATAACTACTCGCCAACCAGGCCTAATGCTTTACTGATCAAGATTTCACACCACTAAATAAATAATAGAGCAGATGACGAAAGGCCTGTTGAATTTGGTGCGATTACCCTGGTCTAAGCATGCTGTGATTGATATGAAAAGGTTCCAAAAGTTGTGTTTATGGCTGAAATGTTTATCAGATGATTATTAAATGAAGATTATCAAACAATATTAGTGCACATTATCTTCTTTTGACCGATTTTGAGTCATTTTAGAAACTTAAATAATTTATTAGAATTCTTAGACCTGGGCTAGGCCTGGGCGCTCTATAAGCATGCGTATCGTTGACGGCTCATATCTCGATAATTTTGCCTTGACCGTACCTTTATCATTAGCATTTTTGCAAACAAGAACTTTTCTTGATTGCAGAAATGCTAAGACTATTATTTGTTTCCGAAATGAAAAAAAGGGAGTAACCAGTCGCAGAAAATGACATTTGTCTAGGGGCCGTTTTACGCAGTAGGCATAGGGGATTTATTTAGTGGTGTGGATCCTGCCGCCGAAAGAGAGTAATATGACACCATGGCTATACCACCTTTGATTCGCTACCTGATTAATAGTTTTTCTTGTAGAGTGAACATCCTATAGATCATTCTGCACTGGTCACAGTGAACACGGTGAACACTTTGAAAAAATATAAAAGTATAACGTCTTCATACGGTTGGAATTTAATTGATTTGATATGCAAAGTGTATATAATATTATATTCATTGTTTTGCGCTTTGATTAATCAGCGACCAGGTGACAATTATGTTCACGTAGTTATTTATTAGCCTGGTCAGGAAAGGTAGCATACATCTAGGTAATTATTATATTTCGATACAAATTAACAATGATATTTAAACTGCAAACAACTATATAACATAATGGGTATCGTACGATTTCTCCTCTTAAATAACATATGAAATTGTGTAAATGTATCAGATGCTGTAAAGAGAAGTGATAATTGTTAACACTTTACACGCAGCAGTTTCAAAAGTTTCATAAATGGCAAAATTATTGAATTTCATCACCATTATTTGGAATCACCATAACTATTCAGATAAATATGATGGGGCAACATTGTTGATACATCTTTATACAATAAGCAATAGTTTGAAAACAATTCTCTGAGCTACAGGGAGACCCTTTGAAATTGGCGTAATATGGTAAGATCTTTTAGAGAATGTGAGAATGCGAGATGCAGTGTTTTGAATTTTCTGAAGACGATAGAGTTCATTAGCTGGTAATCCATAAAGAAGAGCATTGTTGTTATCAAGACGAGAGGTTTAATAAACAAATGAATTAATTGTTCTGTAGCGTCACGACTAAGATATTTGCGGATTCTGCTGATATGGAAGGTTTAGTTGAGCAAGCTGCATTACTTATTGACACCTCTTATCGAAGGTTGACCGTCAGCTTGTGACATCAACATCATATCAGCTAAACACCCTAAAAGTTGTCAACGTTTCATGCCGACATTCAGATATGAAAGCACGGCAGATGTTAGGTAGCAAATATACTGTTGTGGTTATCATTTAGAATGTTCATTGCAGAAATAGTCAACAACAAAGAAATATTTCTCAACATTATTGAATGATCTTTAACCAACAATTGTTGTTTCACTATAAATCTTTGTTTAACTATGTTGTTTGTTGTATATGTATATTTGTTCGGTTTACCTGCTTGTTTGTAGGGTTGTTTGATTGTTGAGCTGTTTGTTGGACTGTTTATTCATCTGTCTGTTCGGTTGTGGTATACTGTTTAGTATTTCTTTTTTAATTAAGCATTAATCATGTTAATTGTCTATGATGAAGAATTGTGGAAGTTCGAAATTGGAAAAAGAACTCGGTGTGAAAGGAGCTATGGTCCCCCTGGAGCCATGTAGTCCGGTCTCAGCCATAGACATACACGGAATGGAGCGTGAAACTAGGGTTGCGTGTAGAGATGAGGGCCTAGGCCTACACTCTAAAAATGGTGTCTTACAGAAGCATGTATTTATAAGACACGTCTATGCGATAGACATGTCTTCAACAATAGATAACAAAGAAAACAAAAACAAGTGTCTTGCCTGAAGATACTTTGTAAGACATGACTCAATTAAGTCGGTTGTGAGATGTCTTCAATAAGACACAAGTCATGTATGTATACAAGACATCTCGCAAGAGGACATGTCTCCATGCAAGACACTTACAATTTGCAAGACGTGTCTATTGAAGCCAATTTTGAGACACTAACAAAGAAAACAAAACCAAGTGTCTTACCTGAAGACACATTGTAAGACATGAAACCAGAAGACATGAATACACAAGTCTCTATGCGAGTTATGTCTAGCCAGCAGATACCAGATACACAAGTCTTGTGTATCTGGTGTCTGCTGGTTAGACATGACTTGCATAAAGACATGACCTGCGTATTCATGTCTTCTGGCTTCATGTCTTACAATGTGTCTCCAGGCAAGACACTTTTTGTTTTCTTTGTATAATCTATTGTTAAAGACATGTTTATTGCCAAGACGTGTCTTAGGTTCTGTAAGACACCATTTTTACAGTATATACCAAACCTATAGGCTACGTTACTGTTCACGGCGGACTATGGCTCCAAGGGACCTTGTCTCCGCTTGCTGCTACACCGGGATGGTACCAACAAATGACGACATGGCGGACCATGGGCGGACGTGCTGCATATATATACATAGGATGTAGGATGTCTGATTTCGGCCCTTTGGTATTTCATTTTGAAAATGTGGTAGTATACTCATCAGTTGTGTTTGTTATGTCTTCAAAATTAGTCTCATTCCCAACTTAATTCATATGAATAAAACTGATTTAAGGGGGGACCCAAGGTAGTCACTTTTCATGCTTTTTGAATTTTGTGAGTGTTGTAATTATTGAACTATGACTCTAAAGTATATAAAAGTATACATTTTTGGAAAGGAAATGGGTTAGAAAATCAAAATTTGACATCAATTTTGACCAAAAGTATCATGATATTTTGAGAAAATCACAACAACAAAAATCACTTTTTTGCCCCAGGACAAGCTACCACAATTGATTGTGTGTAAAAAATGCCCAAAATTGCTTGATTATATTGGTAAGACACTAATCTAGGGACAAATTTCTCATCTTTTCAGATAAAGTTGTATTTTGGAAATTTTGACCAAAAATGGCAATTTTTGGCACTTTTTGGTCAAAATTTAAAAAAAATACAAGTTTAGGTGAAAAAATGAGAAATTCGTCTTTAGATTAGTGTCTTAACATTACAATCATGCAATTTTGGCATGTTTTACTAAAATTTCATTTTGTTAGCTTGTCACAAAACAATTGGGTCAAAAAAGTGATTTTTTTTGTAATTTTCTCAAAAAATTAAAATGTTTGGTCATAATTGGTGCCAAAATGGATTCTCTGATCCCTTCCAAAAATTGGCAATATAGGCATTTGATAAATAGTTCAAAAATTACATCACTCGATAAATTCAACAAATCCAATCAAAAACTTCCTTGAGTCCGCCCCCCTAATAGGCCTATACACCACCATGTCAAAGTCAGGTAGAAAAGTTTGCCAATAGATCCGAATTTCAAATAATTTGGATATCTCTTCACACTTTCCACGCGGCTATTAGTTTTACCATTTACAAAATAGATTTTTTAGAAATCTTTACCAACTTTCAAAGTCGTATTTCAAGAATTAATGAACCAACACTAGGCACGTGTGTACTGATTTTAATGCATTTCTCACGGTAATTCCAAATATGGTGATGACATTCAATAATGTTGACATCAGTGGCGTAACCAGCGGGGGGGCAGGGGGGGCGGGAGCCCCCCCACTTGGAACCCTTGCCCCCCCGCTTGCCCCCCCAAATGAAATCAAGTACGGCTGTAAATGAAAGGAATCATGGAATTATGATGGTCAAAAGTACACATATGAAAAAAATTCGCGCGCTACGCGCGCATATGTCTTCCCAAAATTAGATATTCTTTGGTTACAAGCTTGTTTAGAGCCAAAATGTAGCTCAATCGTCCAAAAAATAGCTGTTAAGTCGAAAAATTTCGCGCGCTACGCGCGCATCTCTTGACTCAAAAAAAATTACGCGCCCCCCCATTTAAAGTCACTGCCCCTTCTTGCCCCCCCAAATGAAAAAGTCTAGTTACGCCACTGGTTGACATTAATTTTTGAAACATTTTGTGAAATGTTTGGACTGTCGTCTGCAGACGACTGCCGCGTGCAAAGCGTTACAAGTCCCAAGAACCGAACCTCCCTTTTACTGGGAAAACTGTTCACAATGTACTTTGTACAGTATGCCTTCCCACCTGCGCGTGGTCGAAACCTCAAAAAATGACAAAAGCAGGTGATTCCACTGCCCTTTATATTATCCCGACTCCAATAATTACAACCTAAATAGGAACATTAACCAGTTGGAGTCCAAGAAAGGTGCGAAATGCAATCACACACTTCTTTGTTCCATTTGCTATTACTAGTATTATTATCATTATTAACACTTTT
Source organism: Ophiura sarsii (assembly GCA_035610835.1). Classification (NCBI taxonomy): domain Eukaryota; kingdom Metazoa; phylum Echinodermata; class Ophiuroidea; order Amphilepidida; family Ophiuridae; genus Ophiura; species Ophiura sarsii. The sequence continues at coordinate 48,152,244 of CM069457.1, read as the reverse complement.
CATGCGACAGGCGTCTGCAGACGACATTCCAAAATTTCACAAAATGTTTCAAAAAATAATGTCAAAAGTACTGAATTTGAGCACCATATTTGGAATCACTATGAAAAATGCATTGAAATAAGTACAAACATGCATAGTATTGGTTCAGTAATTCCTGAGATAAATTTGAAAATTAGGAAAGATTTAACTAATAGCCGCGTGAAAAGTGTTAATATTATTATGAGCTACAATTTACTGACACTGGCGTAACAACACGCGAATAGAACAATAGATTAGGGAGTTGATCAGTCGCAATAATGTAATAGTGTCAAATTTGACGGCGAACGCGTATGATTAAGGCTTTATTTATTCGCCATAGTATCAAAGTTGTCAAAAAGTAAGACTAAAAGGTGCTAAGAAAGAACCCATGCTGATTTAGTTGTCAAAAAGACAAAGATACGAAATTGTGTCAAATATGGCGGCGCACGCGCCTGATTAAAGGCTTCTTGGTAAATTAGAGTATCCAAATTGTAAGAAGAGTAAGACTTTAAGGTGCTAAAAAGGACTCATGCTGAGCATTTGTCAGAAAGACAAAGATAAGAAATTGTGTCCAATATGGCGACATTGTATAATTAAGGTTTTATTCCTTTGATATATATGAGTATCAAAATTACGAAAATAAAGAGTGCTAAGACAGAAACCATGCAGCGTATTGTCAAAAAACAATGCTAAAGAAATAGTGTCAAATAATGTGGCGCACGCGTATGGTTAAAAGATTTTTGGTCAGAGTAAAGTTACCGAAAATAAGAGGCGCTTAGAAAAGAAATCACGCTGAGTATTTGTGACAAAAATTGAATAATAAGAATATAAGACAATTGCTCGAAATTAGATTTCGGTAGGTCACTTGTTTCAGAGCAGGTTTTCAAACATCTAGCATGCGTAGTGGAGAACAATCATGACAATGCGAGGCGTTGGGGCCACGCGAGGTGTTAGGGCACGCGATCCTCGCACAATCCGATGGCTGTTGATTTTGACAAGTTAGATGTAACATTAGCGTCACAGTGTCGCCTATTGGTGTACTTCATCGCGGGTTAAGACTTCACCAATAGAAAAAGATATCGGAAACCAGCCAAGAGATGATTACCAGTTCAAATTGTACTGTCATCGGGATAATAGCTTTCGCAACAGGACACCGTGCACTCCAAGAGATTTGGGAGGGCAAAGCAATTTGTCAGCGCAGCAGCGGTTCTATTAGAATGTCGAGCCGATGCCATCAACTTATCGAACATCAACCGAGCGTTATAAAGTAATAATAGACGACATGGGACCGCTGCACTGGCGTAGTGGCGTGGCCCAAAGATTGTACAGCGAGTGCCCCACATATTTGGGACAAACGTGGGAGTTAATAACTTTATTAATAAAACATGATTTTACATCGTTGACTTTTTTTGTTGTTCTTGGACTGTCTTTCTATACAAATCCGAAGCAGTCTTTTTGCGATGTACATTGAAGTCACGTTAGTGTCTTTGACCATATTGCTCTGGATCTGTTATGTGGATAACAACTTTATTCGTTACATTAGCCTGTTAAAAGATTTCAAACTTAAAACCAATGGAACAATATTCCATCATTAAGATCTTTGCGCTAATACTACTAAAATGTAAAGATATATCAAGATTTTATGTCGAACTATCCGATTTGGATCCCCCATTATTTCAAAAGATGGCGATGCCACTTGATTTGGATACGTCGCTGCGTTCGAAATCCAATCGACGTATCAACGCTCCTGCGTCAATTTTACAGACCAGTTGTAACACCCAAGCAGTAAGGACGTGTCACGCTATACGTTACGCGACGGTGTACGCAGAATTGTACAACCAATCGGTCAACGACGCAGTGACGACAATGGGATCGTTGACAAATTCAAAGAAAGATAAAAAAGGTCATGGAGGAACTTATTTATTTTGGCGTACCTGACGAATGCATTTCGGCACTAAGTGAAAGAAAAGCCTAAGAAATATGAGCAATTGATAAACATAACATACACGTTAAGTCCACATCCACAAGTATTGTCTAAACAGAATTATAACGAAAACAAATCTCTGTTCTATGGGCCTAACCAACCTATTTGTTTCGAATTTTCCCCAAATTTGGTTGTTGTTGACATTTTTGAAAAGTTTGAAATTTTGTGAAAAATGAACCAAAATAACCTCACGAGAGGTTCGTTTGCCCGTAGAACAGGTTTTTTCTCTCGTTGCCTTAGTGACCGTCTGTCTGCGTACATCAGTTTAACCAAAATCAGTTCATTTGTTTAAAAATGTAAAAAAAATCATTTTATTCAGTGAATTTTGCTTTATTTCGTATTAAAACGGAATAAATAAATTTGGTTAAACTGATGTACGAAAAAAATAATCGCTACCCGTCTTTGACTTGACAAACTATAGTCTAATTATCCATTACTAGCCAAGAGACGTAACTGCGTATTCTACTAATTGCAGCACATAACGCGCGAGCCTACTCGAGGCGCTGGCGTAAACACACGAGCGTAAAAGGACGGAAAATACATACGCGTGCGTAAATGCTGCGCCTGTAAAGTTACGTCCAGAGGAAGACAAATCACAGAGTATAGCGTTATAATATCCATGTCATATCCATGGGTTTTTACTTTCATGTTGGTTGTATTCAGCGGTCGCCCAGTTATTTCCTCAAAATTTGAGGGTAAACCTCAATAATTAAATCTCGTACAAAAAACATACATTGCACTTTTCTCGATGGTAATGAACCTGGTCGTCTGTCACATTCAATTCTCACGCTCGGCACCTAGGCAACAGACAGTATCCGTGTAGAGTGTTCACAATATGATGGACTGTGACCTTTGCTGATCTGTATTGAGTTAGCACAGCGTAAGGTCAAAAGTGATTCGATTTTCCACTGGAACAGATTGTTTGAAGAGAGAGGTTATAAGTAACGTAAAAATAACACTAGTTTTTAAGTTAGCAAGAAGCAGAGGGGAACAAGTGTTGCTATCTTGTGATATGTACAATTGCTGCCGTTTGTGCTTATTTTTCAGGAAATTTCACACTTTCCACTTGACAGGCGACTGCAGACGATAGTTGCAAAAGTTCACAAGATGTTTAAAAAAATGTCCAAATTATTCAATTTCATTGCGATTTTGGGATCGCCACGAGAAATACATTTACATAAGTACAAACATGCTTAGTATTGTCTCAGTAATTACAGAGATAGGCGTGCTTAGTATTGTCTCAGTAATTACAGAGATAGGCGTTGATAGTTGGGAAAATGTTCTGAAAATAACTACTTTGCATATGGTATTAGACCAATCGCCGCGTGGAGAATAATAAGCTTACGACCAAGTTTATAGTCCGTGGCACTCTTTGTAGTGCGCAAGATATGGCAACCAGCTCAACTTCGCAGATCATTTCTGATACAAACCCCAGTTTATTAGGCTTTGGAACCATCTATCCTGATACCGTGTGAGTTCTTCATAGGGCAGCTATAAGACAATAGCCCGTAGCCTGCATCTCCAACCATCCACCACACAGACTTCAAGCTTCAACTTGACATTCATCATCGAGTTTTAAACTTGGCGTCCCCAACGGTGAGCCATTCCGGGGCATGGACTATATCGCGATGCGCGGCGGGATATGTTTTCATATGTATCAAGTTGTGAGGTATCAGAATGATCACCTGGTAAGTCTTGTACGAGACTAATCCTACTACGCATGCGCGGTCGATTTGATTGACGGGTCACTCAGCAGCGGCTCGCAGGAATCCTGGGCTGCGGTGACGGCGGGAACTTGGTCTGGTATGCAACAAACGTTGCCAATAGCATGGACATTGTCGAAAATAGTTAAGTTGTAAATAATCAGCTATTACAAATAATATACATTTTTATATAGGTGGTCATAAACGTAGGGTTTTCTTTAGTCCGTAATTGGGCAAACCACGGGTCACCACCTGTAACAGTAAAAGTTCAGATAGTTTATTACGATGAGAACCGTCATTTGAAAGGATTCACGTCTGACACTGAAATTAAGTGGTGGGAAACGGACCAGGCAAATTAGAGATTCGAAAAACTTTGGCGCATCCCCGGGCGCGGCGCATCAACAATGCTAAACCTAAACATCTATCTTGAGTTACAGGGACATTAAGTGGTGTTGAAAAGTTTAAATGTTTAAAAATTTACTTCAGAATTCAAGATGAACATTAAAAATCGCCATTATTGTTGTTTCTACTAACAAAAAACACAGCAAAACTAGATTAAAACAATATCATCGCTATTTATTGAAAAACGCCCTCTATGCATATATGGTTCGCGTTATGCATCACGCGTACTGCACGGGGATACTGTCGGACGTAAAATGCTGGTCCCGCGGGATAAGCATTTTTTGAATCGACGTTTTCTTGTACAAAGAGAGCTGATTTTTCTTAATCCTTATAGGTGTAAGTTCATACATGTAATACAATTATAAAAATAAACTAATCTCAGTTTTTATCATAATTGAGGGCGCTGCCTCCAACACATCTCTTAATGTCCCTTTAAAGGTCGTTGTTTACCTACAGATAAATCATACATGATATATATTATTTATACAGGGTTTAAATGAAACATAGATCCGTGGAAACGATGCTTAAAGGCGGGATAAAGTGTGCAGAGGTTGCGTTAAGAAGAGGCTGCATCCCGATATTCCTTCAAATTTGAAAACAGATTCTCGGGTGGGGTGGTTTCCATTTATTTAAAAAAGAAATGCGTAAGGTGACCGACGTACGGTGGTGTGTTAACAATTGGAAGAGTTACACAGGACTGCGATGACAAAGTCAAGGTGGCGCAGGCCCAGGTGGCACATGATGATCGGCACCGGGGGATCGGCAGCACAAGACTCATTTAATGCCACTGTTACCTCAAATTCGCTTAAAATCGCCGTTTCCCGTATTTTATCTCAGTCTTGGAGAAGCAGGGCTTCCATTTAGGCATAGATTCTATTTTTTAAGACGTAGCATGGTAGTAGCGCCGAACTCAATACTCTGTGCTGCAGCGTAAAAGTGATTTTTTAAAAATTATGACGTAAAACTCGTCAGGAGCACATGATGATCGGCACCGGGGGATCGGCAGCACAAGACTCATTTAACTTGCCACTGTTACCTCAAATTCACTTAAAATCGCCGTTTCCCGTATTTTCTCTCAGTCTTGGAGAAGCAGGGCTTCCATTTAGGCCTATTCACTATGTTTTAAGACGTAGCATGGTAGCAGCGCCGAAATCAATACTCCGTCGTGCTGCAGCGTAAAACTGATTTAAAAAAAAAATATGACGTAAAACTCGTCATAGGAGCGCCCCTGATCGCGAAGCGACCATAGTATGTTATCAACATTAGTTCTGTTTCCATGGGATTATCTGTATGATGGGTCATGAAATATATTACTCTAGCATCTTTGGAAAAGTCGAGAGTAAGTGAGTTTTACCCTGGAGCGTAGCGTATTTAATTTACAGTTCTGCCTACACAGAACCCTCGTTCTACTGAGACGTTTTTATAACACAGCTATATGTGAGGGTTGTTATATAAACGGTATGTTATATATATATGAGGGATATAAAGATGTTTGTTTTACATGATTCGAACCAGTCCTTTTGACGAGGTTTCACAAAAAGTTTATTGGGCCTACATTTTCAAAACAAGACAGACGTCCATATGGCTGGGTGCGGCCTCAATTTTCAATAGACATGATAGAAGAGGGTGTTCATGGTCTTAAAATATCACGAAACGAGAAGTCCAGCAGAAGAGTCACCAGAGAGTTTGCCACACATTGCTCAAACACTCACGTACCATCTAGGAATACACATATATAAAAAGGAGTATTGGAAATGCTTGGTAGATGGTATGGTACAAGCACCAATATGAATAAAGAACATTCTGGAAGACAAAGATATGAAAAGTGGCAGGACACAGTAACACATTGATAACGTGCGGCGTGCACTTCATTTAGAGGGATCCCAGAATAACTGCTCGTAGAAATCCCTTACCACATTATTCCAAGGACATCATTTTTGTTCCTCAGCCGCTTTTAAACAATTCTGGTAAAATGCCCACCTCAATGTTTCAAGACGATTGATGCCCATGGATAGACCAAGGTTAGTATCGTTTTGACGCTCATAATCTCAGGATTGACAATCCATATCAGATCAAATAAACGGCATCTGAAAGCTGAGTGTTTTCCCTTTCCGTGTGTATAAACATATTACACCACACTTTAGGACTTCATGGTCAACAAGTTGCGCAAACCATGTGCACCATTTTTTTAGGGACACCCTGTATGTGAGGGAAATGTTTCTAACATAATACTATAAGATTCAGGAACATACTATTACAATATTTGTAAAGGTGGCACCCCCCCCCCCCCCCCCCCCCCCCCCCCTCCCTACTCTCGGAGTTTGACTGCTTATCCTTCCGGTAAAGTAAAGTGGTATACTCTCGAATCGTTTTCGTCAAAATTAGCGCAAAGGATGTAAAAGAGAACACCTAGACGTCCTATGTCACTGTCTTTTGCGTTAGGGGGGGGGGGGGGGGGGGGGGGGGGGGCACACCCCTTTGGTAGGACGAGGGTTAAGGATACACAGCATCGTCACTGTCGAAGTGCTACTTAAAGTAAAAACCTTCAAGTGAAAAGACTATAGGTGCTCTCACAACAGGGAGATAAATGACAAATTTAGAGGATTCAACAAATATGACAAAGGTCATGGCATTGGCAATTGGCACCATAGTCTTTCCCGTGTAAAATGAAAATGACTTTGATCATTTCGCAAAGTAAAATTAAAAGTCAACACGAACCATCTAACTGTAGAAGAAACTAACGTGATGAAGTTTTAAACTGGTGAAATGTTAAAATCCTAAAAGTTGGAGTTTCATCTCTACTTTAGATGTAAATGCACTTTTTTGTTCGGTAGTGGGCATTTCATATAATTCGAGGTACTGAAGTTGATCTGTTTGTATCAGATATAATATCGTTCATGGCTGAAGGCTAAAGAATACACGCTGTTCGAATTATTGTACAGGAACTACAAAATAAGACATGGACACAAGGGTCATATAAACAGTACCAAGTCATCCGATTCAATGTGTCAGTCACACTGTCAACATCTTAATACAATAGTTACGTTTTGTAGGTGAGTGTTGAAAATCAAATAAAAGTTGAACAGTGATAACTTAATATATATGTATACTCACTGATAGTCTACCCTGGGTGACATCGCCCAGGGTGACCTCATCCAGGGTAGACTACGGAATAAACCGTAATATATATTTACCTTTATTCGTGAATAATAGAGTATCCAATATTTCGCTATATTTTGCCATCCTTTAGTCGTAGCTCCCGACCACATGCCATTCGTAGTTTTTTACCTCCCCGACCACTCCAGCCGCGAGTTTCTTTTACCTAACAATATTAACGTATAATTATCTATGCTTCCATGGTGTCAGAATATTTGATATGTTACAGTAGTTATATTTCTTATCGATATAGAGGCAGTAGCGTAAGCCAGGGGGGTGCAAGGGGGTGCAGAGTGCCCCCCCCGAAAATTATTTGACCGGGAAATCGGGAAGGCAGTGGAAAATCGGGAAGGTAAAGAATATACTAATCTCTAATTAGAACACTATGGTATACGAGGCAATGCTCTCGAATGGTTCAGACACTACCTCACAGATAGACATCAATTTGTTTACGTCCACTCCACAAAATCATCACTTCAGCAACTAACATGTGGGGTTCCACAAGGTTCCATCCTCGGCCTCTACTCTTTCTACTCTACATTAACGACATTACGCACGTCAGCACCGCTCTTTCGTACATCATCTTCGCAGATGACACAAACTTACTTCTTTCACACCCAGATTACCATGAACTTCAAAACATCACTAACAACGAACTATCTAAACTATCTAACTGGTTCAAAGCTAATAAACTGTCCTTAAACATTAAAAAAACTAACTTCATGACTTTTTCACGCGGCAAACACAAACATCACAACATTAACATTCTCATCGATGACCAGCCTATTCTCCAAGTGGACACCACGAAATTTCTAGGTACCACAATTGACAGCAAGCTAAAGTGGACTGCTCATGTCAACAACGTTCGTGTCAAGGTTGCTCGACCAGTAGGCGTTTTAAATAAACTCAAGCACTTCCTTCCTATTAACACACTCAAAACACTCTACAACTCACTCATTTTGCCTCACCTGTCATACTGTAATATTGTCTGGGAAATTCTGGCTCGTCTCGTCTTCATTCTCTTAAGATTCTCCAGAAAAGAGCAATTCGAAGCATTTCCTTGGCTAAATACAGAGCGCACACTAAACCACTTTTCAAGAAACACCTGTTCCTAACCCTTAACGACATTAACACTTTCCAAACATCACTTTTCATGTTTAAATACACAACAAATGCACTTCCACCGGTTTTCAATGATTACTTTTCACGCATCAGTAGTCTTCACAGCCACAACACCCGCCAAACTAACAACTTTCGCCTACCCATTGACCACACAACTCTTATCTCCAGACGGGCAATGCGTTATTTTGGACCCTCTACTTGGAATGCTACTCCATCCACCATACGTAATTCAACCTCCACAAACGTCTTCAAGCGCATGCTCAGAGATCATCTTATCTCAGCGTACTAGTCCGTTCACACCTTTTTGTTGAGTTGTTTTACATTACTTTTGTTCCTAGTTTATATTACTTTTCCTTTAATATTATTTCATTATTTCCAGCTACTTCTCTTTTTCGGTTTCACTTTGGTTTCGATCATTTAGGTTTCTTGAGCATCCAGTTTGTCCATATTTGTTTTGCTGTCTTGCGCAATGTATGTGTGTCTGCCTGTCTGTCTGTCTGTCTGTCTGTCTGTCTGTCTTTGTGTCTGTCATGTCTGTCTGTCTCTATGTCTTACTGTGTATGCACACCAACCAAGTTTTAAAAAATAGATTACTTTATACTTTCATAATGTTTATATAATATCCCTATTACTTATATTTTCTCCTTATTATATTGATTTATCTTTGTAACATAATTACTTTTGTATTATCTCATCCATTACCATTTTTCCAAAGGGGTCGTTGACACGTGTAAGCTCTTCGTGAGTTTTTTTCAACGACGCCTTGCATATGCTATTGTTTTGTATATTTTTTGCTCTGACTCTGTATTGATATGTTGTATATGCGAAATAAATAAACCTGTAAACCTGTAAACCTGTAAAGAAAGGGAGAAAAGGAAGGAAAGGAAAGGGAAAAAAGGGAAGGAAAGGGAAAAGGAAAGGAAAAGGCAGTAGCGTGCACAAAAGGGGAAATTTGGCGGGTCAAAATTTTTTGTAGCAGGACTTCGGCTAAATAAAGAAAAATGTTATAGAGAAAACTGATGAAAACCCGGAGGATTGGCCAAAACTGTGGTGTGTTTTGTACTGCGCGACTTTTTGAGTGTGCGATTTTTTTTGGACCGTGCGATTTTTTTGACCTCAACCCCCCCTCCCCCCCCCCCCCCCAACCGGGTCGAACTGGTGCTCACCGGGAAAAAATACCTTTGCCCCCCCTGACAAGTGACCCTGGCTACGCTACTGTATAGAGGGCGCTATTATAGTCTACCCTGAGTGAGGTCACCATGGGTGAGGTCACCCACGGTAGACTATCATATGGGTATCCATTGATTCATATATATTTTGTGTGTGTGTAACCATGGTAACCTCATCTGAGATGTAGAATGCACATTTTTCACGATTTTCGAATTTTGATGATAAGAAAAAGAACCCCTGGATCTCTCTAAAATATGGCGCTTTACCAACTGCGATGGTGAGTCAGATGCAAAATAACAGCGATTTTATTAATCCAAAGGCCTTCAGTTCAATCTTATCCTCCAACATCTTCTATTCCGAGAAACTTAAAAGAAGAGGTTTACGGAAATTAATCTATATATACACATTTATAATGTGTAGAGTTAAGAAGAAATATTTTATTCAGATATTTTATTATATTTGCATATTTTTCTTCAATAATGAAGATGCTGTGTTCCGCAGAAGAAAGCTGTTCCCTCCAGTAACGCTCAGTAGCTGATCGTCCGTGATTCTTGTTTGCTATCCTCAAGCAATGTTGACATTTTTTGATTCCTTCATTTAGTTAAAATGTTTTCTACAATCAGTATTATCAATAATGTTGACTGTTTCCTCCAGTGATGTTACTCACGTTTCCCTGAGGAATGTTTAGTGTTGTTCCTCCCCTGTTTTGTGTAAATGTTGACTTATTTCCTACAGTAATTTCAAATATATTCTCAATAATGTTGGCTATGTTTCCTTTATACCAATGCCGACATTAATTAATGTTTCCTCCAGTAATGTTTTCTATTATTTTCTCTAGGAATGTTGTCGCCCAGCAACGTTTTATCCTTAATATACGGGAAGAATCAGTACTAATCATTACTGGCGAAAACAGTTAAAATTCTGCAATGGTGAAAGTTCTCATAATAATAATAATAATAATAATAATCAGTATTTATATAGCGCCTTTTCCAAATGGCTCAAAGCGCTGTAATTTCGCTGCTGGTGAATCATCAGAATCAGGTCGTATCAACTAGGGTGCTGCCAATTTCTAGCGCAAACCTATCCGCACTTAGATTGTAACATCCACCATTTTTTCAATGCAGCTCCCCAAATACCATTGGGTCAAGGAAGTTTTTGATAACCGAAACAATTGATCACCGATTTTGAAAGCAGGAGGCCGGAAACCGGAGAACCCGGAGAAAACCTGCGAGAGCGTGCATGGATCGTGATAAACCAAATGCACATAAAGCCCGGTCGTGCTCAGAATTGAACCCGGATTTCATTGGTAAGTAATGTTTCCTCCAGTAATGTTTTCGTTACATTTTCTCTAGTAATGTCATCGCTACGATTCCTGGTATGAATGTCTTATCATTAACATTACTGGAGGAAACATTTGAAATAATACTGTCTGCTTTTGAAAAGTGTCATAAGTAATGTTTCCTCCAGTAATGTTTTCTCAACATTTTCTCTAGTAATGTTATCGCTACGATTCATCCTCTGAATGTTTTATCATTAACATTACTGGAGGAAACATTTGAAACTGTTTCAATCAATAATACTGTCTGCTTCCTTTCCTGCAATGGGGAAAGTTCTCATAAATATAATGTTTCCTCCAGTAATGTTTTCGTTACATTTTCTCTAGTAATGTCATCGCTACGATTCATCCTCTGAATGTTTTATCATTAACATTACTGGAGGAATCATTCCTGGAGGAAACATTTGAAATAATACTGTATGCTTTCTTCCTGCAATGGTGAAAGTTCTCATAAGTAATGTTTCCTCCAGTAATGTTTTCGTTACATTTTCTCTAGTAATGTCATCGCTACGACTCACCCTGTGATTGCTTTATCATTAACATTACTGGAGGAATCATTACTGGAGGAAACATTTGAAGCTGTTTCAATCAATAATACTGTCTGCTTCCTTTCCTGCAATGGTGAAAGGTCTCATAAGTAATGTTTCCTCCAGTAATGTTTTCTTAACATTTTCTCAAGTAATGTCATCGCTACGATTCATCCGCTGAATGTTTTATCATTAACATTACTGGAGGAAACATTTGAAACTGTTTCCGTCAATAATACTGTCTGTTTCCGTTTTCCGTCGATCTAGGTCTACCATTTTGAACCCGGAATGATACGGAGGTGTTAAATGGCCGCACACATAGCCCTAATTGCGCCAATTGCACCATCCGCAGGGTGGCAATGGGCTCTATAGATTGACAATGTGATAGGCAACAGACGCGATACTCTATAACTAACACGTGCACAGTATACAATTACTATCGGTCTCAGAACTTCTATTTTTTATTTTCTGGGAGCTTAACTTTGCAACGTAAGTGTTCAGATTTGCAGTTAAGTCGATCGTATATCAATGTAATGACCAACATATAGATTGTTGTCATCCCGATTTGCTATGTTAAAAAGCTTATTTGTCGTTTCAAATTTTCGTGAATGACATGCATATGACCGCCGAGAGGTTAGTACTTTCAAATGTTTGAATCCTAGCATGTCTTATATATTATGAGTATTTGCGGAAAATACTAAAAGCAAAGAATATCTTTTAGTAGCCAAAGATAATACTTTAACAAAATGTCAAAAATGTGTCTCTACAGTCCACTTCACATCAAACTTGTATATTTTGATACACTTTTCGCCATCAGAAAACAGCTGTCATCAATGCATGCACATACAATGCAAACTTTCTGCGTCATCGGGTGAAATCCGAAGTAGAAATTGTCCTGTCCTTATACCTATATTTCTGATTGAATAGAATATTCAGTCTCTGAGAAGATCTAAGGGACGAGTAACAGACGATTGTTCAAAATCTAATCGAATGGAGTGCTATGAGGTTGATCAAAGTGGGATCACTCGATGTAAATCGGAGCATGAAAAAGACTATGCTCGGCGGGGCATAGTTATAGTCGCAACAATTCTGAAGTTCAAACTAGAATTGTTGTGGTCGTTGTTGTTGTTATTGTTGTTGTTATTGATTGATGCTGTTGTTTTTCCTGCTGCTGCTGGTCTACTTGCTGTAATATTGTTTCGTTTATGTTGTTGTTTGTTCAATTATTTATATTGCTTTGTATGACTGTATTTTATAGTGGTCTTTGTTGATACCACATGCACGTGTTCGAGCGTCGTATGGCATTTCTTATCATTCATCATAAACATACCTTGAAACTGTGTATTTAAAAATCAGTTGTGCATACCGCTCAAAAATATCAGACCCTCCTTATAGTAATTGACGCCATGTCTATCTTCGCTTCACATCTCAAGCCTCATTAAGATTACATTACACAAAATATGAACTGACATTTCATATTAAAACTAAACATGTAATATACCCTCCCAAAGATAAGACTACCGTGTAGTCTCCTGAACGCGAACAAGCCATATAAACACTGATAGGTATAGTAACTATACACTGTTAGGTATAAATATTATACAAGACCTTTGGAAAAAGGTACTTTTATGCTTTTACCCTAATCATGCTTTACGCTCCACAAACATTGCAAATCACTCCATGCAACTCTACGCTGGTAGCTTCACTGCGTAATCATGAAATGCTACATTATGCGCTCGAAAAAGTTATTTTCCACTATAAACAAGTATTGTAACAAAAAAAACCACAACAAACAAACAAACAAGCAAAAAAACAAAACACTATTTGAAAATAAGCGTCAACAATCCAAATAGTATAGGGTCATATTCCAGCTTAAACTGGATGGAATATAACAAAATTGTTATAAAAAAAGAATATGATCTTTTCCCGCGTAAAAGACTACTGTCTGCTTGTATATAAGTAACGCAGCAGTCAAGTTATGCTAGCGGATTACGAGTAACAGAATGAGCAGATGCGCAAGTAATTGTGGGTAATTGTAATACAAACACGAGGTATAGGTTGGGTTACTGTCAATCTTTTATCTAGCAGGCCACCCAAGCCAAGAATTACTGTATCTCTATTGATATCATAATATGATTGGTCTGTCAAATGACGTCACTTCTTTCCCCCGCCATCTTGCTTAACTGCTGGCCGACTGTGCAACATGGCGTATATGGCGGACAGCAATCTAGGTAAATGGAATAAGAGAACAGAGGAAGGAAAAAAGTGTTGGTACTTTTATTTCTTTGATATGCTTTTTCGGGCCCTTGATCAGGCCTGTTCATGTCATGGGATATTATCATACAATCATACCAAAGCCATAAATACTTCCAGTATTTATGCTAAAGCACTCCATTGTCGCAACTTCAGTACTGTTCTTAGCCTAATTAATCCCAACCATAACCCTATGTATAGTACACCCTTTTAACCATTATAACGCTTACACCTATTACACACCCCACCTTTATGACCCTTACTCTAAACCATGTAAACAATGACCATTGCTGTTTGTGGATGTGGTTGTTGTTGTTGTTGTTGTTGGTGGTGGTGGTGGTGGTGGTGTAGTTGTTGGTGGTGTTGACGACGACGATCGGACGATGACGACGATGACAACGACGAAAACGACAACGATAATGATGACGACGATGACGATGACGATGACGATGTCGATGACGATGACGATGACGATGTCGATGACGATGACGATGACGATGACGACTACGACGACGATGACGATTACGATGACGAGTATAACGATGACAACAATAACAAGGCCCGTGTGATGTATGTGGTTGGGGTGGTGGTAGGCCTATAGTGTTGGTAATTCTTTCAAACATTTTAGTTGTTATCGGTATTAAGGGTTCAGCGTTTTAACAACCCTTTTGGGGAAGTTTTTGAAATAACAGAGATGCAAACATCAGATTAAGTGAAAATAGATGTCCCAAATGATTACAAAATATCATCTTGTTGTTGTACACCAACTGACCTAACATAATTATGTCTAAGTTTGTGTGTTTGTAATAGCAGCGTGGTATTCTCTCTAAAAATAAATAACTGACATTTAACACACGGTATGGCTTCGTTCCATGTATCAATTTAAACAAATGTACTTTATATTATATGATAAACTATATCAATTTTCTCGACATATTTCAGTTATTATCTCTCTCCGACCCCATACTTGTCATACTTGGACCTCCACCTCGTTGTAAAGTGCGCTCGCCACACACAGCATGTCATAGATATTGATGGACAACCAGATTACCCCTTTGGGTTTGGACAGAGAGAGTGTCCTATATATAATGCAGGGTGTCCCAAAAGTTTCGAAACTATTTTGAAGATATGTATACCTCTTAATAAGTCGCAGTACCAATTGAAAATAGTTGGAAAGAGAAAATTTGTAGAATCAGTTTCCGTACCAAACATGACTCCTTTTTTGAGGCACTAAAACACAAGCTGAAACGTTTGGTCACATAACTCGCAATACCGCCATAAAATTGTTCGATTTGCTGGACGCACGATAAGTCACATGCATCGCGTTTCTCACATTCCATTCATGTGGATTTTGTTTAAAAAAGGTTCTCACTTATAAAATGTTGTGCACAACAGTGGCGTAGCCCCCCCTGACAGAATTATTTGTGCCCCGCCCCACTCTTCGGATACAGTACATACCGTATATGCGTTTAAACCATTTGAAAATTACCATTTTTAAAAACCTTTTACGAAAGTTTTAGAAATCTTGCCCCCGCCCCTTGAAAAAAATTCTAGCTACGCCACTGGTGCACAACATTAATGCACGACATTAATAATGTTCATAATAAGGATTAAATATCAATCTGAAATTTAAAAGAACCATGTATAATAAATAGAGAACCTTTCTCTTCCCTGCCTCTTTCCGTTTGTCGCATGGCTTTATTCAGCTCATTATACTACGCTTTTGTTGTGACGCTAATTTACCTTAATAATTCATCATTCTAGATATTTCAATAGTTATCATTTAGGTCGCGATTGGTTGATCTGGCAACACTACTTGGTCCCGCCGTTTTCGAATCCTAATTTCGAATACGTGGACGCTAGTTCCAGCTGACTCGCCACACCATGAGGTTTATCAATATACCGTAGATATTCAATATCAAGCCACCTTTGAAACTCTGAAAGAGATGGCGCCCTCTCGCGATAAAAGCCGGCTTTTAAAAAGATCATTCTAACAAAATAATTTCGGCGGCGCTGAAAATGACGTAAGTAATGTTCGTAGTATATAGTCCGTTTAATATCATTTTCGGATCAAGAATCTATCCCGGGACCTATCCAATGACTATATTATACGAGTGTGAGTGTCTGGTAACGGGGTAAAACAGCAGACGTACAATACGGAGAATCGAGGGGCGAGGTCTAGACTCTGGCAGGTCATATTCGACTTAACCAGTATTTTTTTTCTTCTTTTTCATAAATATTATTTGTTGCTATTCGTTATTTTTAAGGATATATTAAGCAGCTAAATTAAAAAATATTTTAAAACACTGACTATAGAGAAAAGATCCCAATATTATCAATTTACCGTATTTTGTCACCAGTTAATATTTTTTGGGAACAAGCCTATCCTAATTTAAAAAAAAAAAAAAATCGTTATTCATGTATGATTGATTTGTATTCGAGTGGCGTAGCTAGGTTTTTCATAATGAGTTGGGGTGGGGTGGGGGATTGGGCAAAATAAAAGTGACTTTACCAGGCTGGCAACTTTTGACTAACTAACAACTAACTTGAGAGGGATGTCGGAGGGGGTTGTGACGAGCACCCCCCCCCCCCCCCCCCACCCCCACCCCCACCAGCGCGATAAATCGAGCTTGATTTTTCTCACAGTGCCAATAACACATGTTGATAGATACTCGATTCAAAATAAAATAACCCGCCAAATGTATAATATTAATAGGTCATTCTTTGAAGGTCGTGCATTGAATTGATCTGAACAGCGAAAGCGGGTACAAGAACCCTTTGTATACGGGGACGCATAAGTATAGTCTCTATTCTAATCTCCAATACTCTCTATTCAATAACCAGTGAAGTTGTTACGTAACACATCTTTTGGAACAGTAAATAGTTCCTCTGGGATGTTATTCATTTCAATCGTTGAATCCAAAGCGTGTAGCGTGATAGTTAACACGGGCATCAGATTAGACTAGCAGTGGGGAATAAATCGAATGTACTGTACATGTACCTATAATTTTATGGTTTGAATGCGAATCATGCCAAGAGACCTATTAATTCTTGTTTTAGAAAAGTTACAAATATTGGTTAATTCTCATTGTGCACTCCGAATCAGATGATATAAAAAAAATGACAACTAGCTATGTTAGCAAAATCTTATAAATAAATAAATAAACAAATTAATTAATAAATTAATGAGGAACACTATGAATATTTTAATGTATAAGGTTAAAAAAATGATGAACAATGTTTCACACTAATTTGTTGCATGCGTTTTCTATCAATGATGCTTGGCAGTCAGACGCCAAACGTGAACATTAACCGGGGAAAATTACGTCCTTTGGTTGGCCTACGCTAGCGCTACGATTGCCTGCATCAATTTTTATCAACTATAGGTTCATTTGAAGGGAAAGTCATATTTATCCAGGATGTAATTTCTGTTTTAATAAAATAAACATGATTGTTTTGAGTCGACAAAGATGCATTTTCAATGCGAATATAACATCGAATTTTACCAATGTTCATAAGCAAATAAACTCGATCAAAAATATGTTTATTTGAATAGGACACACACAAAACAACCCCCTTGTATCAGATAAACCAGTGCAATTTCATTATTATCGTGTTTAACATGATTAATATGCTCCCAACAAGGAAAAATATCATTATGTGAAGCATCGTGGACAGAATGCATTAAGATACTCTGGATGTAGACGATTAGATCCATGGATTAAAATGCACGAAGTAATAATATGCCCCATTTTCCAACACACAGAGACTAAATCGCTTTTTAATGAAAGGTATTCTGCAGGACTCGAACCGAGGCGGGGAGAATTCAGCAGATTTCTAGTCCATAGTCCTAAACCACTCGGCCATGCCTACTCATTGAAGTGTCTATCGTGTGCACTAAATAATGAACTAGTGGTGAACTGTTAAGTTATTCGACCCAATAGCCAAATCGAACCCACTTTCTAAATCGTATTTTAAATGTGAAATCGTCGTCGCAGCAGGTTAAATTGAGTATCAACGCGAAGAGCAATAAATTGATGATCGAAAAAACGGCAAAAATAAACCGTCATTTTTTCTGTATTAAAGAAAACAAACATATTTTTTCAGAAAATAGCATTTTCGAGCAGCGTCCCGGTAAACACGACTTTAGGCAACTTGTTATAGCACCCCTTAGTAAAAATCAGCCTATAGGTACATTGCGTTGAACATTGAAATGCCTTATTGTTGGCACTGTTTGTTTCCGGTAGGTGGTCTGAAAACTAAGATGCGAGATGCGTTTCTTTTTTTGATGGGAGGGGGGGGGGGGGGGGGGGGGGGGGAGTGCGGTGGGATGACTTTCTAAAGGCAATTTTTGCAATTTAGCATACGCCGCGCCGCGAACCCTGAAGACACAAATAATCACAGCCACTATCCTACTGTGCCCCATGTCATAGTTACTGGGCTCCCCAGAGCAGTCAGATTCAATTGTTTGTGCAAAATGTTAATCTTTTTTACAGTAATTTGTATTTAAATCGCTTTTGAGATTATATGATTTAAAAAATGGGAATAACAAAATGAAATGCGGTATTAATTTACGTCGCATAAACTAAATGCGCGCGGCCTACCGGAAACAACTTTTGTCATATGAATTGCACGAGATGACATCCTCTTTCTACGTGAAAACAAAATCGTGTCGTCTGCAATAGACCATAGATTCACTCAACTTTGGCAACTGACACGACTGCTAATACATTAGGGCTCGTCTTGTGGTGCTCACTTGAACAGAGTCTCCGTGTGGTATAGTGGGTAAACTCCAGCCACAGAAGCGAGAGGACCCGGGTTCGAGACCGTGTATATTTCATGGTAGTCTTCATGTTATTTTTTATTTCCCCAAACTGTTTATAGTTTCCTGACTTTTATTAATTCCAGTGGACACCAATCATGAATACAATATTATTTATTACATGGCACGCTGAATACTGATTCACGCTTGGTTGCACATCGCTTAAATACCCATTGAAGAACGTTGAGATGTCATTCTATCATTTTGCTGCTATACAATATCCGGTTGATTTTTGATGTAGCAATTATCGATCTTTAATGTCATTTTAGAAGACGATTAATAATGACAACGAAACGATTACATAGCTTATTTGCAACTGATTGTGTCACAACAAAAATAAACACCCCGTGTAAAATAGGAACAAATTCCGGGTGACGGACATTCTGTCAAAACACAATTTGGTTTGTAAAGGGCCCTGTGGCTGTTGCTTTTATTGTATATAAACAGCTTGCAAGGTCTATCCAAAGGATTAATGAAAAAAATACTAGGCATGTATATACTTATTTCAATATTTTAAATATTCTGTGAAATTTTGGAATGTCGTCTGCAGACGCCTACCGCGTGGAAAGTGTTAAGTGTAGCACTTTAATATTTCAAACTGATATAAAAATAAAGGAGTAGGTCTAATATAAATGGAAAAAATATTTGAATAAAAATCTTGCATTAACACATTTATTGAAATGTAAAATTGTTAAAGGTCATAAGGTTCCCGACATTAAGATGTGAAACATCTTGGTAATAATGTAGTTAAGATACTCTGGTGTGTGTCTGGAGGTAGACAATTACATCCATGAATGAAAATGTGCGGAGTAAAGTATACGTCATTTTCCAATACACAGAGACTAAATCACTTTTTTCAACAAAATGTATTCAGCAGGATTCGAACCGACGCGGGGAGAATACAATAGATTTATAGTCTATAGCCTAAACCGCTCGGCCATACTACTCATTGAAGCAACCGTCGTGTTCAATGAGTGGTAATCTATCGAGTTATTCGACCATAAATCAGTAATTTTAGGAAATTTGGGGCGTAGTATTTTATTTGAAATATACATAACAGTAACACACACACTGAAAGCTAGCAATCAAATGTATATTGTCTAAACCTGTCAGAACTGTTGGAACTCTTGCCCCATATACAGCTAGATGGACTAGAGGTAGACAACTTTTAGGTCAAGCGTTCTGGGTTCTATGATTTCGATCATAATTCATTAACGTCAACACACCTACAAATTTCGATATCCGAATGATCGAGCATCGGAGCATCTAATGCAACATAATTAACTACAGAAAGAGCTTATCTCTCTTATATAGTGATCGCGCTAACGACTGACTGAACTGACTACTATATAATTTATACTGCGAACATTAGGCCTACATACGTCATTTTCAGCGCCGCCGAAATTATTTTGTTAGAATGATCTTTTTAAAAGCCGGCTTTTATCGCGAGAGGGCGCCATCTCTTTCAGAGTTTCAAAGGTGGCTTGATATTGAATATCTACGGTATCCGTTCTAATTTAGGTCATACATAAAATGACTCAAACAGCAGGTGACGCTTCTGATTATACATGCCAAAACTACAGAACACATCGACGCGTAGAGAACACGTCAAGAACATGTCAAGAACGCGTCTGGACGTGTTCAAAAAAATTAACAGATTTAGAAAATGTTCCTGACCGTTATAGATGTGTTCTTGATGTGTTCTAGAAATGGCCCCTGAACACATGCCGAAAAAATGGTGATGCGTCAAAAAATGTAGAACACCTACAGAACACATTAGAACATCTACAGAACACATCTTGAACAAATGTGAACATGTTTTATATCTGTAACATTTGGACGCTTCCGACACATTGGATCAAGACTATTCTTTTCTTATGTCCAAAAAGGCTCACAGCAAAATTGTTAACTTTATTTGGTGGGAGTGGCTCTTTTAACTTCGTTCTTTTCTTCCATCTTTTCTTACTTTCATTTCATTTAGCCAGCATGCTTATAGGCTTTTGAAGCCTGGCCCGAGCATTTCGCTTGAGCCTGGTCCCTTCAGGACCCAAGCATGTGTCCGTACGGACCAACCGTGTACACAAACATCCTGAACGTGTGTAGAACACGTCGGAATGTGTTCTGTGAAGCGTCTGATGTGTTCTGTAGTTTTTGCAGTTTTTGCAGTGTAGAAGCTCAGATTGGTGCGATTCATCTTAGTTAAATGATTATAGTCAAGATGTTTGCTATATGAGTAAGTTGAACGTTTTTAATAAATAATAATGCATATGATAAACTTAATAGCTCGGTCCGTTGTAGTTGTTCGTGTGTGTTTGGTTCCTCTTCTCCGCCAAGCGAGTACTTCCCCAAAGCCACGTCATGAAACTTTTATACGAAAGTGCAGTTTTTACAGTTCGGGAAACTTTATTTTGGCAAAGCAGATCGCTGTCATGTAAGTTTGGTATCAAACTAATTCTACAAGTCTTCTCTAATCCAATTTTTTTTTATGCTGCGAATGGGGAACGAGATTAATTAAAAATACGAGGGTCATTTAATAAGTTCTACCTCCTACCTCATAACTTTACTATTATACAAGCCAGTCGTATGAAATATTCCACAATTGAAGCTTTAAATCTCAGCTACAAAATCATAGTAAATTGGTCTGAATACTCATTGGACTTTTCTGGATATGCAGTAATAATCAAACTTCCATTTAGTGCGACGGAAACGGGTAAAAAACAGCCAAATGTCTCCTAAAGTGCTATCCATTTGGCTCATTCTAAGAGACAAAATGTAACTATCGGTCAATTACAATCGTTCTTAGTTACAACTATCTCCTGAGCAGACTTTAAACAATACAAGTGACTGATTTCTTGACGGAAAATGCCATCTAATTAGCCAGAACCAGACCAAGACAGCCATCAATTTAAACCCTCCCTAGAGAACCGCTGCAAAAGTCATATTTGCTTTTCATTGAAACTAAGTAATCTTCATTATACAGGACTAAATGGATATATTTCAAGTCTCTCGAAGATATATTTTTCTATCACTGACGACCTGATTAACTATTCTAAATGTTGCATATAAGGAAAACTGATAAAGTTACTAACATTGTAAGATTTAACATTCGAGGCATCATTGTGGCTTGACTTGTAACAACGAACATTTGACTGAATAGCAGTTTTCCAGTATGCTAAAGGTATAGCAATACATTTGAGTCGATATTACACTATTTGCAAGCTACAAAGGTTAATATTGCCAACAATCTGATTTAAACATGATAATAAAGCAATATATTCAGAAATCATCCATTGTTGTCTATTTTCAGTATTTAAATCGGACGGTTATACCGAATCATACAATACGGAGAAATAAAAATTCCATTGAAATGGAATGGGGGCGATCCAAAAGAAAGAAGCATGTTTTGTAACCATTTTCTGAAGCATCTGTTGCAAACCAAAATACCAGGAAATGGTGTACCGTATGTATTTTCCATAATTCAAACCAAAATACAAATCAAAACACCCCAGTCCAAAATAGTACAGGGGGGGGGGGGGGGGTACCGTCTGAAGAACAATCTAGGTATATGACATTGTACTTGGTCTGAAACGTTTGGTCCAGGAATTGCTATAATATTAATTAATCAACCCAGAAATTATTATTATATATTATATAACCCGAAACTCAAACATCCACAACTAACCACTTATTAGACAACCCCCAACAATTGGGAGATTTCTCCTAAATAGTCAAACCAGTGAGGTGCAGTTGACACCTCCCTGGTCAAACAATCTGAGATCAAATAAGATAAGCTATTATGTATCTCTGTGGGGAGCCTAATAAACATACTCTCTAAATGAATCATCAACTTCTATGCATCAACTAAACAAATATAGCTTTGACTCCAGCACAGACTGCGGGTACTGTTAAAATAAACTGCATAGGTGCATGTAATTTACAAAGACTACAAACATGGCAGCCCCCACTTATGTCTAGAAAGACCTAAATGTGTAAGTTTTTGCAATCCCATGCTATAGGGTGGCTTCGCCCCCCAAAACGAGAAAAAAAGTATTTATCTTTGGGGTAATTTTCCGTGTCCGTTGTCCAAAACCTCTCTCTGGATTTGATTGCATTATGACAAAAGTGAAATAGGTATCAATTAGCATTTACTATAATATAAATGGGTAGCTATGATTAGCTATATATGGGCCATTCCACAAAAATGGGACCATTTAGGTTTTTATCATTCTTTGATCCGGAAATTCTTACTGCAAGTATATATCACAAATGATTATTAATATTATGGTAAAACTCGATGAGTTCTACTCAGAACACCATGGTTTGCCATACTTTGAATGACATTATCAGGTTCATATTTGTACTGAAAGGCCCTGAAAACCAACAAAACACTGTTTCCACTGTACAGCTCGATGTCTCAATTTTATGCTGCTGAATTTAATTCTCAATTCAAGTTTTTGTAATATTTTGGTACGAGTAAATGTAGCAAACGTATCAAACCAAAATGGCATTTAGTTCTGCCTACATTAATCTTAACGTGCACTTTTAATATCAAATGAACTTTCTACGCAATGTGTGTAATTTCCGATATCCGCACAGCTAGTGTTTCAACATAAACTGAATGTGCTAACTTTGCATTTGTTTATGAACAATCCCGTAGCAAACCCACCACGCTATTAAAGTTATATCACCTCGAAAGTCTCTGGCACATCATTTGGGCTACAAAAAATGTTGAAGTTCAGTATTTCAAACGACCGTTTTAAGCTTGTGAACTCCGTGATCGATGTTTCTCGGTAAAGTAGGTAGGCCTATTCTGTTTCCGTATTAAAGGTAATATGTTATAGGTCCAATGTTTTTCTCACCATTTGTGTCGAAAAAAACCCATAGTGGCTTGCAGAAGGTCCGAAAAGGGATGAAAACGTGAAAGGCGTTATCGTGAACGGCGTTATCATGTATATAGTGTTATCACCCTCATTTGAAGAAAATATTGTAAGAGCACACACAATCTGTCTTCATTGGAAAATCTTTGAGAAGTCTAGATACAGCAACGAAACATTGAAAACAGTAAGTTCGCTTCTTCTTTCGTGTTCTATATAACGCATAGGTCTATCACTTTGTGAACCAAACGGTTTCTTCTAGAATATGCTGTAAGTGTAGATATAGAGGGTGAGTAAAAAAACCCTGCAAAAGTGGAAAGAAGCCATCGTGTTTTAAAAACGAAGTTGAAGTTTGAATTTTTTTAAACGTTATAAGAATACCTCATTTGTTACTAAATATGTGTGAAAAAATGAAGTCAATATCATTTTCTGTTTGTCTTTGGTGAACCTTTTTACCCGTGCACTAATTTCACCCGTTTGTCCACGAGATACCCAAAATATGCATCAGATCGCAAAATGTGTCGCTCATTCAAATTTGTAAACTTGAGTACATTTGTGATGTTATTGGAATTGAATGCATCCTTTCTTGTTTACATGTGAGTTAACATAATCAATTTACCCTACCCATGCTATGAAATGCATATAGGGCCTACATGTAATGTTCTAAATTTTAATAAAAAACTGACATTTTCCAAAGTTTTTTTGTTGGCGGGATATTCAAATATGAAAATGCAATGTGTGCAATTTCCTTTGAAATCACTGTGCTCGTAGACAAACATGTACATTTGGTTGTGCAGCAAAGAGGGTCACCATAGCCAAACGGAAAATGCGATCAACTTCATTTGTTCACACAAAGTTAGGATTAAGTAAGTCATTCTTGCAACGTTTAAAAAGTTTTAAAACTCATATTGGTTTTGAAAACAAAATGGTTCCGAACGCGGACAGGGGGAGTCTGAGGGGGGGATTCCCCCCCGCCCCCCTGGTATTGGATTTTTTTTTAAATTTTCGAACCCATTTGGTGCGATTTGGTGTGCACTTTTGACCAATATTTTATTGAAAAGCCTTCACTTCATTTCCAATCAATATTGCCTTAGGCCATCATTCAAAATTATTTGTTTCCCTTCAATTTTGCCATGTTGTTAATAAGGGGGCTGTGCACCTTCGTATAGCCGCCGTAAAACTGCCGTAACTTCTTCATTATTCATTTAATCTAGATAAAAGTATACATTTTTTTGCAGGAAAGGGTTCAATGAATCCAACTATGATCATGAAATTGACCATTTTGGAGAAAATATAAAAAACACGTTTTTTTGACCCATTTTAGGTGCTGAAAAACGTGATTTTTTACCTCCAAAATCGTGAAAATCACATTTTTTGGCACTTTTTGGTCTCTAATTCAAAAAATAATAAATATTTTCAACAAAAAACCCCCCCGATTCCTAGGGAATTGTATGAGGAATATAAATTGTATGAGGAATATAATAAAACTAGTATGACAAAATTTGACCCAAAAAAACCTAAAATGGGGCAAAACACGTGTGATTTATAATTTTTTCCAAAATGGTCAATTTCATGATCATGGTTGGATTCATTGAACCCTTTCCTGCAAAAAAATGTATAAAAAAAGCGCGCAAAAATTGAAAAATCATTTTATGTGAGTTTTGCTTTATTCCGTAAAAAACGAAATAAATAAATTTTACAAAATGTAAAAAAAAATTCACCCCCGCCCCCGAATAAACACACATTATAATACAATACAGTTTGGGCTATATCTTGCCTCACGTCCCGTACGGAATAAACCCTATAGCTACAACGTATCATTAATTGGTTTGAGCATGCGCACTTGAGTTACGGGACGTCTAGCCAGACATTGCCACAGTGGGGTTAATAAATTTGATCTCACATCGCATCTGTGAATTTGTTCACAACCAGGAAAATAGTCATACAAATTACAATGTATAGTAGTGGATAAGGGCCTACACTTGTTAGGAAATCAATTTCCTTTTATTGCAGTGTATATAAATTTTGTTTTCCGAGTCATAGCGACGACTGGCCGCGTGGCCCAATGGATAAGGCGTCTGACTTCGAATCAGAAGATTGTGGGTTCGAGTCCCATCGTGGTCGGTTTTTTTCTTTTCCCTCGAATAATTGCTATAAAATAATAATTTACACAAAAATTATATTGCACATTCTTAACTAATGTATACTGTCTTTTTTTCTCATTTGATAAATAGAGTTCTTCAAATTATTAATATTAAAATATATTTAGAATAGAAAGGAACAATGAAAGTAAAACAAACCAATTAACAAACTCACCAGTACTACTCATCTCACTGTATTTCTTATAGTAGGAGCCCCAGGCCTCAAATTTAGGAGTTGACCCCTGACCTCCGAACATACTCTTAAATTTACATTTTTATGACAGATACATATCTTATCTACAAGAATAAAGTGTCCTGCTCTTACGATTCTCTTGCGAAATTAGGCTATGGCAAAAATCATATTCCCCATGTATTCACATAGCAGAAATGAAATAATAGCACCTCTCGTAAGGGTTTGAGTAGTATATTGACTATAACATTGAAAGGAAATGTCAAAACTACATATAATTATGTTTATAAATTTAAAGAAAGAATTACTTGTCACATTATATTAGCTTTTCTCATTATAATGTCATGGATATTGGTCAAAAATGTCATGGAATAATTGAAAAAGTTACAAAAATAAGCATTTTTGACCCTTTTGTGACTTTTTCCAATGCTCAATTTAGCTATTTCACCTGTAACATTGACATTATAGCTATAAATAACTGTCTCAACTTGTGAAGCAGTTCTTCCCCATATATATGATGTATAGTTATACATACTTATACAGTTATTTCAACTTTTTATGGCCATAATATTACCCCTACCCCTAACACGAGTTGTTTTATGTGATTTTGTCTATGTGAATATATAGGGGAATACAGATAATGCCAATAACATGAATTCGCAAGAGAATCATAAGAGCAGGACACTTTATTCTTGTAGACAAGATATGAATCTAACATAAAAGTATTCCTTTTGGAGTATGTTCGGAGGTCAGGGGTCAAACCATTTTAAAGCCGAATTTAGAGCTCTGGGGCTCCTACTATTACTTTTTAGCAAATAAAACAAACCCTATTAAAAAAAAAATCAAAAAATCAATGAATCAATACAAATTTAACTAAATAAAGATGATTTAAAAAAAAACACCCGAATCCGAATCCGAATCAATCGAATGTTTGTATATTATATTGAGTATATAGTTATAAGTTAAATAAATAAATAAACAACCAACTAAATGAATAAATATATAAATATCATAAATAAACATATAAACAGAATAAATGAATCCATAAATAAATGAATCCATAAATAAATTAATAAATCAATCAATAAATAAATAAATAAATAAATAAATTAATACCGGTATATTAACATAATAAATATAATAACTAAAAAATAAATAATAATAAAAAAATTAAATATACAAATAAATACATACAAAAATAAATAAATATACAAATAAATAAATCTACATTAATAAATCTACAAACAAAAATCTACAAATAAATCTACAAATAAATAAACAAATGAAAATACAAATAAATATACAAATAAATAAACAAATAAACAAATAAACAAATAAATATATGAATAAATATACAAATAAATAAATAAATAAATAAACAAATAAATATGCAAATAAATATACAAATAAATATACAAATAAATATACAAATATACAAATACATATACAAATAAATAAATATAAATATACAAATAAATAAATAAATATATAAATAAATATATAAATAATTAAATACATAAATCAATCAAACAATCAATCAATCAATCAATCAATCAACAACAAAAAAATAACAAAACAAAAAATTAATAAATTCATCACTGAATAAATAAATAATTAAATTTAAAAAAAAATAAAAAAATCAATAAAAAAAATCATGAATTAATTAATACATTATTTTAAAAATAAATTAATAAATTAATATAAAAAGTATTTAAATAAATAAAAAAATAAAAAAATAAAAAGATAAACAAATAAATAATTAAATGAATAAATATATAAATAAATAAATAAATAAATATATAAATATATATATAAATAAATAATTATATAAATACATATATATAAATAATTAAATATATAATTCAATCAATCAATCAATCAATTAATCAATCAATAAATAAATACATAAAGAGATAAATAAAAAAATAAAATAATAGTAATACAATAATTAAAAAAAATCAATAAAAAAAATCATCACTTAATAAATAAATAACTAAATAACTAAATAAATAATTAAATACATAAAAAAATTCATGAATGAATTAATAAATTATTAAAAAAAATAATTAATAAATTAATTAATATAATAAGTATTTAAATAAATAAATAAATAAATAATTAATTTTAAAAAAAATAAAAAATAATAAATTCATGATGAAAACGCTTATTTATTACTGTTGAGAAGTTATTTCATGATAGCATTAGAGACAACCGATCTTAATAATTATATCCGATAGCATTAGAGACAATCGATCTTAATAACTTTATCCGAAATACACATAGTTTCGAAAATACCGACTTAGCCCTCCCTATAATTTAAAAGTCACTGCTAAAGCTAATTTTTAAAATGATTGAATACCTCCTCCATACAATGTTGGGTAAAATGTTAGAAAAAGTCTAAAACTACCGTATGTTTGCACACACATACATGGGCATATCAGTATAAATAGCCCATCAAGTTCATATATAACATGTATACATGTACATCAATCGAGAAAAGGTGAACATATGAATCAGATAATGACCTAGAAGACGTAGACCCTTGATGAGAACTTTCTTTGGACAGAAATATGAAATTTAATAACAATGTTTATATATCTTCAACATGTTTCATTTTGATGATTTTAAGACTTTCCACGCGGCAGGCGTCTGCAGACGACATTCCAAAGTTTCAACAAAAAAGTGTCAATGCATAGGCTAATGTCAAAATTATTGAATGTCATTACCATATTTGGAATCAGCATGAGAAATGCAATAACATAAGTACAAACATGCCCATTATTGGTTCAATAATCTTGAAAGGTTGGAAAGGTTTTTGAAAAATATGTTTTGTATATTACCCGCGTGAAAAGTGTTAAGATGGTAGCAATATTATTGCTCATTGCTCAAAGCAGTTTTCCCACAATTTGACACTGAGTTATCATATTGTTCTGTTATTGTTAGTTCGTGTGTGAGCATAGCTGAACAGAGAGTTCTTTCCAAAAGCAAACATATTTTAGGGCATTATTGTTTTTGCTTATACACAATGTAAATAGCTGCTGTGTGTGTTTTCCTATAGGTATCTATGCACATAATATATGAGTTAACACTTAAGGCAGCTTTTATACTTTTGAAGTATTGGAGCCAAGCAGTTCTTATTTTATTATTTACAGTGTCATTTTCGTGTGTTTTGCTCTTCATTTCTTTTATTTCTCACGATACAGTTTTAAACACATTTCAATCGATGATTTGACGTGACCATGATGACGTTTCTCCTCAGGCCCGTGAAAATAAGCCCTTTTAGAGCTTTCTTGGGCTATCCTTGGCATTATATGTTTTATTGTATTAATATGATGTGTTAATTGTTGTAAGTTTTAACCTGGATTTGTGATGGGGAGGGGCGAGTCGAAAGCGTCGAAAGTGGACCTTTTTACCAAATTAATGTCAACCTGTTTACGACAATTTTTTAAACATTTAAAGCGTACATTTTTTTTTTGGGGGGGGGGGGGGGGGAGGGGCAAACGCCCTCCACTCCCCTATACACAGTAAAACACAATTGTTTAAGCCTCTAACAACTATTGTTCACAATATTAAACAACTGCTGCGAATCAATATAAAAACGCAACCATTTTGGACAACATCGAGCCATTGGGCTATTCCAGATAATAATACCCCCCCCCCCCCCCCCCCCCCCCTATAGAGGACATCGGAATTCCAGACTTTTTCCCAGCCAATTTCTCAATGGAATTACATACCTTTTTGGCACATGTTCTTGGAATTCCAGACTTTTTCACAATTTAGACCGCCCCCCTTTAGAGGACATCGGAATTCCAGACTTTTTTCCCACCAATTCCATAGGCCTACTTTTTGAAGTTTGATCTGGAGTTCCATACTTTTTTTGAAGTTTGATCTGGAATTCTTTTCATAGAATTCCGGACTAAAAAAACAAAAAACAAACAAATTGTCCTCTATAGGGGTGGGGGGGGGGGGGGGGGGGGGGGGGGGGGGCTCATTATTATCTGGAATAGCCCAATGCATTGAGACACATGGCATACCATTAATAATAATTTCAAATACAAAATTTAGTTCAATAAAAACAGATCTTCAAAATACTAAGTTTCTAAATCAATTATTGCACTCGGTTGCAGCGTTATCTGATGGGGCGGATATACCCGGGCAGCGATTTTTTAAAACTATAAATCAATATTTGCAAAATCAGTTGACTTT
Organism: Ophiura sarsii; assembly: GCA_035610835.1. Taxonomy (NCBI): domain Eukaryota; kingdom Metazoa; phylum Echinodermata; class Ophiuroidea; order Amphilepidida; family Ophiuridae; genus Ophiura; species Ophiura sarsii. The sequence continues at coordinate 48,122,340 of CM069457.1, read as the reverse complement.
TTAAATTAAAAAAACAAAAATCATTTTAGTCAGTGAATTTTGCTTTAAATACATTTTACAAATGTTGATTAGGAAGAAAAAAAATCGCCGGCCAGGAGGGTGTACCCACTCAGATTTTGTTTGGCTGGGGTGTGCGGCTGAAGCGTCCAAACCTATACCCATTTTTAAGGGTTGGCGTTTTGGCAGAAAATGGTACCCATTATTAGGGACTTCCATTCAAACGCTGAACGCAACCCATGTTTAAGGTTCTGCCGTATCGGCGAGGACTTTGGATGAAAAAGCGAAATGATTTCAATTTTTTTGCGGGATGCATCTGGAATTTTCACTTTAGCGATATGGGTGAAATATTAGGCTG
>CM069457.1:48046491-48121885 GCA_035610835.1 Ophiura sarsii | reverse complement strand
AAACATGTCTAGTATTGGTTCAGTAATCCTTGAAATATGTGAAAGATTTCTAAAAAAAATTGTTTTGTATAATGGTAAAACTAATAGCCACGTGGCAAGAAAGCTGACACTATCTTTTTGTACTAGTTATTACCACAGATGTGCTCACTGTAACTATCTCACTGATCTACAAACAGAATAAATATTTCGGAAGTTTACTCCCTGTGGGCTAAGCCTATATATACCGGGGTAGAATTGAACAGAAGACTTTAATAGTCGTCGGAACCGAATATTTTCGATAGCTCAATTGGTGTCCCGTCGGACCAGTAAACGGGTGGGCCCTTGTTCAATCCCTGGTCGGGGAAATGAATGTTTCGCTTCCGGCTTCCCTATATAACCATCACTTGTGCTGGTACCTCCGAGCTATAGCTCGGACAGGGGACGTCTGAGGGGGAATGTGGCCCCTCAGAAGTAGATTTTCGAACTCATTTGGTGCGATCTGGTGTTTATTTTTGACCAAAATGTTATCGAAAAGCCACCTCTTCATTTCCAATAAATGTTTTTTATCAATGCACGAAGGAAGTTGAGCATAATCTGATATATTCTTGATTATAGATGGCTTGAAAGCTCGAACAGGGGGGAGTCTGAGGGCACACGGGGGATGTGCCCCCTCAAAATGGTATTTTTTATCAATTTTCGAACTCATTTAGTGCGATCTGGTGTATACTTTTGACCAACATTTTATTGAAAAGCCACCTCTCCATTTCCAATAAATATTGTGTTGAGCATAATACTGATATATTTCATGATTTAAGTATAGATGGTTTAAAAGCTTGAACAGGGGGGAGTCTGAGGGGGATGTGTCCCCATCAGAATTGGATTTTTTTTCTTCAATTTTCGAACTTATTTGGTGCGATCTGGATATACTTTTGACCAACAATTTTATCGAAAAGCCACCTCTTCATTTCCAATAAATATTTTGTTTTATCAATGCAAGAAAGAAGTTGAGCATATACTGATATTTTCTTGATTAAGTAAAGATTGTTTAAAAGCTCGAACAGGGAGGGGGGGGGGGGGGGGGGGGGAGTGTGAACTGGATTTTTTTTCTTCAACTTACTTGGTGCGCTTTGGTATGTACTTTTGAAGTAATCAGTTTATTTCCAATTAATATTGGCTTTTTATATAGGCCTATGCCAGAAAGAAGTTAAACTATATAGGCCTAGTTACCTCCAAAATATAAGATTTCTCGTCAACGTACGTACGCGTACGCGTATGTATCCCGACCAACTTCCAAAATCTTCAAACGTTCTAATGTCCCTCGCATGCCTCCCCTCCCGCCTTGTTGTACCCCACCTCTCCTCCCCCACCATTTTCTTTGCTTTTTCGTTTGTCCCCTCTTCTTCCTCTCTCTTTTCCTTTTTTCCTTTCTTTTTTTCTTCCTTTTCCCCTTTTTTAAAAACCCTTTTCCCCCTTTTTTGGTGGAGGGGGGGGGGGGGGGGGGGGCGTACACCCTTAGAAAAAATGGTTCTAAAGTTGTCCTGCCAGGAGAACCCTTAAAGGTTCTTTAAAGAACCAAAAACAGTTCCCCAAACGTGATACAGAACCATTTTTAATTGATACAGAACCATTTTTGGTTCTATGAAGAACCTTTTGGGGTTCTTCAATTTTCAAGAACCTTTTTTGAAGGTTCTGTACAGAACCTCTCTCTTGAACCTTCAAAAAAGGTTCTTGAAAATTGAAGAACCCCAAAAGGTTCTTCATAGAACCAAAAATGGTTCTGTATCAACCAAAAATGGTTCTGTACCACGTTTGGGGAACTATTTTTGGTTCTTTAAAGAACCTTTAAGGGTTCTCCTGGCAGGACAAAAAAGGGTTCTTTAATTTCTTAGAGTGTAGAGAACCCCCTGTATCCGTTCCTGGTGCATTGGATGATTAGTCAAGGGGCTGTCAGTAGGTGGATACCAAATACACCTAGCACAAAAAGTCCCTGACCAGGTGCTTTGATGTTGGCTAATTCAAAATATATATTCGGTACCAAAAATCTGAGATATAAACTGATTGAGCACATTTCTTCTCCGCAGTTTGATACCTCATTCAAAAAAGTCGAATGGATACTTTAAAAGTTATGGCGATTTCAATGACCGTGCATAACAACAGCAAAGTTGCACTTAGGTAAAGGATATCATTGATTTGTGTGTGATTACTCTCATAACTGTGTGCTATCTGAACGAGCCACCTATGTATCTGGATGAATGGGTCTGGACAGGGGAATGACTCTCATATCTGCCCATTGTTGAGATTTCGCATCTAATGGACAATGAGAAGGACCAATGCCAGTATTATTGAAGAAATCGGTGTGTCTAAACGACTTCTTCATGCTACTTCGGCCATATCTCACGTCGCAAGAAAATCTAACTTCTAAAATAAAACATGAACAGAGGGCGCCTCTGGAAAATATCCATAATATGCCTTTAAGAGAAAAAAAAGACAATACAATTTTGTTTTCAATTACTTTCGCGTTGGTTTTAATACCACCATACCAAAAAAATGTGAAAAGTTTAAAATCTCAGTGAAAAAGCATGCGTGTTGAATGCAAGGGTGACAGGCTTGCAGCCCGTAGTACAAACCCTCAGACCATGTTTGATGTCCCGTTATTGCTAGAATCTTGAATTTACACCTTGTTGTTTACAAGGGAGGATATGGGTATAAATAAGATATAGGGCAGTTTGTTTATCTATTTGGCAACTTCAAATAAAAAAATCATTTGAAACATACTTTGTCACCATAAAAAAGGGGGAAAAAGCAGGTTTTTTTTAACGATTTTATGTGTCGGTCGCGTTTGGGCAAACAAACCTTTTGTTGTGCCTTAGGGTCAGTGTTTTCTGTAATGACAATGTTTCTTAACGCTTTCCATGCGGCTATTATTTTTACCATACACAAAACAGATTTTTCAGAAACCTTTCATAATTTTCAAAGTCTATCTCAAAGATTACTGACCAAACACTAGGCATGTTTGTACTTATTTCAATGCATTTATCATGGTGATTCCAAATATGGTAATGAAATACAGTAATTTTGACATTTTTGAAACATTTTGTGAAATTTTGGAATGTCGTCTGCAGCTGCCTGCCGCGTGAAAAGTGTTAATGATTGCGAACTTTATGAAAAGAACGAGCTGCTTATGCTATTTACAACGAATCTCATTTTGAGCAGCTTGGTGCTAAGCATAGATGAAAGGAACCGACAATTTGGAACCCGGTAGTATATATTTTACGGAATAAATCGTATTGGAAACTGGAAACCAAGCTGCACCAAGCTGCCGGAAGCTGGATTCATTTACAACCACCGGAAGATACGGAAACCCAAGTGTTTGTTCCTACGCGATTTAGATAAGACTCTTATACAGGGTGTCCAAGAAGACCTGCAACTTGTTACAATTAAAACCGGCAAACTATTTTAGGAATACACACATGGATTGAAATACTGATTATACATTTTTGAAACCGCAGGATCTCTTCTTTTTAATGTATAAAATAATTATACATATTGTTTAAGTACTCTCGGAGTAATTCTGTTATACCCTTCACAGAGGTATTCATAGTGCATGATTTTTAAGAACGACGCATACTACCGATGGAAGTGTGTAGGGTATAACAGAATTATGCCGTACTCTCTTTTCAAATTTGGTTATGCGTAATTAAAATTGGAATATCGGGCGAAACCATTTCAACCAAATTGACACAAAATGACGAGTCTGCTGTGCGGCCCGGTTCACCACTCAATAATGCGGTCAATAAGGCCTGCAATTGTAAATTGAGCTGCATAGCTGAAGTATCATCAGCTTTAGTTCTGTCAGATTGGTTAATAATATTTGCGTCATATCTTTCCTTTGTTAACGCTTTCCACGCGGCTTTTATTTTTACCATACACAAAACAGATTTTTCAGAAACCTTTTATAATTTTCAAAGTCTATCTCAAAGTTTACTGACCAAACACTAGGCATGTTTGTACTTATTTCAAGGAATTTCTCATGGTGATTCCAAATATGGTAATGAAATACCGTAATTTTGACATTTTTGAAACATTTTGTAAAATGTTGGAATGTCGTCTGCAGAAGCCTGCCGCATGGAAAGTGTTAAGTATCACGCGTAAATGAATAACATTGCCCATGCCAAACTTTTGATTTATTCGTTGGTTGAAAGTAGAGATCATAAGGTTCGCTAAATGTTCAAACATGATTGCCATATATCAGGTACAATAAAAATAAAAACATGTTTAGCGTCCTGACTTATTCCAAAAAAGGAAGGAGGAGGCCCTTTTTATTTTTTTATTTTTTCCCACTTTTAGTTCAAAATCGCCCTATTGCGAACTTGAAAGAGGAGGAGGCCCTTTTTATTTTGTTTTATTTCAGGGTTCTGAGGGGCTGGTCACTTCAGAACTAGTTAAAAATACATATAAGGAAGATACAAACTTGTTACAAACATCTTAAACTCTGAAACACAATGTATGACTGAAATAAAGAGAGAAAAAAGAAAGAAAATTGAAGTGGACCCTAAAAAGGAAGCGGGGGGGGGGGGGGGGGGGGACGCTAAACAGGTATATATTTTTTTATTTTGCCTCAACTTGTAACTTGAAGAATGAATATATGGTGTAAAAATAAAACTAAAGCGACTCCAAATTTAGGGTGCATGTTATCTCGCACACCCTATAGGCCTATCCATAAATACTTTAGGTACTTTCCCACTTAACAGGTTGATTGCGTCGTTAACCCTAACCATTGTAACTATAGTCGATTCGCAGACATTGGCCGATTTTAGCGATATACCATTTCAGTAAAGAGGTAACAGAAGCAAAAGATGGGGAGGCACTCGAATTTAATCGTAATATGCAAGGGTAATACCGTGGCTTCGTGTGCATGTATTACTGTGATCATGGTGATGTATTCACCACTATGTACCTAAGTGACAGGGAACTTGCGGTTGGATTATCGGCATAACGATAAAGAAAATGTATTGTTATTCAGATAAATTGATAAAGGTGGTCTCATAGCCAGAAATACTTAACGTAACGTTTATAATCCGTATCTTGGTTGATATAACTGTGTTTCCATTTAATTAGGACAAATGGTTTTGTACCTACAATCAAGGAAAAAAAGGTTGGCACACTTTGTCTTAATTACGGAAAAAAACCCGCCCCTCTCCCCGGAGGCAATGTTGATCCGAGTCATATTATCAGAAGCCATGGTAGGTCCCCCAACATTGATTGATGGGGGATGGGGAAGGATATAAGAAAGGGGGAGACTTTTGCTTTCTATTTAACAGTGCTATGTCCCAAGTCTGATCTCAATTGCGAGCACAGGGATATTTGTAATAAGTTGCGTCAAGTGTGCCAACTATTATTTTCCTTGATTGTCTGAGCGAAATCCTAAATTCACCATGTGGGATTGGTTTTTTGGCTATAACTTTAGAACCAAATGCCCGATGCTAACGAGGTTTTGCACGATTATTGTAGGGTATATTGTCAACATTCCCAAAAAGTTACAAGTATCAATACGTCATTTAGGGATTGGTCAGTCAATACTTAGGCAACATATACGTCAAAACATGTTATTTTTACAATTTATTTTCATGGATGTGAAACAAAATGTTGAAGAACAATTAGAGTTCGTATATGTATTAATTGATTTCTAATCAACATTTGATAGACGGCATATTAAGTCAGACAAAAGTGTATTAGGGACTGGCCATTAATTACTAAGGCTGTCTCTGTATATTAAATGTGTGCGACGATAGGTCTATAATAGGCCTTGCAATTGTTATAGTTCATGCAAACATTACTATCTTCAGGAGATAGCAATTAATGACACGATGCCATGTTATGTTCCTAGCATTAAAATATATAATCATGGAAAATAATCATAATAACATTTATTTACAAAATAAATAAAGCCACATAAACAGAATGGCTAATACAAACAAAGATAGAAGAACGAAAAGTCACTTTGTGTATTAGGGACTGGTCATTATTTACTAACGCTGTCTCTGTATGTTAATTGTGTGCGACTATAGGTGTATAATAGGCCTTGTCATTGTTATAGTTCATGCAAACATTACTATCTTCAGAAGATGACACGTTATGTTCTTATCATTTAAATATGAAATTATGGAAAATAAATAAAGTCACATATATCAAATAATGCGCCATGAAGACAAAACTCTAAGATAACGTGCCGATTATTTAAAAAATGGACTTTATGATCGTTTAGAAATAAGCTTAGAGGCACACACAAGAAGAAGAAAAATAGAAGCTTGGGCAAGGATTCGAACCTGGGGCCGCGGCGTGGAAGTCTCATATGTTAACCACTACACCAACCGGGCGTGTGTGCATGTTGTAATTGAATTATACGCTATCAATACACGTGCATTGTTATTGCAGCGGTGAATCATTGCAACGGTACACCATTACAACTCATCAAATTTCTCATTATTATGAAATGCAAAACTTTTTTTTCTCAATGGATTAGTGTTTAGTGGACAATGTGAAACTCATAGGCTATCTTTTAGAAGAAATGAATCGCATCTTCGGTATGTTTCAACGGTTCACCCCTGCTGAATTTAAACATATATGACTATAGATTTATATTATTTCACCAATGGTACACCGTTGAAAGGTAGGTATGCGGTGCTTAATCTTTGCTTAAAAAGGGTCTATATGAACGGTATTTGTCCTCTAATCCCTTATCCATTGAAAAATCAGTTCTGTATTTCGTAACAATGACACATTTGATGATTTCTTATGGTGAACCGATGATATTGATTCACCATCGCGATGACAATACACGAGCATTGATAGCGTATAATTCAGTTACAATATGCACACACGCCCGGTAGGTGTAGTGGTTAACATATGAGACTTGCACCCCACTGTCCCGGGTTCGAATCCTTGTCTAAGCTTCTATTCGATAATGATTTATTTGTTGCTTCTTTTTTCTAACAATCATGATTTGCATTATTTGTTTTTAATCAGCACTATCATTGTGTCTTCTATTTCTTGAATAATCATAATGTCCTAGATTTTGGTATCGAAAGAGTGCAGATGTACTCATTCTTATAAATGGGCGTAATGGCTTGACAACTTTGATTTATTGTCAAAACAAAACAGGCCTATTTCATGTTGGGGCTATATTTTTAAGTTATATAGCCACTGGTATTAAGATATATAGATATAGATACTGGTCTTGAGATATATATAAACGACAGGAAGATGTTTTCTCAACGTTTAGCTGATGATATATGAGGTCGAGCATCCATCTGAATTTAAATAACTGGTCATGTCTATAGTTTCACTGCCATTTTAAGTGAAAAATATACCTCCGTATTTAAAAGTGACCGGTCCCTATAAGTACGTTGACGCATATTGTTTGAACACGTGACCAGTGTTATAACCTATCTGTCGTCCAAATCTGGTGAAGAAATCTTTGTTTAATCTCATGTTATAGCCAAAAGACTTAACACAGATGATTTTTTTAGCAAATGACTCAGACAATCAAGGAAAAAAAGGTTGGCACACTTTGTCTTAATTACGGAAAAAAACCCGCCCCTCTCCCCGGAGGCAATGTTGATCCGAGTCATATTATCAGAAGCCATGGTAGGTCCCCCAACATTGATTGATGGGGGATGGGGAAGGATATAAGAAAGGGGGAGACTTTTGCTTTCTATTTAACAGTGCTATGTCCCAAGTCTGATCTCAATTGCGAGCACAGGGATATTTGTAATAAGTTGCGTCAAGTGTGCCAACTATTATTTTCCTTGATTGTCTGAGCGAAATCCTAAATTCACCATGTGGGATTGGTTTTTTGGCTATAACTTTAGAACCAAATGCCCGATGCTAACGAGGTTTTGCACGATTATTGTAGGGTATATTGTCAACATTCCCAAAAAGTTACAAGTATCAATACGTCATTTAGGGATTGGTCAGTCAATACTTAGGCAACATATACGTCAAAACATGTTATTTTTACAATTTATTTTCATGGATGTGAAACAAAATGTTGAAGAACAATTAGAGTTCGTATATGTATTAATTGATTTCTAATCAACATTTGATAGACGGCATATTAAGTCAGACAAAAGTGTATTAGGGACTGGCCATTAATTACTAAGGCTGTCTCTGTATATTAAATGTGTGCGACGATAGGTCTATAATAGGCCTTGCAATTGTTATAGTTCATGCAAACATTACTATCTTCAGGAGATAGCAATTAATGACACGATGCCATGTTATGTTCCTAGCATTAAAATATATAATCATGGAAAATAATCATAATAACATTTATTTACAAAATAAATAAAGCCACATAAACAGAATGGCTAATACAAACAAAGATAGAAGAACGAAAAGTCACTTTGTGTATTAGGGACTGGTCATTATTTACTAACGCTGTCTCTGTATGTTAATTGTGTGCGACTATAGGTGTATAATAGGCCTTGTCATTGTTATAGTTCATGCAAACATTACTATCTTCAGAAGATGACACGTTATGTTCTTATCATTTAAATATGAAATTATGGAAAATAAATAAAGTCACATATATCAAATAATGCGCCATGAAGACAAAACTCTAAGATAACGTGCCGATTATTTAAAAAATGGACTTTATGATCGTTTAGAAATAAGCTTAGAGGCACACACAAGAAGAAGAAAAATAGAAGCTTGGGCAAGGATTCGAACCTGGGGCCGCGGCGTGGAAGTCTCATATGTTAACCACTACACCAACCGGGCGTGTGTGCATGTTGTAATTGAATTATACGCTATCAATACACGTGCATTGTTATTGCAGCGGTGAATCATTGCAACGGTACACCATTACAACTCATCAAATTTCTCATTATTATGAAATGCAAAACTTTTTTTTCTCAATGGATTAGTGTTTAGTGGACAATGTGAAACTCATAGGCTATCTTTTAGAAGAAATGAATCGCATCTTCGGTATGTTTCAACGGTTCACCCCTGCTGAATTTAAACATATATGACTATAGATTTATATTATTTCACCAATGGTACACCGTTGAAAGGTAGGTATGCGGTGCTTAATCTTTGCTTAAAAAGGGTCTATATGAACGGTATTTGTCCTCTAATCCCTTATCCATTGAAAAATCAGTTCTGTATTTCGTAACAATGACACATTTGATGATTTCTTATGGTGAACCGATGATATTGATTCACCATCGCGATGACAATACACGAGCATTGATAGCGTATAATTCAGTTACAATATGCACACACGCCCGGTAGGTGTAGTGGTTAACATATGAGACTTGCACCCCACTGTCCCGGGTTCGAATCCTTGTCTAAGCTTCTATTCGATAATGATTTATTTGTTGCTTCTTTTTTCTAACAATCATGATTTGCATTATTTGTTTTTAATCAGCACTATCATTGTGTCTTCTATTTCTTGAATAATCATAATGTCCTAGATTTTGGTATCGAAAGAGTGCAGATGTACTCATTCTTATAAATGGGCGTAATGGCTTGACAACTTTGATTTATTGTCAAAACAAAACAGGCCTATTTCATGTTGGGGCTATATTTTTAAGTTATATAGCCACTGGTATTAAGATATATAGATATAGATACTGGTCTTGAGATATATATAAACGACAGGAAGATGTTTTCTCAACGTTTAGCTGATGATATATGAGGTCGAGCATCCATCTGAATTTAAATAACTGGTCATGTCTATAGTTTCACTGCCATTTTAAGTGAAAAATATACCTCCGTATTTAAAAGTGACCGGTCCCTATAAGTACGTTGACGCATATTGTTTGAACACGTGACCAGTGTTATAACCTATCTGTCGTCCAAATCTGGTGAAGAAATCTTTGTTTAATCTCATGTTATAGCCAAAAGACTTAACACAGATGATTTTTTTAGCAAATGACTCAGACAATCAAGGAAAAAAAGGTTGGCACACTTTGTCTTAATTACGGAAAAAAACCCGCCCCTCTCCCCGGAGGCAATGTTGATCCGAGTCATATTATCAGAAGCCATGGTAGGTCCCCCAACATTGATTGATGGGGGATGGGGAAGGATATAAGAAAGGGGGAGACTTTTGCTTTCTATTTAACAGTGCTATGTCCCAAGTCTGATCTCAATTGCGAGCACAGGGATATTTGTAATAAGTTGCGTCAAGTGTGCCAACTATTATTTTCCTTGATTGTCTGAGCGAAATCCTAAATTCACCATGTGGGATTGGTTTTTTGGCTATAACTTTAGAACCAAATGCCCGATGCTAACGAGGTTTTGCACGATTATTGTAGGGTATATTGTCAACATTCCCAAAAAGTTACAAGTATCAATACGTCATTTAGGGATTGGTCAGTCAATACTTAGGCAACATATACGTCAAAACATGTTATTTTTACAATTTATTTTCATGGATGTGAAACAAAATGTTGAAGAACAATTAGAGTTCGTATATGTATTAATTGATTTCTAATCAACATTTGATAGACGGCATATTAAGTCAGACAAAAGTGTATTAGGGACTGGCCATTAATTACTAAGGCTGTCTCTGTATATTAAATGTGTGCGACGATAGGTCTATAATAGGCCTTGCAATTGTTATAGTTCATGCAAACATTACTATCTTCAGGAGATAGCAATTAATGACACGATGCCATGTTATGTTCCTAGCATTAAAATATATAATCATGGAAAATAATCATAATAACATTTATTTACAAAATAAATAAAGCCACATAAACAGAATGGCTAATACAAACAAAGATAGAAGAACGAAAAGTCACTTTGTGTATTAGGGACTGGTCATTATTTACTAACGCTGTCTCTGTATGTTAATTGTGTGCGACTATAGGTGTATAATAGGCCTTGTCATTGTTATAGTTCATGCAAACATTACTATCTTCAGAAGATGACACGTTATGTTCTTATCATTTAAATATGAAATTATGGAAAATAAATAAAGTCACATATATCAAATAATGCGCCATGAAGACAAAACTCTAAGATAACGTGCCGATTATTTAAAAAATGGACTTTATGATCGTTTAGAAATAAGCTTAGAGGCACACACAAGAAGAAGAAAAATAGAAGCTTGGGCAAGGATTCGAACCTGGGGCCGCGGCGTGGAAGTCTCATATGTTAACCACTACACCAACCGGGCGTGTGTGCATGTTGTAATTGAATTATACGCTATCAATACACGTGCATTGTTATTGCAGCGGTGAATCATTGCAACGGTACACCATTACAACTCATCAAATTTCTCATTATTATGAAATGCAAAACTTTTTTTTCTCAATGGATTAGTGTTTAGTGGACAATGTGAAACTCATAGGCTATCTTTTAGAAGAAATGAATCGCATCTTCGGTATGTTTCAACGGTTCACCCCTGCTGAATTTAAACATATATGACTATAGATTTATATTATTTCACCAATGGTACACCGTTGAAAGGTAGGTATGCGGTGCTTAATCTTTGCTTAAAAAGGGTCTATATGAACGGTATTTGTCCTCTAATCCCTTATCCATTGAAAAATCAGTTCTGTATTTCGTAACAATGACACATTTGATGATTTCTTATGGTGAACCGATGATATTGATTCACCATCGCGATGACAATACACGAGCATTGATAGCGTATAATTCAGTTACAATATGCACACACGCCCGGTAGGTGTAGTGGTTAACATATGAGACTTGCACCCCACTGTCCCGGGTTCGAATCCTTGTCTAAGCTTCTATTCGATAATGATTTATTTGTTGCTTCTTTTTTCTAACAATCATGATTTGCATTATTTGTTTTTAATCAGCACTATCATTGTGTCTTCTATTTCTTGAATAATCATAATGTCCTAGATTTTGGTATCGAAAGAGTGCAGATGTACTCATTCTTATAAATGGGCGTAATGGCTTGACAACTTTGATTTATTGTCAAAACAAAACAGGCCTATTTCATGTTGGGGCTATATTTTTAAGTTATATAGCCACTGGTATTAAGATATATAGATATAGATACTGGTCTTGAGATATATATAAACGACAGGAAGATGTTTTCTCAACGTTTAGCTGATGATATATGAGGTCGAGCATCCATCTGAATTTAAATAACTGGTCATGTCTATAGTTTCACTGCCATTTTAAGTGAAAAATATACCTCCGTATTTAAAAGTGACCGGTCCCTATAAGTACGTTGACGCATATTGTTTGAACACGTGACCAGTGTTATAACCTATCTGTCGTCCAAATCTGGTGAAGAAATCTTTGTTTAATCTCATGTTATAGCCAAAAGACTTAACACAGATGATTTTTTTAGCAAATGACTCAGACAATCAAGGAAAAAAAGGTTGGCACACTTTGTCTTAATTACGGAAAAAAACCCGCCCCTCTCCCCGGAGGCAATGTTGATCCGAGTCATATTATCAGAAGCCATGGTAGGTCCCCCAACATTGATTGATGGGGGATGGGGAAGGATATAAGAAAGGGGGAGACTTTTGCTTTCTATTTAACAGTGCTATGTCCCAAGTCTGATCTCAATTGCGAGCACAGGGATATTTGTAATAAGTTGCGTCAAGTGTGCCAACTATTATTTTCCTTGATTGTCTGAGCGAAATCCTAAATTCACCATGTGGGATTGGTTTTTTGGCTATAACTTTAGAACCAAATGCCCGATGCTAACGAGGTTTTGCACGATTATTGTAGGGTATATTGTCAACATTCCCAAAAAGTTACAAGTATCAATTACGTCATTTAGGGATTGGTCAGTCAATACTTAGGCAACATATACGTCAAAACATGTTATTTTTACAATTTATTTTCATGGATGTGAAACAAAATGTTGAAGAACAATTAGAGTTCGTATATGTATTAATTGATTTCTAATCAACATTTGATAGACGGCATATTAAGTCAGACAAAAGTGTATTAGGGACTGGCCATTAATTACTAAGGCTGTCTCTGTATATTAAATGTGTGCGACGATAGGTCTATAATAGGCCTTGCAATTGTTATAGTTCATGCAAACATTACTATCTTCAGGAGATAGCAATTAATGACACGATGCCATGTTATGTTCCTAGCATTAAAATATATAATCATGGAAAATAATCATAATAACATTTATTTACAAAATAAATAAAGCCACATAAACAGAATGGCTAATACAAACAAAGATAGAAGAACGAAAAGTCACTTTGTGTATTAGGGACTGGTCATTATTTACTAACGCTGTCTCTGTATGTTAATTGTGTGCGACTATAGGTGTATAATAGGCCTTGTCATTGTTATAGTTCATGCAAACATTACTATCTTCAGAAGATGACACGTTATGTTCTTATCATTTAAATATGAAATTATGGAAAATAAATAAAGTCACATATATCAAATAATGCGCCATGAAGACAAAACTCTAAGATAACGTGCCGATTATTTAAAAAATGGACTTTATGATCGTTTAGAAATAAGCTTAGAGGCACACACAAGAAGAAGAAAAATAGAAGCTTGGGCAAGGATTCGAACCTGGGGCCGCGGCGTGGAAGTCTCATATGTTAACCACTACACCAACCGGGCGTGTGTGCATGTTTTAATTGAATTATACGCTATCAATACACGTGCATTGTTATTGCAGCGGTGAATCATTGCAACGGTACACCATTACAACTCATCAAATTTCTCATTATTATGAAATGCAAAACTTTTTTTTCTCAATGGATTAGTGTTTAGTGGACAATGTGAAACTCATAGGCTATCTTTTAGAAGAAATGAATCGCATCTTCGGTATGTTTCAACGGTTCACCCCTGCTGAATTTAAACATATATGACTATAGATTTATATTATTTCACCAATGGTACACCGTTGAAAGGTAGGTATGCGGTGCTTAATCTTTGCTTAAAAAGGGTCTATATGAACGGTATTTGTCCTCTAATCCCTTATCCATTGAAAAATCAGTTCTGTATTTCGTAACAATGACACATTTGATGATTTCTTATGGTGAACCGATGATATTGATTCACCATCGCGATGACAATACACGAGCATTGATAGCGTATAATTCAGTTACAATATGCACACACGCCCGGTAGGTGTAGTGGTTAACATATGAGACTTGCACCCCACTGTCCCGGGTTCGAATCCTTGTCTAAGCTTCTATTCGATAATGATTTATTTGTTGCTTCTTTTTTCTAACAATCATGATTTGCATTATTTGTTTTTAATCAGCACTATCATTGTGTCTTCTATTTCTTGAATAATCATAATGTCCTAGATTTTGGTATCGAAAGAGTGCAGATGTACTCATTCTTATAAATGGGCGTAATGGCTTGACAACTTTGATTTATTGTCAAAACAAAACAGGCCTATTTCATGTTGGGGCTATATTTTTAAGTTATATAGCCACTGGTATTAAGATATATAGATATAGATACTGGTCTTGAGATATATATAAACGACAGGAAGATGTTTTCTCAACGTTTAGCTGATGATATATGAGGTCGAGCATCCATCTGAATTTAAATAACTGGTCATGTCTATAGTTTCACTGCCATTTTAAGTGAAAAATATACCTCCGTATTTAAAAGTGACCGGTCCCTATAAGTACGTTGACGCATATTGTTTGAACACGTGACCAGTGTTATAACCTATCTGTCGTCCAAATCTGGTGAAGAAATCTTTGTTTAATCTCATGTTGTAGCCAAAAGACTTAACACAGATGATTTTTTTAGCAAATGACTCAGACAATCAAGGAAAAAAAGGTTGGCACACTTTGTCTTAATTACGGAAAAAAACCCGCCCCTCTCCCCGGAGGCAATGTTGATCCGAGTCATATTATCAGAAGCCATGGTAGGTCCCCCAACATTGATTGATGGGGGATGGGGAAGGATATAAGAAAGGGGGAGACTTTTGCTTTCTATTTAACAGTGCTATGTCCCAAGTCTGATCTCAATTGCGAGCACAGGGATATTTGTAATAAGTTGCGTCAAGTGTGCCAACTATTATTTTCCTTGATTGTCTGAGCGAAATCCTAAATTCACCATGTGGGATTGGTTTTTTGGCTATAACTTTAGAACCAAATGCCCGATGCTAACGAGGTTTTGCACGATTATTGTAGGGTATATTGTCAACATTCCCAAAAAGTTACAAGTATCAATTACGTCATTTAGGGATTGGTCAGTCAATACTTAGGCAACATATACGTCAAAACATGTTATTTTTACAATTTATTTTCATGGATGTGAAACAAAATGTTGAAGAACAATTAGAGTTCGTATATGTATTAATTGATTTCTAATCAACATTTGATAGACGGCATATTAAGTCAGACAAAAGTGTATTAGGGACTGGCCATTAATTACTAAGGCTGTCTCTGTATATTAAATGTGTGCGACGATAGGTCTATAATAGGCCTTGCAATTGTTATAGTTCATGCAAACATTACTATCTTCAGGAGATAGCAATTAATGACACGATGCCATGTTATGTTCCTAGCATTAAAATATATAATCATGGAAAATAATCATAATAACATTAACATTTATTTACAAAATAAATAAAGCCACATAAACAGAATGGCTAATACAAACAAAGATAGAAGAACGAAAAGTCACTTTGTGTATTAGGGACTGGTCATTATTTACTAACGCTGTCTCTGTATGTTAATTGTGTGCGACTATAGGTGTATAATAGGCCTTGTCATTGTTATAGTTCATGCAAACATTACTATCTTCAGAAGATGACACGTTATGTTCTTATCATTTAAATATGAAATTATGGAAAATAAATAAAGTCACATATATCAAATAATGCGCCATGAAGACAAAACTCTAAGATAACGTGCCGATTATTTAAAAAATGGACTTTATGATCGTTTAGAAATAAGCTTAGAGGCACACACAAGAAGAAGAAAAATAGAAGCTTGGGCAAGGATTCGAACCTGGGGCCGCGGCGTGGAAGTCTCATATGTTAACCACTACACCAACCGGGCGTGTGTGCATGTTGTAATTGAATTATACGCTATCAATACACGTGCATTGTTATTGCAGCGGTGAATCATTGCAACGGTACACCATTACAACTCATCAAATTTCTCATTATTATGAAATGCAAAACTTTTTTTTCTCAATGGATTAGTGTTTAGTGGACAATGTGAAACTCATAGGCTATCTTTTAGAAGAAATGAATCGCATCTTCGGTATGTTTCAACGGTTCACCCCTGCTGAATTTAAACATATATGACTATAGATTTATATTATTTCACCAATGGTACACCGTTGAAAGGTAGGTATGCGGTGCTTAATCTTTGCTTAAAAAGGGTCTATATGAACGGTATTTGTCCTCTAATCCCTTATCCATTGAAAAATCAGTTCTGTATTTCGTAACAATGACACATTTGATGATTTCTTATGGTGAACCGATGATATTGATTCACCATCGCGATGACAATACACGAGCATTGATAGCGTATAATTCAGTTACAATATGCACACACGCCCGGTAGGTGTAGTGGTTAACATATGAGACTTGCACCCCACTGTCCCGGGTTCGAATCCTTGTCTAAGCTTCTATTCGATAATGATTTATTTGTTGCTTCTTTTTTCTAACAATCATGATTTGCATTATTTGTTTTTAATCAGCACTATCATTGTGTCTTCTATTTCTTGAATAATCATAATGTCCTAGATTTTGGTATCGAAAGAGTGCAGATGTACTCATTCTTATAAATGGGCGTAATGGCTTGACAACTTTGATTTATTGTCAAAACAAAACAGGCCTATTTCATGTTGGGGCTATATTTTTAAGTTATATAGCCACTGGTATTAAGATATATAGATATAGATACTGGTCTTGAGATATATATAAACGACAGGAAGATGTTTTCTCAACGTTTAGCTGATGATATATGAGGTCGAGCATCCATCTGAATTTAAATAACTGGTCATGTCTATAGTTTCACTGCCATTTTAAGTGAAAAATATACCTCCGTATTTAAAAGTGACCGGTCCCTATAAGTACGTTGACGCATATTGTTTGAACACGTGACCAGTGTTATAACCTATCTGTCGTCCAAATCTGGTGAAGAAATCTTTGTTTAATCTCATGTTGTAGCCAAAAGACTTAACACAGATGATTTTTTTAGCAAATGACTCAGACAATCAAGGAAAAAAAGGTTGGCACACTTTGTCTTAATTACGGAAAAAAACCCGCCCCTCTCCCCGGAGGCAATGTTGATCCGAGTCATATTATCAGAAGCCATGGTAGGTCCCCCAACATTGATTGATGGGGGATGGGGAAGGATATAAGAAAGGGGGAGACTTTTGCTTTCTATTTAACAGTGCTATGTCCCAAGTCTGATCTCAATTGCGAGCACAGGGATATTTGTAATAAGTTGCGTCAAGTGTGCCAACTATTATTTTCCTTGATTGTCTGAGCGAAATCCTAAATTCACCATGTGGGATTGGTTTTTTGGCTATAACTTTAGAACCAAATGCCCGATGCTAACGAGGTTTTGCACGATTATTGTAGGGTATATTGTCAACATTCCCAAAAAGTTACAAGTATCAATTACGTCATTTAGGGATTGGTCAGTCAATACTTAGGCAACATATACGTCAAAACATGTTATTTTTACAATTTATTTTCATGGATGTGAAACAAAATGTTGAAGAACAATTAGAGTTCGTATATGTATTAATTGATTTCTAATCAACATTTGATAGACGGCATATTAAGTCAGACAAAAGTGTATTAGGGACTGGCCATTAATTACTAAGGCTGTCTCTGTATATTAAATGTGTGCGACGATAGGTCTATAATAGGCCTTGCAATTGTTATAGTTCATGCAAACATTACTATCTTCAGGAGATAGCAATTAATGACACGATGCCATGTTATGTTCCTAGCATTAAAATATATAATCATGGAAAATAATCATAATAACATTAACATTTATTTACAAAATAAATAAAGCCACATAAACAGAATGGCTAATACAAACAAAGATAGAAGAACGAAAAGTCACTTTGTGTATTAGGGACTGGTCATTATTTACTAACGCTGTCTCTGTATGTTAATTGTGTGCGACTATAGGTGTATAATAGGCCTTGTCATTGTTATAGTTCATGCAAACATTACTATCTTCAGAAGATGACACGTTATGTTCTTATCATTTAAATATGAAATTATGGAAAATAAATAAAGTCACATATATCAAATAATGCGCCATGAAGACAAAACTCTAAGATAACGTGCCGATTATTTAAAAAATGGACTTTATGATCGTTTAGAAATAAGCTTAGAGGCACACACAAGAAGAAGAAAAATAGAAGCTTGGGCAAGGATTCGAACCTGGGGCCGCGGCGTGGAAGTCTCATATGTTAACCACTACACCAACCGGGCGTGTGTGCATGTTGTAATTGAATTATACGCTATCAATACACGTGCATTGTTATTGCAGCGGTGAATCATTGCAACGGTACACCATTACAACTCATCAAATTTCTCATTATTATGAAATGCAAAACTTTTTTTTCTCAATGGATTAGTGTTTAGTGGACAATGTGAAACTCATAGGCTATCTTTTAGAAGAAATGAATCGCATCTTCGGTATGTTTCAACGGTTCACCCCTGCTGAATTTAAACATATATGACTATAGATTTATATTATTTCACCAATGGTACACCGTTGAAAGGTAGGTATGCGGTGCTTAATCTTTGCTTAAAAAGGGTCTATATGAACGGTATTTGTCCTCTAATCCCTTATCCATTGAAAAATCAGTTCTGTATTTCGTAACAATGACACATTTGATGATTTCTTATGGTGAACCGATGATATTGATTCACCATCGCGATGACAATACACGAGCATTGATAGCGTATAATTCAGTTACAATATGCACACACGCCCGGTAGGTGTAGTGGTTAACATATGAGACTTGCACCCCACTGTCCCGGGTTCGAATCCTTGTCTAAGCTTCTATTCGATAATGATTTATTTGTTGCTTCTTTTTTCTAACAATCATGATTTGCATTATTTGTTTTTAATCAGCACTATCATTGTGTCTTCTATTTCTTGAATAATCATAATGTCCTAGATTTTGGTATCGAAAGAGTGCAGATGTACTCATTCTTATAAATGGGCGTAATGGCTTGACAACTTTGATTTATTGTCAAAACAAAACAGGCCTATTTCATGTTGGGGCTATATTTTTAAGTTATATAGCCACTGGTATTAAGATATATAGATATAGATACTGGTCTTGAGATATATATAAACGACAGGAAGATGTTTTCTCAACGTTTAGCTGATGATATATGAGGTCGAGCATCCATCTGAATTTAAATAACTGGTCATGTCTATAGTTTCACTGCCATTTTAAGTGAAAAATATACCTCCGTATTTAAAAGTGACCGGTCCCTATAAGTACGTTGACGCATATTGTTTGAACACGTGACCAGTGTTATAACCTATCTGTCGTCCAAATCTGGTGAAGAAATCTTTGTTTAATCTCATGTTATAGCCAAAAGACTTAACACAGATGATTTTTTTAGCAAATGACTCAGACAATCAAGGAAAAAAAGGTTGGCACACTTTGTCTTAATTACGGAAAAAAACCCGCCCCTCTCCCCGGAGGCAATGTTGATCCGAGTCATATTATCAGAAGCCATGGTAGGTCCCCCAACATTGATTGATGGGGGATGGGGAAGGATATAAGAAAGGGGGAGACTTTTGCTTTCTATTTAACAGTGCTATGTCCCAAGTCTGATCTCAATTGCGAGCACAGGGATATTTGTAATAAGTTGCGTCAAGTGTGCCAACTATTATTTTCCTTGATTGTCTGAGCGAAATCCTAAATTCACCATGTGGGATTGGTTTTTTGGCTATAACTTTAGAACCAAATGCCCGATGCTAACGAGGTTTTGCACGATTATTGTAGGGTATATTGTCAACATTCCCAAAAAGTTACAAGTATCAATTACGTCATTTAGGGATTGGTCAGTCAATACTTAGGCAACATATACGTCAAAACATGTTATTTTTACAATTTATTTTCATGGATGTGAAACAAAATGTTGAAGAACAATTAGAGTTCGTATATGTATTAATTGATTTCTAATCAACATTTGATAGACGGCATATTAAGTCAGACAAAAGTGTATTAGGGACTGGCCATTAATTACTAAGGCTGTCTCTGTATATTAAATGTGTGCGACGATAGGTCTATAATAGGCCTTGCAATTGTTATAGTTCATGCAAACATTACTATCTTCAGGAGATAGCAATTAATGACACGATGCCATGTTATGTTCCTAGCATTAAAATATATAATCATGGAAAATAATCATAATAACATTTATTTACAAAATAAATAAAGCCACATAAACAGAATGGCTAATACAAACAAAGATAGAAGAACGAAAAGTCACTTTGTGTATTAGGGACTGGTCATTATTTACTAACGCTGTCTCTGTATGTTAATTGTGTGCGACTATAGGTGTATAATAGGCCTTGTCATTGTTATAGTTCATGCAAACATTACTATCTTCAGAAGATGACACGTTATGTTCTTATCATTTAAATATGAAATTATGGAAAATAAATAAAGTCACATATATCAAATAATGCGCCATGAAGACAAAACTCTAAGATAACGTGCCGATTATTTAAAAAATGGACTTTATGATCGTTTAGAAATAAGCTTAGAGGCACACACAAGAAGAAGAAAAATAGAAGCTTGGGCAAGGATTCGAACCTGGGGCCGCGGCGTGGAAGTCTCATATGTTAACCACTACACCAACCGGGCGTGTGTGCATGTTGTAATTGAATTATACGCTATCAATACACGTGCATTGTTATTGCAGCGGTGAATCATTGCAACGGTACACCATTACAACTCATCAAATTTCTCATTATTATGAAATGCAAAACTTTTTTTTCTCAATGGATTAGTGTTTAGTGGACAATGTGAAACTCATAGGCTATCTTTTAGAAGAAATGAATCGCATCTTCGGTATGTTTCAACGGTTCACCCCTGCTGAATTTAAACATATATGACTATAGATTTATATTATTTCACCAATGGTACACCGTTGAAAGGTAGGTATGCGGTGCTTAATCTTTGCTTAAAAAGGGTCTATATGAACGGTATTTGTCCTCTAATCCCTTATCCATTGAAAAATCAGTTCTGTATTTCGTAACAATGACACATTTGATGATTTCTTATGGTGAACCGATGATATTGATTCACCATCGCGATGACAATACACGAGCATTGATAGCGTATAATTCAGTTACAATATGCACACACGCCCGGTAGGTGTAGTGGTTAACATATGAGACTTGCACCCCACTGTCCCGGGTTCGAATCCTTGTCTAAGCTTCTATTCGATAATGATTTATTTGTTGCTTCTTTTTTCTAACAATCATGATTTGCATTATTTGTTTTTAATCAGCACTATCATTGTGTCTTCTATTTCTTGAATAATCATAATGTCCTAGATTTTGGTATCGAAAGAGTGCAGATGTACTCATTCTTATAAATGGGCGTAATGGCTTGACAACTTTGATTTATTGTCAAAACAAAACAGGCCTATTTCATGTTGGGGCTATATTTTTAAGTTATATAGCCACTGGTATTAAGATATATAGATATAGATACTGGTCTTGAGATATATATAAACGACAGGAAGATGTTTTCTCAACGTTTAGCTGATGATATATGAGGTCGAGCATCCATCTGAATTTAAATAACTGGTCATGTCTATAGTTTCACTGCCATTTTAAGTGAAAAATATACCTCCGTATTTAAAAGTGACCGGTCCCTATAAGTACGTTGACGCATATTGTTTGAACACGTGACCAGTGTTATAACCTATCTGTCGTCCAAATCTGGTGAAGAAATCTTTGTTTAATCTCATGTTATAGCCAAAAGACTTAACACAGATGATTTTTTTAGCAAATGACTCAGACAATCAAGGAAAAAAAGGTTGGCACACTTTGTCTTAATTACGGAAAAAAACCCGCCCCTCTCCCCGGAGGCAATGTTGATCCGAGTCATATTATCAGAAGCCATGGTAGGTCCCCCAACATTGATTGATGGGGGATGGGGAAGGATATAAGAAAGGGGGAGACTTTTGCTTTCTATTTAACAGTGCTATGTCCCAAGTCTGATCTCAATTGCGAGCACAGGGATATTTGTAATAAGTTGCGTCAAGTGTGCCAACTATTATTTTCCTTGATTGTCTGAGCGAAATCCTAAATTCACCATGTGGGATTGGTTTTTTGGCTATAACTTTAGAACCAAATGCCCGATGCTAACGAGGTTTTGCACGATTATTGTAGGGTATATTGTCAACATTCCCAAAAAGTTACAAGTATCAATTACGTCATTTAGGGATTGGTCAGTCAATACTTAGGCAACATATACGTCAAAACATGTTATTTTTACAATTTATTTTCATGGATGTGAAACAAAATGTTGAAGAACAATTAGAGTTCGTATATGTATTAATTGATTTCTAATCAACATTTGATAGACGGCATATTAAGTCAGACAAAAGTGTATTAGGGACTGGCCATTAATTACTAAGGCTGTCTCTGTATATTAAATGTGTGCGACGATAGGTCTATAATAGGCCTTGCAATTGTTATAGTTCATGCAAACATTACTATCTTCAGGAGATAGCAATTAATGACACGATGCCATGTTATGTTCCTAGCATTAAAATATATAATCATGGAAAATAATCATAATAACATTTATTTACAAAATAAATAAAGCCACATAAACAGAATGGCTAATACAAACAAAGATAGAAGAACGAAAAGTCACTTTGTGTATTAGGGACTGGTCATTATTTACTAACGCTGTCTCTGTATGTTAATTGTGTGCGACTATAGGTGTATAATAGGCCTTGTCATTGTTATAGTTCATGCAAACATTACTATCTTCAGAAGATGACACGTTATGTTCTTATCATTTAAATATGAAATTATGGAAAATAAATAAAGTCACATATATCAAATAATGCGCCATGAAGACAAAACTCTAAGATAACGTGCCGATTATTTAAAAAATGGACTTTATGATCGTTTAGAAATAAGCTTAGAGGCACACACAAGAAGAAGAAAAATAGAAGCTTGGGCAAGGATTCGAACCTGGGGCCGCGGCGTGGAAGTCTCATATGTTAACCACTACACCAACCGGGCGTGTGTGCATGTTGTAATTGAATTATACGCTATCAATACACGTGCATTGTTATTGCAGCGGTGAATCATTGCAACGGTACACCATTACAACTCATCAAATTTCTCATTATTATGAAATGCAAAACTTTTTTTTCTCAATGGATTAGTGTTTAGTGGACAATGTGAAACTCATAGGCTATCTTTTAGAAGAAATGAATCGCATCTTCGGTATGTTTCAACGGTTCACCCCTGCTGAATTTAAACATATATGACTATAGATTTATATTATTTCACCAATGGTACACC
The DNA here is from genome assembly GCA_035610835.1 of Ophiura sarsii. Taxonomy (NCBI): domain Eukaryota; kingdom Metazoa; phylum Echinodermata; class Ophiuroidea; order Amphilepidida; family Ophiuridae; genus Ophiura; species Ophiura sarsii. The sequence goes on along the minus strand of CM069457.1, from coordinate 48,098,399 downwards.
GTTGAAAGGTAGGTATGCGGTGCTTAATCTTTGCTTAAAAAGGGTCTATATGAACGGTATTTGTCCTCTAATCCCTTATCCATTGAAAAATCAGTTCTGTATTTCGTAACAATGACACATTTGATGATTTCTTATGGTGAACCGATGATATTGATTCACCATCGCGATGACAATACACGTGCATTGATAGCGTATAATTCAGTTACAATATGCACACACGCCCGGTAGGTGTAGTGGTTAACATATGAGACTTGCACCCCACTGTCCCGGGTTCGAATCCTTGTCTAAGCTTCTATTCGATAATGATTTATTTGTTGCTTCTTTTTTCTAACAATCATGATTTGCATTATTTGTTTTTAATCAGCACTATCATTGTGTCTTCTATTTCTTGAATAATCATAATGTCCTAGATTTTGGTATCGAAAGAGTGCAGATGTACTCATTCTTATAAATGGGCGTAATGGCTTGACAACTTTGATTTATTGTCAAAACAAAACAGGCCTATTTCATGTTGGGGCTATATTTTTAAGTTATATAGCCACTGGTATTAAGATATATAGATATAGATACTGGTCTTGAGATATATATAAACGACAGGAAGATGTTTTCTCAACGTTTAGCTGATGATATATGAGGTCGAGCATCCATCTGAATTTAAATAACTGGTCATGTCTATAGTTTCACTGCCATTTTAAGTGAAAAATATACCTCCGTATTTAAAAGTGACCGGTCCCTATAAGTACGTTGACGCATATTGTTTGAACACGTGACCAGTGTTATAACCTATCTGTCGTCCAAATCTGGTGAAGAAATCTTTGTTTAATCTCATGTTATAGCCAAAAGACTTAACACAGATGATTTTTTTAGCAAATGACTCAGACAATCAAGGAAAAAAAGGTTGGCACACTTTGTCTTAATTACGGAAAACAACCCGCCCCTCTCCCCGGAGGCAATGTTGATCCGAGTCATATTATCAGAAGCCATGGTAGGTCCCCCAACATTGATTGATGGGGGATGGGGAAGGATATAAGAAAGGGGGAGACTTTTGCTTTCTATTTAACAGTGCTATGTCCCAAGTCTGATCTCAATTGCGAGCACAGGGATATTTGTAATAAGTTGCGTCAAGTGTGCCAACTATTATTTTCCTTGATTGTCTGAGCGAAATCCTAAATTCACCATGTGGGATTGGTTTTTTGGCTATAACTTTAGAACCAAATGCCCGATGCTAACGAGGTTTTGCACGATTATTGTAGGGTATATTGTCAACATTCCCAAAAAGTTACAAGTATCAATTACGTCATTTAGGGATTGGTCAGTCAATACTTAGGCAACATATACGTCAAAACATGTTATTTTTACAATTTATTTTCATGGATGTGAAACAAAATGTTGAAGAACAATTAGAGTTCGTATATGTATTAATTGATTTCTAATCAACATTTGATAGACGGCATATTAAGTCAGACAAAAGTGTATTAGGGACTGGCCATTAATTACTAAGGCTGTCTCTGTATATTAAATGTGTGCGACGATAGGTCTATAATAGGCCTTGCAATTGTTATAGTTCATGCAAACATTACTATCTTCAGGAGATAGCAATTAATGACACGATGCCATGTTATGTTCCTAGCATTAAAATATATAATCATGGAAAATAATCATAATAACATTTATTTACAAAATAAATAAAGCCACATAAACAGAATGGCTAATACAAACAAAGATAGAAGAACGAAAAGTCACTTTGTGTATTAGGGACTGGTCATTATTTACTAACGCTGTCTCTGTATGTTAATTGTGTGCGACTATAGGTGTATAATAGGCCTTGTCATTGTTATAGTTCATGCAAACATTACTATCTTCAGAAGATGACACGTTATGTTCTTATCATTTAAATATGAAATTATGGAAAATAAATAAAGTCACATATATCAAATAATGCGCCATGAAGACAAAACTCTAAGATAACGTGCCGATTATTTAAAAAATGGACTTTATGATCGTTTAGAAATAAGCTTAGAGGCACACACAAGAAGAAGAAAAATAGAAGCTTGGGCAAGGATTCGAACCTGGGGCCGCGGCGTGGAAGTCTCATATGTTAACCACTACACCAACCGGGCGTGTGTGCATGTTGTAATTGAATTATACGCTATCAATACACGTGCATTGTTATTGCAGCGGTGAATCATTGCAACGGTACACCATTACAACTCATCAAATTTCTCATTATTATGAAATGCAAAACTTTTTTTTCTCAATGGATTAGTGTTTAGTGGACAATGTGAAACTCATAGGCTATCTTTTAGAAGAAATGAATCGCATCTTCGGTATGTTTCAACGGTTCACCCCTGCTGAATTTAAACATATATGACTATAGATTTATATTATTTCACCAATGGTACACCGTTGAAAGGTAGGTATGCGGTGCTTAATCTTTGCTTAAAAAGGGTCTATATGAACGGTATTTGTCCTCTAATCCCTTATCCATTGAAAAATCAGTTCTGTATTTCGTAACAATGACACATTTGATGATTTCTTATGGTGAACCGATGATATTGATTCACCATCGCGATGACAATACACGAGCATTGATAGCGTATAATTCAGTTACAATATGCACACACGCCCGGTAGGTGTAGTGGTTAACATATGAGACTTGCACCCCACTGTCCCGGGTTCGAATCCTTGTCTAAGCTTCTATTCGATAATGATTTATTTGTTGCTTCTTTTTTCTAACAATCATGATTTGCATTATTTGTTTTTAATCAGCACTATCATTGTGTCTTCTATTTCTTGAATAATCATAATGTCCTAGATTTTGGTATCGAAAGAGTGCAGATGTACTCATTCTTATAAATGGGCGTAATGGCTTGACAACTTTGATTTATTGTCAAAACAAAACAGGCCTATTTCATGTTGGGGCTATATTTTTAAGTTATATAGCCACTGGTATTAAGATATATAGATATAGATACTGGTCTTGAGATATATATAAACGACAGGAAGATGTTTTCTCAACGTTTAGCTGATGATATATGAGGTCGAGCATCCATCTGAATTTAAATAACTGGTCATGTCTATAGTTTCACTGCCATTTTAAGTGAAAAATATACCTCCGTATTTAAAAGTGACCGGTCCCTATAAGTACGTTGACGCATATTGTTTGAACACGTGACCAGTGTTATAACCTATCTGTCGTCCAAATCTGGTGAAGAAATCTTTGTTTAATCTCATGTTATAGCCAAAAGACTTAACACAGATGATTTTTTTAGCAAATGACTCAGACAATCAAGGAAAAAAAGGTTGGCACACTTTGTCTTAATTACGGAAAAAAACCCGCCCCTCTCCCCGGAGGCAATGTTGATCCGAGTCATATTATCAGAAGCCATGGTAGGTCCCCCAACATTGATTGATGGGGGATGGGGAAGGATATAAGAAAGGGGGAGACTTTTGCTTTCTATTTAACAGTGCTATGTCCCAAGTCTGATCTCAATTGCGAGCACAGGGATATTTGTAATAAGTTGCGTCAAGTGTGCCAACTATTATTTTCCTTGATTGTCTGAGCGAAATCCTAAATTCACCATGTGGGATTGGTTTTTTGGCTATAACTTTAGAACCAAATGCCCGATGCTAACGAGGTTTTGCACGATTATTGTAGGGTATATTGTCAACATTCCCAAAAAGTTACAAGTATCAATTACGTCATTTAGGGATTGGTCAGTCAATACTTAGGCAACATATACGTCAAAACATGTTATTTTTACAATTTATTTTCATGGATGTGAAACAAAATGTTGAAGAACAATTAGAGTTCGTATATGTATTAATTGATTTCTAATCAACATTTGATAGACGGCATATTAAGTCAGACAAAAGTGTATTAGGGACTGGCCATTAATTACTAAGGCTGTCTCTGTATATTAAATGTGTGCGACGATAGGTCTATAATAGGCCTTGCAATTGTTATAGTTCATGCAAACATTACTATCTTCAGGAGATAGCAATTAATGACACGATGCCATGTTATGTTCCTAGCATTAAAATATATAATCATGGAAAATAATCATAATAACATTTATTTACAAAATAAATAAAGCCACATAAACAGAATGGCTAATACAAACAAAGATAGAAGAACGAAAAGTCACTTTGTGTATTAGGGACTGGTCATTATTTACTAACGCTGTCTCTGTATGTTAATTGTGTGCGACTATAGGTGTATAATAGGCCTTGTCATTGTTATAGTTCATGCAAACATTACTATCTTCAGAAGATGACACGTTATGTTCTTATCATTTAAATATGAAATTATGGAAAATAAATAAAGTCACATATATCAAATAATGCGCCATGAAGACAAAACTCTAAGATAACGTGCCGATTATTTAAAAAATGGACTTTATGATCGTTTAGAAATAAGCTTAGAGGCACACACAAGAAGAAGAAAAATAGAAGCTTGGGCAAGGATTCGAACCTGGGGCCGCGGCGTGGAAGTCTCATATGTTAACCACTACACCAACCGGGCGTGTGTGCATGTTGTAATTGAATTATACGCTATCAATACACGTGCATTGTTATTGCAGCGGTGAATCATTGCAACGGTACACCATTACAACTCATCAAATTTCTCATTATTATGAAATGCAAAACTTTTTTTTCTCAATGGATTAGTGTTTAGTGGACAATGTGAAACTCATAGGCTATCTTTTAGAAGAAATGAATCGCATCTTCGGTATGTTTCAACGGTTCACCCCTGCTGAATTTAAACATATATGACTATAGATTTATATTATTTCACCAATGGTACACCGTTGAAAGGTAGGTATGCGGTGCTTAATCTTTGCTTAAAAAGGGTCTATATGAACGGTATTTGTCCTCTAATCCCTTATCCATTGAAAAATCAGTTCTGTATTTCGTAACAATGACACATTTGATGATTTCTTATGGTGAACCGATGATATTGATTCACCATCGCGATGACAATACACGAGCATTGATAGCGTATAATTCAGTTACAATATGCACACACGCCCGGTAGGTGTAGTGGTTAACATATGAGACTTGCACCCCACTGTCCCGGGTTCGAATCCTTGTCTAAGCTTCTATTCGATAATGATTTATTTGTTGCTTCTTTTTTCTAACAATCATGATTTGCATTATTTGTTTTTAATCAGCACTATCATTGTGTCTTCTATTTCTTGAATAATCATAATGTCCTAGATTTTGGTATCGAAAGAGTGCAGATGTACTCATTCTTATAAATGGGCGTAATGGCTTGACAACTTTGATTTATTGTCAAAACAAAACAGGCCTATTTCATGTTGGGGCTATATTTTTAAGTTATATAGCCACTGGTATTAAGATATATAGATATAGATACTGGTCTTGAGATATATATAAACGACAGGAAGATGTTTTCTCAACGTTTAGCTGATGATATATGAGGTCGAGCATCCATCTGAATTTAAATAACTGGTCATGTCTATAGTTTCACTGCCATTTTAAGTGAAAAATATACCTCCGTATTTAAAAGTGACCGGTCCCTATAAGTACGTTGACGCATATTGTTTGAACACGTGACCAGTGTTATAACCTATCTGTCGTCCAAATCTGGTGAAGAAATCTTTGTTTAATCTCATGTTATAGCCAAAAGACTTAACACAGATGATTTTTTTAGCAAATGACTCAGACAATCAAGGAAAAAAAGGTTGGCACACTTTGTCTTAATTACGGAAAAAAACCCGCCCCTCTCCCCGGAGGCAATGTTGATCCGAGTCATATTATCAGAAGCCATGGTAGGTCCCCCAACATTGATTGATGGGGGATGGGGAAGGATATAAGAAAGGGGGAGACTTTTGCTTTCTATTTAACAGTGCTATGTCCCAAGTCTGATCTCAATTGCGAGCACAGGGATATTTGTAATAAGTTGCGTCAAGTGTGCCAACTATTATTTTCCTTGATTGTCTGAGCGAAATCCTAAATTCACCATGTGGGATTGGTTTTTTGGCTATAACTTTAGAACCAAATGCCCGATGCTAACGAGGTTTTGCACGATTATTGTAGGGTATATTGTCAACATTCCCAAAAAGTTACAAGTATCAATTACGTCATTTAGGGATTGGTCAGTCAATACTTAGGCAACATATACGTCAAAACATGTTATTTTTACAATTTATTTTCATGGATGTGAAACAAAATGTTGAAGAACAATTAGAGTTCGTATATGTATTAATTGATTTCTAATCAACATTTGATAGACGGCATATTAAGTCAGACAAAAGTGTATTAGGGACTGGCCATTAATTACTAAGGCTGTCTCTGTATATTAAATGTGTGCGACGATAGGTCTATAATAGGCCTTGCAATTGTTATAGTTCATGCAAACATTACTATCTTCAGGAGATAGCAATTAATGACACGATGCCATGTTATGTTCCTAGCATTAAAATATATAATCATGGAAAATAATCATAATAACATTTATTTACAAAATAAATAAAGCCACATAAACAGAATGGCTAATACAAACAAAGATAGAAGAACGAAAAGTCACTTTGTGTATTAGGGACTGGTCATTATTTACTAACGCTGTCTCTGTATGTTAATTGTGTGCGACTATAGGTGTATAATAGGCCTTGTCATTGTTATAGTTCATGCAAACATTATTATCTTCAGAAGATGACACGTTATGTTCTTATCATTTAAATATGAAATTATGGAAAATAAATAAAGTCACATATATCAAATAATGCGCCATGAAGACAAAACTCTAAGATAACGTGCCGATTATTTAAAAAATGGACTTTATGATCGTTTAGAAATAAGCTTAGAGGCACACACAAGAAGAAGAAAAATAGAAGCTTGGGCAAGGATTCGAACCTGGGGCCGCGGCGTGGAAGTCTCATATGTTAACCACTACACCAACCGGGCGTGTGTGCATGTTGTAATTGAATTATACGCTATCAATACACGTGCATTGTTATTGCAGCGGTGAATCATTGCAACGGTACACCATTACAACTCATCAAATTTCTCATTATTATGAAATGCAAAACTTTTTTTTCTCAATGGATTAGTGTTTAGTGGACAATGTGAAACTCATAGGCTATCTTTTAGAAGAAATGAATCGCATCTTCGGTATGTTTCAACGGTTCACCCCTGCTGAATTTAAACATATATGACTATAGATTTATATTATTTCACCAATGGTACACCGTTGAAAGGTAGGTATGCGGTGCTTAATCTTTGCTTAAAAAGGGTCTATATGAACGGTATTTGTCCTCTAATCCCTTATCCATTGAAAAATCAGTTCTGTATTTCGTAACAATGACACATTTGATGATTTCTTATGGTGAACCGATGATATTGATTCACCATCGCGATGACAATACACGAGCATTGATAGCGTATAATTCAGTTACAATATGCACACACGCCCGGTAGGTGTAGTGGTTAACATATGAGACTTGCACCCCACTGTCCCGGGTTCGAATCCTTGTCTAAGCTTCTATTCGATAATGATTTATTTGTTGCTTCTTTTTTCTAACAATCATGATTTGCATTATTTGTTTTTAATCAGCACTATCATTGTGTCTTCTATTTCTTGAATAATCATAATGTCCTAGATTTTGGTATCGAAAGAGTGCAGATGTACTCATTCTTATAAATGGGCGTAATGGCTTGACAACTTTGATTTATTGTCAAAACAAAACAGGCCTATTTCATGTTGGGGCTATATTTTTAAGTTATATAGCCACTGGTATTAAGATATATAGATATAGATACTGGTCTTGAGATATATATAAACGACAGGAAGATGTTTTCTCAACGTTTAGCTGATGATATATGAGGTCGAGCATCCATCTGAATTTAAATAACTGGTCATGTCTATAGTTTCACTGCCATTTTAAGTGAAAAATATACCTCCGTATTTAAAAGTGACCGGTCCCTATAAGTACGTTGACGCATATTGTTTGAACACGTGACCAGTGTTATAACCTATCTGTCGTCCAAATCTGGTGAAGAAATCTTTGTTTAATCTCATGTTATAGCCAAAAGACTTAACACAGATGATTTTTTTAGCAAATGACTCAGACAATCAAGGAAAAAAAGGTTGGCACACTTTGTCTTAATTACGGAAAAAAACCCGCCCCTCTCCCCGGAGGCAATGTTGATCCGAGTCATATTATCAGAAGCCATGGTAGGTCCCCCAACATTGATTGATGGGGGATGGGGAAGGATATAAGAAAGGGGGAGACTTTTGCTTTCTATTTAACAGTGCTATGTCCCAAGTCTGATCTCAATTGCGAGCACAGGGATATTTGTAATAAGTTGCGTCAAGTGTGCCAACTATTATTTTCCTTGATTGTCTGAGCGAAATCCTAAATTCACCATGTGGGATTGGTTTTTTGGCTATAACTTTAGAACCAAATGCCCGATGCTAACGAGGTTTTGCACGATTATTGTAGGGTATATTGTCAACATTCCCAAAAAGTTACAAGTATCAATTACGTCATTTAGGGATTGGTCAGTCAATACTTAGGCAACATATACGTCAAAACATGTTATTTTTACAATTTATTTTCATGGATGTGAAACAAAATGTTGAAGAACAATTAGAGTTCGTATATGTATTAATTGATTTCTAATCAACATTTGATAGACGGCATATTAAGTCAGACAAAAGTGTATTAGGGACTGGCCATTAATTACTAAGGCTGTCTCTGTATATTAAATGTGTGCGACGATAGGTCTATAATAGGCCTTGCAATTGTTATAGTTCATGCAAACATTACTATCTTCAGGAGATAGCAATTAATGACACGATGCCATGTTATGTTCCTAGCATTAAAATATATAATCATGGAAAATAATCATAATAACATTTATTTACAAAATAAATAAAGCCACATAAACAGAATGGCTAATACAAACAAAGATAGAAGAACGAAAAGTCACTTTGTGTATTAGGGACTGGTCATTATTTACTAACGCTGTCTCTGTATGTTAATTGTGTGCGACTATAGGTGTATAATAGGCCTTGTCATTGTTATAGTTCATGCAAACATTACTATCTTCAGAAGATGACACGTTATGTTCTTATCATTTAAATATGAAATTATGGAAAATAAATAAAGTCACATATATCAAATAATGCGCCATGAAGACAAAACTCTAAGATAACGTGCCGATTATTTAAAAAATGGACTTTATGATCGTTTAGAAATAAGCTTAGAGGCACACACAAGAAGAAGAAAAATAGAAGCTTGGGCAAGGATTCGAACCTGGGGCCGCGGCGTGGAAGTCTCATATGTTAACCACTACACCAACCGGGCGTGTGTGCATGTTGTAATTGAATTATACGCTATCAATACACGTGCATTGTTATTGCAGCGGTGAATCATTGCAACGGTACACCATTACAACTCATCAAATTTCTCATTATTATGAAATGCAAAACTTTTTTTTCTCAATGGATTAGTGTTTAGTGGACAATGTGAAACTCATAGGCTATCTTTTAGAAGAAATGAATCGCATCTTCGGTATGTTTCAACGGTTCACCCCTGCTGAATTTAAACATATATGACTATAGATTTATATTATTTCACCAATGGTACACCGTTGAAAGGTAGGTATGCGGTGCTTAATCTTTGCTTAAAAAGGGTCTATATGAACGGTATTTGTCCTCTAATCCCTTATCCATTGAAAAATCAGTTCTGTATTTCGTAACAATGACACATTTGATGATTTCTTATGGTGAACCGATGATATTGATTCACCATCGCGATGACAATACACGAGCATTGATAGCGTATAATTCAGTTACAATATGCACACACGCCCGGTAGGTGTAGTGGTTAACATATGAGACTTGCACCCCACTGTCCCGGGTTCGAATCCTTGTCTAAGCTTCTATTCGATAATGATTTATTTGTTGCTTCTTTTTTCTAACAATCATGATTTGCATTATTTGTTTTTAATCAGCACTATCATTGTGTCTTCTATTTCTTGAATAATCATAATGTCCTAGATTTTGGTATCGAAAGAGTGCAGATGTACTCATTCTTATAAATGGGCGTAATGGCTTGACAACTTTGATTTATTGTCAAAACAAAACAGGCCTATTTCATGTTGGGGCTATATTTTTAAGTTATATAGCCACTGGTATTAAGATATATAGATATAGATACTGGTCTTGAGATATATATAAACGACAGGAAGATGTTTTCTCAACGTTTAGCTGATGATATATGAGGTCGAGCATCCATCTGAATTTAAATAACTGGTCATGTCTATAGTTTCACTGCCATTTTAAGTGAAAAATATACCTCCGTATTTAAAAGTGACCGGTCCCTATAAGTACGTTGACGCATATTGTTTGAACACGTGACCAGTGTTATAACCTATCTGTCGTCCAAATCTGGTGAAGAAATCTTTGTTTAATCTCATGTTATAGCCAAAAGACTTAACACAGATGATTTTTTTAGCAAATGACTCAGACAATCAAGGAAAAAAAGGTTGGCACACTTTGTCTTAATTACGGAAAAAAACCCGCCCCTCTCCCCGGAGGCAATGTTGATCCGAGTCATATTATCAGAAGCCATGGTAGGTCCCCCAACATTGATTGATGGGGGATGGGGAAGGATATAAGAAAGGGGGAGACTTTTGCTTTCTATTTAACAGTGCTATGTCCCAAGTCTGATCTCAATTGCGAGCACAGGGATATTTGTAATAAGTTGCGTCAAGTGTGCCAACTATTATTTTCCTTGATTGTCTGAGCGAAATCCTAAATTCACCATGTGGGATTGGTTTTTTGGCTATAACTTTAGAACCAAATGCCCGATGCTAACGAGGTTTTGCACGATTATTGTAGGGTATATTGTCAACATTCCCAAAAAGTTACAAGTATCAATTACGTCATTTAGGGATTGGTCAGTCAATACTTAGGCAACATATACGTCAAAACATGTTATTTTTACAATTTATTTTCATGGATGTGAAACAAAATGTTGAAGAACAATTAGAGTTCGTATATGTATTAATTGATTTCTAATCAACATTTGATAGACGGCATATTAAGTCAGACAAAAGTGTATTAGGGACTGGCCATTAATTACTAAGGCTGTCTCTGTATATTAAATGTGTGCGACGATAGGTCTATAATAGGCCTTGCAATTGTTATAGTTCATGCAAACATTACTATCTTCAGGAGATAGCAATTAATGACACGATGCCATGTTATGTTCCTAGCATTAAAATATATAATCATGGAAAATAATCATAATAACATTTATTTACAAAATAAATAAAGCCACATAAACAGAATGGCTAATACAAACAAAGATAGAAGAACGAAAAGTCACTTTGTGTATTAGGGACTGGTCATTATTTACTAACGCTGTCTCTGTATGTTAATTGTGTGCGACTATCTTACTATAATTTGTCTTATGGTGTATGTGTGTGGGTATCCATAAAAGGCTCTCTCAGTTTGCAACTAAACGCCGTGAACGTTGCACTGATAAAAGATGATTATAATGTGAGTGTTATAAGCTATAAATGGCTGAAAACCGTACAGAACTGACCGAGATATGAGCAAAAGCGGGAAATTCAGGGCCTTTTCAGGCCGGCTTTGAGACTATTTTCTACGGGCCATGTTTGTTTTTCTCTGCGTACACTGTAACCATGCAGTCGGCGCGGGTAGCACATCGCGTCGCAGTGCGCCATGCAAAATGAACGCGCACACGCACTACACCCACGCACCCCTACACACGCGGGCGGGCAAATATTGGAGAAATACGCTGCGCCACACGGGAGTTGGTTACGGTTTAGGCTTGAGATAAGCCACGGGGCGGGGACGGCAGGGCGGGGGAGGGGGGGGGGGGCGGCGGGTCATAAAGTAACGAAATAATGTGGTTTCTGATAGAACAAAACATGATATGGTGTGAATCTAAATTACGTAACATGGTGGCAGATGTGGGATTTGATACTGTATGTGACATGCCGGCGGACAAATTAAATATTGGAGAAATACGCCGCGCTACGGGAGATGGTTAAGGTTAGGACTTGGCGTTGAGATAAGCCGCAGGCGGGGAACTTTAGGCCTTGGGGTTGAGTTATGCCACGGGGCGGGGCTTGAGCGGTGACGAATTGGGGTTGTGTGTAATGATGTAATGTGGTTTGGGAGGCAGGGGGTTAATGAAGAAATGTGATGCTAAATTGCGTAACGGATATGTCACGGGGCGGGGCGGGCGGGGGAGTGACGGTGGGGTACGGGAGATGGTTAAGGTTTAGGCTTTGGAGTTGAAATATGCCACGGGGCGTGGGTGGACGGGGGTCTTTTAATTGAAATTTGAAAACTTTTGAATTAAAACAAAAATGTTTTAAATATTGTTCTATTCCTATGTGTTTCGTCATAAATGTTCCAACACTTATGTGTTGTTTCATTTTGTAGGTGTTCTATCTGGTAGGCCCTACTCCCTAGCGGGAGAGCCCGTCCGCAGGACGGGCGTTCCGCTAGTAGGTGTATAATAGGCCTTGTCATTGTTATAGTTCATGCAAACATTACTATCTTCAGAAGATGACACGTTATGTTCTTATCATTTAAATATGAAATTATGGAAAATAAATAAAGTCACATATATCAAATAATGCGCCATGAAGACAAAACTCTAAGATAACGTGCCGATTATTTAAAAAATGGACTTTATGATCGTTTAGAAATAAGCTTAGAGGCACACACAAGAAGAAGAAAAATAGAAGCTTGGGCAAGGATTCGAACCTGGGGCCGCGGCGTGGAAGTCTCATATGTTAACCACTACACCAACCGGGCGTGTGTGCATGTTGTAATTGAATTATACGCTATCAATACACGTGCATTGTTATTGCAGCGGTGAATCATTGCAACGGTACACCATTACAACTCATCAAATTTCTCATTATTATGAAATGCAAAACTTTTTTTTCTCAATGGATTAGTGTTTAGTGGACAATGTGAAACTCATAGGCTATCTTTTAGAAGAAATGAATCGCATCTTCGGTATGTTTCAACGGTTCACCCCTGCTGAATTTAAACATATATGACTATAGATTTATATTATTTCACCAATGGTACACCGTTGAAAGGTAGGTATGCGGTGCTTAATCTTTGCTTAAAAAGGGTCTATATGAACGGTATTTGTCCTCTAATCCCTTATCCATTGAAAAATCAGTTCTGTATTTCGTAACAATGACACATTTGATGATTTCTTATGGTGAACCGATGATATTGATTCACCATCGCGATGACAATACACGAGCATTGATAGCGTATAATTCAGTTACAATATGCACACACGCCCGGTAGGTGTAGTGGTTAACATATGAGACTTGCACCCCACTGTCCCGGGTTCGAATCCTTGTCTAAGCTTCTATTCGATAATGATTTATTTGTTGCTTCTTTTTTCTAACAATCATGATTTGCATTATTTGTTTTTAATCAGCACTATCATTGTGTCTTCTATTTCTTGAATAATCATAATGTCCTAGATTTTGGTATCGAAAGAGTGCAGATGTACTCATTCTTATAAATGGGCGTAATGGCTTGACAACTTTGATTTATTGTCAAAACAAAACAGGCCTATTTCATGTTGGGGCTATATTTTTAAGTTATATAGCCACTGGTATTAAGATATATAGATATAGATACTGGTCTTGAGATATATATAAACGACAGGAAGATGTTTTCTCAACGTTTAGCTGATGATATATGAGGTCGAGCATCCATCTGAATTTAAATAACTGGTCATGTCTATAGTTTCACTGCCATTTTAAGTGAAAAATATACCTCCGTATTTAAAAGTGACCGGTCCCTATAAGTACGTTGACGCATATTGTTTGAACACGTGACCAGTGTTATAACCTATCTGTCGTCCAAATCTGGTGAAGAAATCTTTGTTTAATCTCATGTTATAGCCAAAAGACTTAACACAGATGATTTTTTTAGCAAATGACTCAGACAATCAAGGAAAAAAAGGTTGGCACACTTTGTCTTAATTACGGAAAAAAACCCGCCCCTCTCCCCGGAGGCAATGTTGATCCGAGTCATATTATCAGAAGCCATGGTAGGTCCCCCAACATTGATTGATGGGGGATGGGGAAGGATATAAGAAAGGGGGAGACTTTTGCTTTCTATTTAACAGTGCTATGTCCCAAGTCTGATCTCAATTGCGAGCACAGGGATATTTGTAATAAGTTGCGTCAAGTGTGCCAACTATTATTTTCCTTGATTGTCTGAGCGAAATCCTAAATTCACCATGTGGGATTGGTTTTTTGGCTATAACTTTAGAACCAAATGCCCGATGCTAACGAGGTTTTGCACGATTATTGTAGGGTATATTGTCAACATTCCCAAAAAGTTACAAGTATCAATTACGTCATTTAGGGATTGGTCAGTCAATACTTAGGCAACATATACGTCAAAACATGTTATTTTTACAATTTATTTTCATGGATGTGAAACAAAATGTTGAAGAACAATTAGAGTTCGTATATGTATTAATTGATTTCTAATCAACATTTGATAGACGGCATATTAAGTCAGACAAAAGTGTATTAGGGACTGGCCATTAATTACTAAGGCTGTCTCTGTATATTAAATGTGTGCGACGATAGGTCTATAATAGGCCTTGCAATTGTTATAGTTCATGCAAACATTACTATCTTCAGGAGATAGCAATTAATGACACGATGCCATGTTATGTTCCTAGCATTAAAATATATAATCATGGAAAATAATCATAATAACATTTATTTACAAAATAAATAAAGCCACATAAACAGAATGGCTAATACAAACAAAGATAGAAGAACGAAAAGTCACTTTGTGTATTAGGGACTGGTCATTATTTACTAACGCTGTCTCTGTATGTTAATTGTGTGCGACTATAGGTGTATAATAGGCCTTGTCATTGTTATAGTTCATGCAAACATTACTATCTTCAGAAGATGACACGTTATGTTCTTATCATTTAAATATGAAATTATGGAAAATAAATAAAGTCACATATATCAAATAATGCGCCATGAAGACAAAACTCTAAGATAACGTGCCGATTATTTAAAAAATGGACTTTATGATCGTTTAGAAATAAGCTTAGAGGCACACACAAGAAGAAGAAAAATAGAAGCTTGGGCAAGGATTCGAACCTGGGGCCGCGGCGTGGAAGTCTCATATGTTAACCACTACACCAACCGGGCGTGTGTGCATGTTGTAATTGAATTATACGCTATCAATACACGTGCATTGTTATTGCAGCGGTGAATCATTGCAACGGTACACCATTACAACTCATCAAATTTCTCATTATTATGAAATGCAAAACTTTTTTTTCTCAATGGATTAGTGTTTAGTGGACAATGTGAAACTCATAGGCTATCTTTTAGAAGAAATGAATCGCATCTTCGGTATGTTTCAACGGTTCACCCCTGCTGAATTTAAACATATATGACTATAGATTTATATTATTTCACCAATGGTACACCGTTGAAAGGTAGGTATGCGGTGCTTAATCTTTGCTTAAAAAGGGTCTATATGAACGGTATTTGTCCTCTAATCCCTTATCCATTGAAAAATCAGTTCTGTATTTCGTAACAATGACACATTTGATGATTTCTTATGGTGAACCGATGATATTGATTCACCATCGCGATGACAATACACGAGCATTGATAGCGTATAATTCAGTTACAATATGCACACACGCCCGGTAGGTGTAGTGGTTAACATATGAGACTTGCACCCCACTGTCCCGGGTTCGAATCCTTGTCTAAGCTTCTATTCGATAATGATTTATTTGTTGCTTCTTTTTTCTAACAATCATGATTTGCATTATTTGTTTTTAATCAGCACTATCATTGTGTCTTCTATTTCTTGAATAATCATAATGTCCTAGATTTTGGTATCGAAAGAGTGCAGATGTACTCATTCTTATAAATGGGCGTAATGGCTTGACAACTTTGATTTATTGTCAAAACAAAACAGGCCTATTTCATGTTGGGGCTATATTTTTAAGTTATATAGCCACTGGTATTAAGATATATAGATATAGATACTGGTCTTGAGATATATATAAACGACAGGAAGATGTTTTCTCAACGTTTAGCTGATGATATATGAGGTCGAGCATCCATCTGAATTTAAATAACTGGTCATGTCTATAGTTTCACTGCCATTTTAAGTGAAAAATATACCTCCGTATTTAAAAGTGACCGGTCCCTATAAGTACGTTGACGCATATTGTTTGAACACGTGACCAGTGTTATAACCTATCTGTCGTCCAAATCTGGTGAAGAAATCTTTGTTTAATCTCATGTTATAGCCAAAAGACTTAACACAGATGATTTTTTTAGCAAATGACTCAGACAATCAAGGAAAAAAAGGTTGGCACACTTTGTCTTAATTACGGAAAAAAACCCGCCCCTCTCCCCGGAGGCAATGTTGATCCGAGTCATATTATCAGAAGCCATGGTAGGTCCCCCAACATTGATTGATGGGGGATGGGGAAGGATATAAGAAAGGGGGAGACTTTTGCTTTCTATTTAACAGTGCTATGTCCCAAGTCTGATCTCAATTGCGAGCACAGGGATATTTGTAATAAGTTGCGTCAAGTGTGCCAACTATTATTTTCCTTGATTGTCTGAGCGAAATCCTAAATTCACCATGTGGGATTGGTTTTTTGGCTATAACTTTAGAACCAAATGCCCGATGCTAACGAGGTTTTGCACGATTATTGTAGGGTATATTGTCAACATTCCCAAAAAGTTACAAGTATCAATTACGTCATTTAGGGATTGGTCAGTCAATACTTAGGCAACATATACGTCAAAACATGTTATTTTTACAATTTATTTTCATGGATGTGAAACAAAATGTTGAAGAACAATTAGAGTTCGTATATGTATTAATTGATTTCTAATCAACATTTGATAGACGGCATATTAAGTCAGACAAAAGTGTATTAGGGACTGGCCATTAATTACTAAGGCTGTCTCTGTATATTAAATGTGTGCGACGATAGGTCTATAATAGGCCTTGCAATTGTTATAGTTCATGCAAACATTACTATCTTCAGGAGATAGCAATTAATGACACGATGCCATGTTATGTTCCTAGCATTAAAATATATAATCATGGAAAATAATCATAATAACATTTATTTACAAAATAAATAAAGCCACATAAACAGAATGGCTAATACAAACAAAGATAGAAGAACGAAAAGTCACTTTGTGTATTAGGGACTGGTCATTATTTACTAACGCTGTCTCTGTATGTTAATTGTGTGCGACTATAGGTGTATAATAGGCCTTGTCATTGTTATAGTTCATGCAAACATTACTATCTTCAGAAGATGACACGTTATGTTCTTATCATTTAAATATGAAATTATGGAAAATAAATAAAGTCACATATATCAAATAATGCGCCATGAAGACAAAACTCTAAGATAACGTGCCGATTATTTAAAAAATGGACTTTATGATCGTTTAGAAATAAGCTTAGAGGCACACACAAGAAGAAGAAAAATAGAAGCTTGGGCAAGGATTCGAACCTGGGGCCGCGGCGTGGAAGTCTCATATGTTAACCACTACACCAACCGGGCGTGTGTGCATGTTGTAATTGAATTATACGCTATCAATACACGTGCATTGTTATTGCAGCGGTGAATCATTGCAACGGTACACCATTACAACTCATCAAATTTCTCATTATTATGAAATGCAAAACTTTTTTTTCTCAATGGATTAGTGTTTAGTGGACAATGTGAAACTCATAGGCTATCTTTTAGAAGAAATGAATCGCATCTTCGGTATGTTTCAACGGTTCACCCCTGCTGAATTTAAACATATATGACTATAGATTTATATTATTTCACCAATGGTACACCGTTGAAAGGTAGGTATGCGGTGCTTAATCTTTGCTTAAAAAGGGTCTATATGAACGGTATTTGTCCTCTAATCCCTTATCCATTGAAAAATCAGTTCTGTATTTCGTAACAATGACACATTTGATGATTTCTTATGGTGAACCGATGATATTGATTCACCATCGCGATGACAATACACGAGCATTGATAGCGTATAATTCAGTTACAATATGCACACACGCCCGGTAGGTGTAGTGGTTAACATATGAGACTTGCACCCCACTGTCCCGGGTTCGAATCCTTGTCTAAGCTTCTATTCGATAATGATTTATTTGTTGCTTCTTTTTTCTAACAATCATGATTTGCATTATTTGTTTTTAATCAGCACTATCATTGTGTCTTCTATTTCTTGAATAATCATAATGTCCTAGATTTTGGTATCGAAAGAGTGCAGATGTACTCATTCTTATAAATGGGCGTAATGGCTTGACAACTTTGATTTATTGTCAAAACAAAACAGGCCTATTTCATGTTGGGGCTATATTTTTAAGTTATATAGCCACTGGTATTAAGATATATAGATATAGATACTGGTCTTGAGATATATATAAACGACAGGAAGATGTTTTCTCAACGTTTAGCTGATGATATATGAGGTCGAGCATCCATCTGAATTTAAATAACTGGTCATGTCTATAGTTTCACTGCCATTTTAAGTGAAAAATATACCTCCGTATTTAAAAGTGACCGGTCCCTATAAGTACGTTGACGCATATTGTTTGAACACGTGACCAGTGTTATAACCTATCTGTCGTCCAAATCTGGTGAAGAAATCTTTGTTTAATCTCATGTTATAGCCAAAAGACTTAACACAGATGATTTTTTTAGCAAATGACTCAGACAATCAAGGAAAAAAAGGTTGGCACACTTTGTCTTAATTACGGAAAAAAACCCGCCCCTCTCCCCGGAGGCAATGTTGATCCGAGTCATATTATCAGAAGCCATGGTAGGTCCCCCAACATTGATTGATGGGGGATGGGGAAGGATATAAGAAAGGGGGAGACTTTTGCTTTCTATTTAACAGTGCTATGTCCCAAGTCTGATCTCAATTGCGAGCACAGGGATATTTGTAATAAGTTGCGTCAAGTGTGCCAACTATTATTTTCCTTGATTGTCTGAGCGAAATCCTAAATTCACCATGTGGGATTGGTTTTTTGGCTATAACTTTAGAACCAAATGCCCGATGCTAACGAGGTTTTGCACGATTATTGTAGGGTATATTGTCAACATTCCCAAAAAGTTACAAGTATCAATTACGTCATTTAGGGATTGGTCAGTCAATACTTAGGCAACATATACGTCAAAACATGTTATTTTTACAATTTATTTTCATGGATGTGAAACAAAATGTTGAAGAACAATTAGAGTTCGTATATGTATTAATTGATTTCTAATCAACATTTGATAGACGGCATATTAAGTCAGACAAAAGTGTATTAGGGACTGGCCATTAATTACTAAGGCTGTCTCTGTATATTAAATGTGTGCGACGATAGGTCTATAATAGGCCTTGCAATTGTTATAGTTCATGCAAACATTACTATCTTCAGGAGATAGCAATTAATGACACGATGCCATGTTATGTTCCTAGCATTAAAATATATAATCATGGAAAATAATCATAATAACATTTATTTACAAAATAAATAAAGCCACATAAACAGAATGGCTAATACAAACAAAGATAGAAGAACGAAAAGTCACTTTGTGTATTAGGGACTGGTCATTATTTACTAACGCTGTCTCTGTATGTTAATTGTGTGCGACTATAGGTGTATAATAGGCCTTGTCATTGTTATAGTTCATGCAAACATTACTATCTTCAGAAGATGACACGTTATGTTCTTATCATTTAAATATGAAATTATGGAAAATAAATAAAGTCACATATATCAAATAATGCGCCATGAAGACAAAACTCTAAGATAACGTGCCGATTATTTAAAAAATGGACTTTATGATCGTTTAGAAATAAGCTTAGAGGCACACACAAGAAGAAGAAAAATAGAAGCTTGGGCAAGGATTCGAACCTGGGGCCGCGGCGTGGAAGTCTCATATGTTAACCACTACACCAACCGGGCGTGTGTGCATGTTGTAATTGAATTATACGCTATCAATACACGTGCATTGTTATTGCAGCGGTGAATCATTGCAACGGTACACCATTACAACTCATCAAATTTCTCATTATTATGAAATGCAAAACTTTTTTTTCTCAATGGATTAGTGTTTAGTGGACAATGTGAAACTCATAGGCTATCTTTTAGAAGAAATGAATCGCATCTTCGGTATGTTTCAACGGTTCACCCCTGCTGAATTTAAACATATATGACTATAGATTTATATTATTTCACCAATGGTACACCGTTGAAAGGTAGGTATGCGGTGCTTAATCTTTGCTTAAAAAGGGTCTATATGAACGGTATTTGTCCTCTAATCCCTTATCCATTGAAAAATCAGTTCTGTATTTCGTAACAATGACACATTTGATGATTTCTTATGGTGAACCGATGATATTGATTCACCATCGCGATGACAATACACGAGCATTGATAGCGTATAATTCAGTTACAATATGCACACACGCCCGGTAGGTGTAGTGGTTAACATATGAGACTTGCACCCCACTGTCCCGGGTTCGAATCCTTGTCTAAGCTTCTATTCGATAATGATTTATTTGTTGCTTCTTTTTTCTAACAATCATGATTTGCATTATTTGTTTTTAATCAGCACTATCATTGTGTCTTCTATTTCTTGAATAATCATAATGTCCTAGATTTTGGTATCGAAAGAGTGCAGATGTACTCATTCTTATAAATGGGCGTAATGGCTTGACAACTTTGATTTATTGTCAAAACAAAACAGGCCTATTTCATGTTGGGGCTATATTTTTAAGTTATATAGCCACTGGTATTAAGATATATAGATATAGATACTGGTCTTGAGATATATATAAACGACAGGAAGATGTTTTCTCAACGTTTAGCTGATGATATATGAGGTCGAGCATCCATCTGAATTTAAATAACTGGTCATGTCTATAGTTTCACTGCCATTTTAAGTGAAAAATATACCTCCGTATTTAAAAGTGACCGGTCCCTATAAGTACGTTGACGCATATTGTTTGAACACGTGACCAGTGTTATAACCTATCTGTCGTCCAAATCTGGTGAAGAAATCTTTGTTTAATCTCATGTTATAGCCAAAAGACTTAACACAGATGATTTTTTTAGCAAATGACTCAGACAATCAAGGAAAAAAAGGTTGGCACACTTTGTCTTAATTACGGAAAAAAACCCGCCCCTCTCCCCGGAGGCAATGTTGATCCGAGTCATATTATCAGAAGCCATGGTAGGTCCCCCAACATTGATTGATGGGGGATGGGGAAGGATATAAGAAAGGGGGAGACTTTTGCTTTCTATTTAACAGTGCTATGTCCCAAGTCTGATCTCAATTGCGAGCACAGGGATATTTGTAATAAGTTGCGTCAAGTGTGCCAACTATTATTTTCCTTGATTGTCTGAGCGAAATCCTAAATTCACCATGTGGGATTGGTTTTTTGGCTATAACTTTAGAACCAAATGCCCGATGCTAACGAGGTTTTGCACGATTATTGTAGGGTATATTGTCAACATTCCCAAAAAGTTACAAGTATCAATTACGTCATTTAGGGATTGGTCAGTCAATACTTAGGCAACATATACGTCAAAACATGTTATTTTTACAATTTATTTTCATGGATGTGAAACAAAATGTTGAAGAACAATTAGAGTTCGTATATGTATTAATTGATTTCTAATCAACATTTGATAGACGGCATATTAAGTCAGACAAAAGTGTATTAGGGACTGGCCATTAATTACTAAGGCTGTCTCTGTATATTAAATGTGTGCGACGATAGGTCTATAATAGGCCTTGCAATTGTTATAGTTCATGCAAACATTACTATCTTCAGGAGATAGCAATTAATGACACGATGCCATGTTATGTTCCTAGCATTAAAATATATAATCATGGAAAATAATCATAATAACATTTATTTACAAAATAAATAAAGCCACATAAACAGAATGGCTAATACAAACAAAGATAGAAGAACGAAAAGTCACTTTGTGTATTAGGGACTGGTCATTATTTACTAACGCTGTCTCTGTATGTTAATTGTGTGCGACTATAGGTGTATAATAGGCCTTGTCATTGTTATAGTTCATGCAAACATTACTATCTTCAGAAGATGACACGTTATGTTCTTATCATTTAAATATGAAATTATGGAAAATAAATAAAGTCACATATATCAAATAATGCGCCATGAAGACAAAACTCTAAGATAACGTGCCGATTATTTAAAAAATGGACTTTATGATCGTTTAGAAATAAGCTTAGAGGCACACACAAGAAGAAGAAAAATAGAAGCTTGGGCAAGGATTCGAACCTGGGGCCGCGGCGTGGAAGTTTCATATGTTAACCACTACACCAACCGGGCGTGTGTGCATGTTGTAATTGAATTATACGCTATCAATACACGTGCATTGTTATTGCAGCGGTGAATCATTGCAACGGTACACCATTACAACTCATCAAATTTCTCATTATTATGAAATGCAAAACTTTTTTTTCTCAATGGATTAGTGTTTAGTGGACAATGTGAAACTCATAGGCTATCTTTTAGAAGAAATGAATCGCATCTTCGGTATGTTTCAACGGTTCACCCCTGCTGAATTTAAACATATATGACTATAGATTTATATTATTTCACCAATGGTACACCGTTGAAAGGTAGGTATGCGGTGCTTAATCTTTGCTTAAAAAGGGTCTATATGAACGGTATTTGTCCTCTAATCCCTTATCCATTGAAAAATCAGTTCTGTATTTCGTAACAATGACACATTTGATGATTTCTTATGGTGAACCGATGATATTGATTCACCATCGCGATGACAATACACGAGCATTGATAGCGTATAATTCAGTTACAATATGCACACACGCCCGGTAGGTGTAGTGGTTAACATATGAGACTTGCACCCCACTGTTCCGGGTTCGAATCCTTGTCTAAGCTTCTATTCGATAATGATTTATTTGTTGCTTCTTTTTTCTAACAATCATGATTTGCATTATTTGTTTTTAATCAGCACTATCATTGTGTCTTCTATTTCTTGAATAATCATAATGTCCTAGATTTTGGTATCGAAAGAGTGCAGATGTACTCATTCTTATAAATGGGCGTAATGGCTTGACAACTTTGATTTATTGTCAAAACAAAACAGGCCTATTTCATGTTGGGGCTATATTTTTAAGTTATATAGCCACTGGTATTAAGATATATAGATATAGATACTGGTCTTGAGATATATATAAACGACAGGAAGATGTTTTCTCAACGTTTAGCTGATGATATATGAGGTCGAGCATCCATCTGAATTTAAATAACTGGTCATGTCTATAGTTTCACTGCCATTTTAAGTGAAAAATATACCTCCGTATTTAAAAGTGACCGGTCCCTATAAGTACGTTGACGCATATTGTTTGAACACGTGACCAGTGTTATAACCTATCTGTCGTCCAAATCTGGTGAAGAAATCTTTGTTTAATCTCATGTTATAGCCAAAAGACTTAACACAGATGATTTTTTTAGCAAATGACTCAGACAATCAAGGAAAAAAAGGTTGGCACACTTTGTCTTAATTACGGAAAAAAACCCGCCCCTCTCCCCGGAGGCAATGTTGATCCGAGTCATATTATCAGAAGCCATGGTAGGTCCCCCAACATTGATTGATGGGGGATGGGGAAGGATATAAGAAAGGGGGAGACTTTTGCTTTCTATTTAACAGTGCTATGTCCCAAGTCTGATCTCAATTGCGAGCACAGGGATATTTGTAATAAGTTGCGTCAAGTGTGCCAACTATTATTTTCCTTGATTGTCTGAGCGAAATCCTAAATTCACCATGTGGGATTGGTTTTTTGGCTATAACTTTAGAACCAAATGCCCGATGCTAACGAGGTTTTGCACGATTATTGTAGGGTATATTGTCAACATTCCCAAAAAGTTACAAGTATCAATTACGTCATTTAGGGATTGGTCAGTCAATACTTAGGCAACATATACGTCAAAACATGTTATTTTTACAATTTATTTTCATGGATGTGAAACAAAATGTTGAAGAACAATTAGAGTTCGTATATGTATTAATTGATTTCTAATCAACATTTGATAGACGGCATATTAAGTCAGACAAAAGTGTATTAGGGACTGGCCATTAATTACTAAGGCTGTCTCTGTATATTAAATGTGTGCGACGATAGGTCTATAATAGGCCTTGCAATTGTTATAGTTCATGCAAACATTACTATCTTCAGGAGATAGCAATTAATGACACGATGCCATGTTATGTTCCTAGCATTAAAATATATAATCATGGAAAATAATCATAATAACATTTATTTACAAAATAAATAAAGCCACATAAACAGAATGGCTAATACAAACAAAGATAGAAGAACGAAAAGTCACTTTGTGTATTAGGGACTGGTCATTATTTACTAACGCTGTCTCTGTATGTTAATTGTGTGCGACTATAGGTGTATAATAGGCCTTGTCATTGTTATAGTTCATGCAAACATTACTATCTTCAGAAGATGACACGTTATGTTCTTATCATTTAAATATGAAATTATGGAAAATAAATAAAGTCACATATATCAAATAATGCGCCATGAAGACAAAACTCTAAGATAACGTGCCGATTATTTAAAAAATGGACTTTATGATCGTTTAGAAATAAGCTTAGAGGCACACACAAGAAGAAGAAAAATAGAAGCTTGGGCAAGGATTCGAACCTGGGGCCGCGGCGTGGAAGTCTCATATGTTAACCACTACACCAACCGGGCGTGTGTGCATGTTGTAATTGAATTATACGCTATCAATACACGTGCATTGTTATTGCAGCGGTGAATCATTGCAACGGTACACCATTACAACTCATCAAATTTCTCATTATTATGAAATGCAAAACTTTTTTTTCTCAATGGATTAGTGTTTAGTGGACAATGTGAAACTCATAGGCTATCTTTTAGAAGAAATGAATCGCATCTTCGGTATGTTTCAACGGTTCACCCCTGCTGAATTTAAACATATATGACTATAGATTTATATTATTTCACCAATGGTACACCGTTGAAAGGTAGGTATGCGGTGCTTAATCTTTGCTTAAAAAGGGTCTATATGAACGGTATTTGTCCTCTAATCCCTTATCCATTGAAAAATCAGTTCTGTATTTCGTAACAATGACACATTTGATGATTTCTTATGGTGAACCGATGATATTGATTCACCATCGCGATGACAATACACGAGCATTGATAGCGTATAATTCAGTTACAATATGCACACACGCCCGGTAGGTGTAGTGGTTAACATATGAGACTTGCACCCCACTGTCCCGGGTTCGAATCCTTGTCTAAGCTTCTATTCGATAATGATTTATTTGTTGCTTCTTTTTTCTAACAATCATGATTTGCATTATTTGTTTTTAATCAGCACTATCATTGTGTCTTCTATTTCTTGAATAATCATAATGTCCTAGATTTTGGTATCGAAAGAGTGCAGATGTACTCATTCTTATAAATGGGCGTAATGGCTTGACAACTTTGATTTATTGTCAAAACAAAACAGGCCTATTTCATGTTGGGGCTATATTTTTAAGTTATATAGCCACTGGTATTAAGATATATAGATATAGATACTGGTCTTGAGATATATATAAACGACAGGAAGATGTTTTCTCAACGTTTAGCTGATGATATATGAGGTCGAGCATCCATCTGAATTTAAATAACTGGTCATGTCTATAGTTTCACTGCCATTTTAAGTGAAAAATATACCTCCGTATTTAAAAGTGACCGGTCCCTATAAGTACGTTGACGCATATTGTTTGAACACGTGACCAGTGTTATAACCTATCTGTCGTCCAAATCTGGTGAAGAAATCTTTGTTTAATCTCATGTTATAGCCAAAAGACTTAACACAGATGATTTTTTTAGCAAATGACTCAGACAATCAAGGAAAAAAAGGTTGGCACACTTTGTCTTAATTACGGAAAAAAACCCGCCCCTCTCCCCGGAGGCAATGTTGATCCGAGTCATATTATCAGAAGCCATGGTAGGTCCCCCAACATTGATTGATGGGGGATGGGGAAGGATATAAGAAAGGGGGAGACTTTTGCTTTCTATTTAACAGTGCTATGTCCCAAGTCTGATCTCAATTGCGAGCACAGGGATATTTGTAATAAGTTGCGTCAAGTGTGCCAACTATTATTTTCCTTGATTGTCTGAGCGAAATCCTAAATTCACCATGTGGGATTGGTTTTTTGGCTATAACTTTAGAACCAAATGCCCGATGCTAACGAGGTTTTGCACGATTATTGTAGGGTATATTGTCAACATTCCCAAAAAGTTACAAGTATCAATTACGTCATTTAGGGATTGGTCAGTCAATACTTAGGCAACATATACGTCAAAACATGTTATTTTTACAATTTATTTTCATGGATGTGAAACAAAATGTTGAAGAACAATTAGAGTTCGTATATGTATTAATTGATTTCTAATCAACATTTGATAGACGGCATATTAAGTCAGACAAAAGTGTATTAGGGACTGGCCATTAATTACTAAGGCTGTCTCTGTATATTAAATGTGTGCGACGATAGGTCTATAATAGGCCTTGCAATTGTTATAGTTCATGCAAACATTACTATCTTCAGGAGATAGCAATTAATGACACGATGCCATGTTATGTTCCTAGCATTAAAATATATAATCATGGAAAATAATCATAATAACATTTATTTACAAAATAAATAAAGCCACATAAACAGAATGGCTAATACAAACAAAGATAGAAGAACGAAAAGTCACTTTGTGTATTAGGGACTGGTCATTATTTACTAACGCTGTCTCTGTATGTTAATTGTGTGCGACTATAGGTGTATAATAGGCCTTGTCATTGTTATAGTTCATGCAAACATTACTATCTTCAGAAGATGACACGTTATGTTCTTATCATTTAAATATGAAATTATGGAAAATAAATAAAGTCACATATATCAAATAATGCGCCATGAAGACAAAACTCTAAGATAACGTGCCGATTATTTAAAAAATGGACTTTATGATCGTTTAGAAATAAGCTTAGAGGCACACACAAGAAGAAGAAAAATAGAAGCTTGGGCAAGGATTCGAACCTGGGGCCGCGGCGTGGAAGTCTCATATGTTAACCACTACACCAACCGGGCGTGTGTGCATGTTGTAATTGAATTATACGCTATCAATACACGTGCATTGTTATTGCAGCGGTGAATCATTGCAACGGTACACCATTACAACTCATCAAATTTCTCATTATTATGAAATGCAAAACTTTTTTTTCTCAATGGATTAGTGTTTAGTGGACAATGTGAAACTCATAGGCTATCTTTTAGAAGAAATGAATCGCATCTTCGGTATGTTTCAACGGTTCACCCCTGCTGAATTTAAACATATATGACTATAGATTTATATTATTTCACCAATGGTACACCGTTGAAAGGTAGGTATGCGGTGCTTAATCTTTGCTTAAAAAGGGTCTATATGAACGGTATTTGTCCTCTAATCCCTTATCCATTGAAAAATCAGTTCTGTATTTCGTAACAATGACACATTTGATGATTTCTTATGGTGAACCGATGATATTGATTCACCATCGCGATGACAATACACGAGCATTGATAGCGTATAATTCAGTTACAATATGCACACACGCCCGGTAGGTGTAGTGGTTAACATATGAGACTTGCACCCCACTGTTCCGGGTTCGAATCCTTGTCTAAGCTTCTATTCGATAATGATTTATTTGTTGCTTCTTTTTTCTAACAATCATGATTTGCATTATTTGTTTTTAATCAGCACTATCATTGTGTCTTCTATTTCTTGAATAATCATAATGTCCTAGATTTTGGTATCGAAAGAGTGCAGATGTACTCATTCTTATAAATGGGCGTAATGGCTTGACAACTTTGATTTATTGTCAAAACAAAACAGGCCTATTTCATGTTGGGGCTATATTTTTAAGTTATATAGCCACTGGTATTAAGATATATAGATATAGATACTGGTCTTGAGATATATATAAACGACAGGAAGATGTTTTCTCAACGTTTAGCTGATGATATATGAGGTCGAGCATCCATCTGAATTTAAATAACTGGTCATGTCTATAGTTTCACTGCCATTTTAAGTGAAAAATATACCTCCGTATTTAAAAGTGACCGGTCCCTATAAGTACGTTGACGCATATTGTTTGAACACGTGACCAGTGTTATAACCTATCTGTCGTCCAAATCTGGTGAAGAAATCTTTGTTTAATCTCATGTTATAGCCAAAAGACTTAACACAGATGATTTTTTTAGCAAATGACTCAGACAATCAAGGAAAAAAAGGTTGGCACACTTTGTCTTAATTACGGAAAAAAACCCGCCCCTCTCCCCGGAGGCAATGTTGATCCGAGTCATATTATCAGAAGCCATGGTAGGTCCCCCAACATTGATTGATGGGGGATGGGGAAGGATATAAGAAAGGGGGAGACTTTTGCTTTCTATTTAACAGTGCTATGTCCCAAGTCTGATCTCAATTGCGAGCACAGGGATATTTGTAATAAGTTGCGTCAAGTGTGCCAACTATTATTTTCCTTGATTGTCTGAGCGAAATCCTAAATTCACCATGTGGGATTGGTTTTTTGGCTATAACTTTAGAACCAAATGCCCGATGCTAACGAGGTTTTGCACGATTATTGTAGGGTATATTGTCAACATTCCCAAAAAGTTACAAGTATCAATTACGTCATTTAGGGATTGGTCAGTCAATACTTAGGCAACATATACGTCAAAACATGTTATTTTTACAATTTATTTTCATGGATGTGAAACAAAATGTTGAAGAACAATTAGAGTTCGTATATGTATTAATTGATTTCTAATCAACATTTGATAGACGGCATATTAAGTCAGACAAAAGTGTATTAGGGACTGGCCATTAATTACTAAGGCTGTCTCTGTATATTAAATGTGTGCGACGATAGGTCTATAATAGGCCTTGCAATTGTTATAGTTCATGCAAACATTACTATCTTCAGGAGATAGCAATTAATGACACGATGCCATGTTATGTTCCTAGCATTAAAATATATAATCATGGAAAATAATCATAATAACATTTATTTACAAAATAAATAAAGCCACATAAACAGAATGGCTAATACAAACAAAGATAGAAGAACGAAAAGTCACTTTGTGTATTAGGGACTGGTCATTATTTACTAACGCTGTCTCTGTATGTTAATTGTGTGCGACTATAGGTGTATAATAGGCCTTGTCATTGTTATAGTTCATGCAAACATTACTATCTTCAGAAGATGACACGTTATGTTCTTATCATTTAAATATGAAATTATGGAAAATAAATAAAGTCACATATATCAAATAATGCGCCATGAAGACAAAACTCTAAGATAACGTGCCGATTATTTAAAAAATGGACTTTATGATCGTTTAGAAATAAGCTTAGAGGCACACACAAGAAGAAGAAAAATAGAAGCTTGGGCAAGGATTCGAACCTGGGGCCGCGGCGTGGAAGTCTCATATGTTAACCACTACACCAACCGGGCGTGTGTGCATGTTGTAATTGAATTATACGCTATCAATACACGTGCATTGTTATTGCAGCGGTGAATCATTGCAACGGTACACCATTACAACTCATCAAATTTCTCATTATTATGAAATGCAAAACTTTTTTTTCTCAATGGATTAGTGTTTAGTGGACAATGTGAAACTCATAGGCTATCTTTTAGAAGAAATGAATCGCATCTTCGGTATGTTTCAACGGTTCACCCCTGCTGAATTTAAACATATATGACTATAGATTTATATTATTTCACCAATGGTACACCGTTGAAAGGTAGGTATGCGGTGCTTAATCTTTGCTTAAAAAGGGTCTATATGAACGGTATTTGTCCTCTAATCCCTTATCCATTGAAAAATCAGTTCTGTATTTCGTAACAATGACACATTTGATGATTTCTTATGGTGAACCGATGATATTGATTCACCATCGCGATGACAATACACGAGCATTGATAGCGTATAATTCAGTTACAATATGCACACACGCCCGGTAGGTGTAGTGGTTAACATATGAGACTTGCACCCCACTGTCCCGGGTTCGAATCCTTGTCTAAGCTTCTATTCGATAATGATTTATTTGTTGCTTCTTTTTTCTAACAATCATGATTTGCATTATTTGTTTTTAATCAGCACTATCATTGTGTCTTCTATTTCTTGAATAATCATAATGTCCTAGATTTTGGTATCGAAAGAGTGCAGATGTACTCATTCTTATAAATGGGCGTAATGGCTTGACAACTTTGATTTATTGTCAAAACAAAACAGGCCTATTTCATGTTGGGGCTATATTTTTAAGTTATATAGCCACTGGTATTAAGATATATAGATATAGATACTGGTCTTGAGATATATATAAACGACAGGAAGATGTTTTCTCAACGTTTAGCTGATGATATATGAGGTCGAGCATCCATCTGAATTTAAATAACTGGTCATGTCTATAGTTTCACTGCCATTTTAAGTGAAAAATATACCTCCGTATTTAAAAGTGACCGGTCCCTATAAGTACGTTGACGCATATTGTTTGAACACGTGACCAGTGTTATAACCTATCTGTCGTCCAAATCTGGTGAAGAAATCTTTGTTTAATCTCATGTTATAGCCAAAAGACTTAACACAGATGATTTTTTTAGCAAATGACT
This sequence comes from Ophiura sarsii, assembly GCA_035610835.1. Classification (NCBI taxonomy): domain Eukaryota; kingdom Metazoa; phylum Echinodermata; class Ophiuroidea; order Amphilepidida; family Ophiuridae; genus Ophiura; species Ophiura sarsii. The sequence goes on along the minus strand of CM069457.1, from coordinate 48,067,574 downwards.
CAGACAATCAAGGAAAAAAAGGTTGGCACACTTTGTCTTAATTACGGAAAAAAACCCGCCCCTCTCCCCGGAGGCAATGTTGATCCGAGTCATATTATCAGAAGCCATGGTAGGACCCCCAACATTGATTGATGGGGGATGGGGAAGGATATAAGAAAGGGGGAGACTTTTGCTTTCTATTTAACAGTGCTATGTCCCAAGTCTGATCTCAATTGCGAGCACAGGGATATTTGTAATAAGTTGCGTCAAGTGTGCCAACTATTATTTTCCTTGATTGTAGGTATATTATAAAATGATTATTGAATTATTTTCCGGTTTATTCTTGCAAAAAAATACGTAGAACTGTTATTTTCATTTTAATGTTTCCTTTATTCCATGTGCATAATAAAAACGTAAAATAATAAAAAGTATCCACTAAATTATGAATAGGTCAAATGACATACATAATATTTTTCTTTCGAATCCTGTAACGGTTGATGATGGTCGATTTGTTTTTATTGTGGTAACCGCTTCCAAAGGGATAACACATTTGAAGCTGCTGGATTAAGTTTTTGGTTGTCGTGATTGTAAAGCTATTTGATCAGCCCTATTCATAACGCCACACTATCATGAATAGCATTTGATTTATGGCGCGCAAATAATCATGATAATGACATCTATAAAAGTACCGCTGTTTCATCATTGGTCAAAATGGGTTCCTCTAACGCCCAATGGACGAAGTCCAAAATCGATACTGATGCGCCAGAGTTTATGAATCTACTATAGATAGCGTAACTAAAAGGCACAATATAGGCCAGAAAATAGCGTAAGAACACGGATCTACAAGTGTAAGTCCAATTTTGATTTTGAATTTCCTATAGTCCCATCCACCCACTTCATCGTTTATCATTAACCACATTAGAAATCATGCTGCATAAATACATTCATTTATTTTCCCATTTTTAATTAAAAATATCGTATGAGTGGGTTGGTTATTTCAACCATTTTTTAATTATGCTATTCTCTTACGTAATTAATTTGTATATTTTGTATGTATACCTTCCTTGTAATATGGAAACTGCTTAATTTGGAGTTGCGCAATGTGATGATGTTAGTTTAGGTAAGCCTAAACATAGGGCCGGGTCTCCGAAAAAAAGCAACCCAGTGTTCAAGTATCGGCCGATACTGGCACATGTAAAATGTTCCAGTATCAGCCGATACTGGATAATAATTATGTACCAGTATCGTTCAATACCGTAGGACAAATCTCACTGGTATCACGTGAACCAGTATCGCCTGAAAATAAAAAGGGAACATAAAAAGGTTCCAGTATCGCTCGATACTAGAACACAAGATAGTGTTGAAAAAGACAAACAGCGCTCAGAAGGTCTGGAGTACATTTAAATGAAGAGGAAAATGTGATGTATGAGTGGTGAAGCGTGTTATCAGTCACACCCTGAAACATGTATAATGCTGTTCCGATATCTGGCCCGGTTTCCAACATGATGTTTTCTATAATACATGAAGAGTCATCCTTTAAATAGTTGTATTCCACAGTTTGAGTTGCATATCTTCAATGGTTTTGATCATCATAGAAGCACCAGGTGACATGAAATTTGTCCATTGAGTACACAAACTGGCCGGGTGGTTAAACACCTTTACCAACACTGCATTTTGGCCGATCAGGCATAAATGGAACATATCTTGCTCCAAACAGTTTACAGAAATAATGAGACAAATATGGGGTGTCTTCTGATATCAAAATATGTTGATGGGTAAAATAAGGTGATCGAATAGACCTATCACATCAAAGTCATGTAAAGTCTTTCACTGAACTGAACTGCTTCATTTGTTTTGCCATGCTGCTGAGACACCGGGGTGACCAAATTAGAGGTCAATGAATCTTAAGTTGTTGTTGTTGTTGAATCTTTTTCGGGGGGGGGGGGACTTACTTAAATAAAATTAATTAATTAAATTGATGACATTAATTAATTGCTCAAATTGATTCATAAGTTCAATCAAATATTTCAAATTAAGTATTACTTTATTAATTTATTAACTTTTTAATTTATTATTGTATTAATTGATTAATTTATTATGTTATTAGTTTATTAATTTATTAATGTATTAATATATTAACTTATTATTTATTAATTTATTAATTCATTAATTTGTTTATTTATTAATTTATTAATTCATTAATTTGTTTATTTATTAATTGATCAATTTATTAATTTATAAATTTTTATAAATGTATTAATTTATTAATTTATTAATTTATTAATTTATTAATTTATTAATTTATTAATTTATTAATTTATTAATTTTATTAATTTATTAATTTTTATTAATCAATTAATTAATTTATTAATTAATTTATTTATTTATTTATTAATTTATTAATTTATTAATTTATTAATTTATTAATTAATAAATTAATATATTTATATTTATTAAGTTATTTATGAAGTTAATTAATGATATGAATAAATACATACAGTTCATTTATGAAAGAAATGTATTTATTTATAACTATTTATAAGTTAATTAACAGTTGTATTAATTAAATAGCGTAATGATTTTCAATGTATTAAGTTAATTTATAATACGCCCCTGTACCTATCTAATATATGCGTAGTCATTGGCTGATATTTTAAGAAATCTCAATTCGTCGACAAAACTAGCTAAAGACAAAGACAAAGACAGAGCATCACATTTCTCAAATTGCAAAATGTGATACAAAGCAACTGTTCCGTACCATCGACAAATTGTGTGGTTTTAAGCCAAGCTTGGTTCTTCCATCTGGAGAGGAGAATGATGTGGCAAATCAATTTGGTGAATACTTCACTAATAAGATCTCCAAAATTAGATCTGATTTAGACAACTCGCATTCTATCGGCAGTTTCATTGATTCTTCAATATGTTCTGTGCATCTTAACTATTTCAAAGAACTTTCTGACCAAGAGATGCGAAAGCTTATCATGAACATGCCTACAAAATCATGTGCCTTAGATCCCATCCCATCTTGGCTACTTAAACAATGCCTGGACTATCTTATGCCAGTTCTCAAGTCTATTATGAACAACTCCTTGAAAACCGGGCATGTACAAGACTGTTTAAAGTCAGCTCGTATCACTCCTATCATCAAGAAGGCAAGCCTTAACCCAGAAATCTTATCGAATTACAGACCGATTTCTAATCTCAGCTTCTTATCAAAAATGGAGGAACGCGCTGTCTGTAATCAACTCCACCAGCATTTGGCATCCAACGATCTATATGCACCCCACCAATCAGCTTACAGACCAAACTGCAGTACAGAAACAGCACTCTTACGTCTCCAAAATGACCTCCTCTATTCCTTGGACTGCAGACGAGAAGTGGTTGTCGTTCTCCTTGACCTATCTGCTGCATTTGACACAATTGATCATAATTTACTCCTAAATCGAATGCATGCTAGATACGGTATTTCTGACACTGCTCTGAATTGGTTTCAATCATACCTATCTAATCGTGAACAGTCAGTAGTGGTTGGTCGCCATGTGTCACAAGGAAAACCACTTATATACGGTTTGCCTCAAGGATCAGTTGTTGGTCCTATAAATTTCAGTATGTACAGTGCTCCACTTGAAGACGTGATATCAGACCACGGAATAAACGTTTTATCTTTCGCTGATGACACACAGCTGTACTGTTCGTTTGATGCATCTGATAGGGCTGAAAAGCTTGAGCGACTAGAGCATTGCCTTTCGGACGTCAAAAGCTGGATGCTGGCCAACAAACTCAAACTAAATGACCAGAAAACAGAGGTCATTCATATCACCTCTCGATTTATTTCAACCACTCCGGTTGATGCGGTCACCGTCGGGGATTCCGACATTTCGCCCTCCGAAAAAGTGCGCAACCTTGGAGTCATCTTTGACCGTCACCTAACAATGACTTCTCATGTCAACAGAGTATGTCAGAATGCCACTTACGCCCTACGTGCCATCGGACAGGTCCGCAAATACCTTGACCATGCATCAACAGAAAGGCTTGTCCATGCTTTTGTTACATCACGGCTGGACTATTGTAACTGTCTACTCTACGGACTCCCTGACAAACTCATATCCAAACTGCAGCGAGTTCAAAACTCAGCTGCGAGACTTGTGACTGGTGTCAATAAACGCACGCATATCACCCACAATCATGTTCAAAACTGTTGGGACACTTCTTGCATGCACTGCGAAAATGGTAGTCCCTCCCCCTAAACTCAATGTTGGTCCGAATAAGAGCATCGTCCATCAAAGGGCTGTAGTATAGATACGCTCCAACATTGATTTTGGGGGGTGGGGGGGGGGGGGGACTTTACATCAACTAGTTTGAAATATCATACTTTCAAAACGTTCAACTGAAAGCTTTACTCAATTTGGTAGATATTCCGTGCGTATGTGTAAAGTGTCCCAACAGGTTTTGAACAAGATTGTATTAAAGAAGTGGAAAAATGGGCTATAAAAAATACGAATATCCTTATATCTCGAGACCGGTAGCTTCAATTTGAATCAATCTTTTTAAGAAATGAAGCACATTATCTCGGTAACATTCTGAGTTGAACTTCATGTCAATTGCGTATACATATTTAATTAAAAAACATAAATAACCATGGTTTTGATACATTTTCATACTTTACAAGTAACTTATTAAAAGCGGCGGGTGTTACAAGCGATGACATCATCGTCCCTGATCGCACGTGACTCCACCTGGTATGTTTAGATATGACCCAGACATTTTGGCTACAATGAGAACAACATTGGAATAATTTCTTAGAATTGTTTTAGTTTTCAGAAACAAAGACCTTAGTGTCTTATTCATGAACGAGATCGCTCTTTTTTCCATTAAACCGAATTATCTTCATTTAAAAGCCATGCTTTATAAAGCGCATGTTAGCTGTTTGATTTCAATTACTTATCCTCAGAACTTTGACTTGAACTTCACTGTATACTCTTGTCCTGGTTATAGTCAGATCACTTTGTTCTTAAACTTGACTTTAAGATGGTATTTTACAAAGAGATATCACCTAAGGCATGGGCCTATTGTCGATTACTCATTACTGCTATATTACTATCTTCTGAAGATAGCTATCCGACGCAACGTACTAAACCGTTGTCCCTGTAGACAAATATTGTACAGCACCGTGTATATTATGTATGAATGAGTAGTAGGGGGAGGGGTGCAAGAAGAAGAAGACAAATATTTTATGGTCCTGGTCGACTCAATTCTTTCAAATCTTATTTTTTCAAAACCTTTGAAGTAAAATTTGAAAAAATAAACTAAGCCGCTGTACCGAGATTCGAACCCATGGAAGTGATAATTCCGCGGTCTCAGTTGAATCCACTACACTAGTAAGGCAATGTGCTGTACTAATAGGGACCCATGGTATAACAATGTATCTTGTTAAACCGATGTTCTTCCTAAGACGTTCAAGTACTGGAATACACTTATCATTACCGGTCTACCCGATTAAAATTATATACACGTTCATACTGTTCAAAATAATAATGTATTTTTCGCATTTCAGACGAATAACCACGGTCATCAAAAAATACCCATTCGTAATATAAACAAATAAAAAATCAACTTTAAAATTAAAGGTGACAAAGATTCCACGGCACGCGGAATGAAAGAAAACAACATAACAAACGAAAACAAAGCAATAACAAACACGACGAACTCTGCGGGAGTCGAACCTCCAACCTTTGCGTTCTAAGACAGATCACACGCCACTAAGCTAACAGGGAAGTCAGCTTTTTAAAGAGGATTTTTGGTTATTATACACTAGCGCCGTAACGGTCAACCACGGTCCACACATCATTACAATAGAACGCTATGCACGGTCTACCAAAATGAATAGAAAAGGATGATCAGTACTCCCTTTCTTTTAATTTTGGTAGACCGTGCATAGCGTCCTATTGTAATCATGTGTGGACCGTGGTTGACCGTTACGGCGCTAGTGTATGATAACCAAAAATCCTCTTTAAAAACCTGACTTCTCTGTTAGCTTAGTGGCGTGTGATCTGTTTTAGAATGCAAAGGTTGGAGGTTCGACTCCCGCAAAGTTCGTCGTGTTTGTTATTGCTTTGTTTTCGTTTGTTATGCTGTTTTCTTTAATTCCACGTGCCGTGGAATCTTTGTCACCTTTAAATTTAAAGTGAATTTTTTGTATTTGTTTATACGAATGGGTATATTATATAATATGCGATATGCCCATGTAATTTACTATTACGTTTTCAAGTAGATATTTTGTGTTTGTTGACATCTATCTATATAGATTTGATAACTATCTGATACTGTAATAATTGTATTTTACTTACCAGCGTTGTCATGATAAGACTCGTTCAGAACTTGCGCTTTTGGTTATTCTCCGAACCATACAAACACCACACAACCCCCCCTCCCATTCCCTGTCTCCACACACACCAACCCGGCCCATCATATACTTCTGATATTGCGATCAAAGATTGTTATATCAAAATCAATAGTTTACTTAATGATAATATTTTGTTTTACCTATATCCTATCAAGATGCCTTTGTTAAAAGTACCATTTAGGTGCGTGATTCAGACAATGCCCCTTTAAATTGAAGATAGTGCTGACCCAGTATTTTATTAATTAAACTATACTCTCCGTACATTATCGCTGACTAATATTGCCAAATATGAGATCATTTTAAACATTTTTAAAGGAGTTATAAGGAAGTCTATGAATTCAGTACATATTTTTTGCAATGCTTTAATACAATCATGTTCAAAACTGTTGGGACACTTCTTGCATGCACTGCGAAAATGGTAGTCCCTCCCCCTAAACTCAATGTTGGTCCGAATAAGAGCATCGTCCATCAAAGGGCTGTAGTATAGATACGCTCCAACATTGATTTTTGGGGGTGGGGGGGGGGGGGGGGGACTTTACATCAACTAGTTTGAAATATCATACTTTCAAAACGTTCAACTGAAAGCTTTACTCAATTTGGTAGATATTCCGTGCGTATGTGTAAAGTGTCCCAACAGGTTTTGAACAAGATTGTATTAAAGAAGTGGAAAAATGGGCTATAAAAAATACGAATATCCTTATATCTCGAGACCGGTAGCTTCAATTTGAATCAATCTTTTTAAGAAATGAAGCACATTATCTCGGTAACATTCTGAGTTGAACTTCATGTCAATTGCGTATACATATTTAATTAAAAAACATAAATAACCATGGTTTTGATACATTTTCATACTTTACAAGTAACTTATTAAAAGCGGCGGGTGTTACAAGCGATGACATCATCGTCCCTGATCGCACGTGACTCCACCTGGTATGTTTAGATATGACCCAGACATTTTGGCTACAATGAGAACAACATTGGAATAATTTCTTAGAATTGTTTTAGTTTTCAGAAACAAAGACCTTAGTGTCTTATTCATGAACGAGATCGCTCTTTTTTCCATTAAACCGAATTATCTTCATTTAAAAGCCATGCTTTATAAAGCGCATGTTAGCTGTTTGATTTCAATTACTTATCCTCAGAACTTTGACTTGAACTTCACTGTATACTCTTGTCCTGGTTATAGTCAGATCACTTTGTTCTTAAACTTGACTTTAAGATGGTATTTTACAAAGAGATATCACCTAAGGCATGGGCCTATTGTCGATTACTCATTACTGCTATATTACTATCTTCTGAAGATAGCTATCCGACGCAACGTACTAAACCGTTGTCCCTGTAGACAAATATTGTACAGCACCGTGTATATTATGTATGAATGAGTAGTAGGGGGAGGGGTGCAAGAAGAAGAAGACAAATATTTTATGGTCCTGGTCGACTCAATTCTTTCAAATCTTATTTTTTCAAAACCTTTGAAGTAAAATTTGAAAAAATAAACTAAGCCGCTGTACCGAGATTCGAACCCATGGAAGTGATAATTCCGCGGTCTCAGTTGAATCCACTACACTAGTAAGGCAATGTGCTGTACTAATAGGGACCCATGGTATAACAATGTATCTTGTTAAACCGATGTTCTTCCTAAGACGTTCAAGTACTGGAATACACTTATCATTACCGGTCTACCCGATTAAAATTATATACACGTTCATACTGTTCAAAATAATAATGTATTTTTCGCATTTCAGACGAATAACCACGGTCATCAAAAAATACCCATTCGTAATATAAACAAATAAAAAATCAACTTTAAAATTAAAGGTGACAAAGATTCCACGGCACGCGGAATGAAAGAAAACAACATAACAAACGAAAACAAAGCAATAACAAACACGACGAACTCTGCGGGAGTCGAACCTCCAACCTTTGCGTTCTAAGACAGATCACACGCCACTAAGCTAACAGGGAAGTCAGCTTTTTAAAGAGGATTTTTGGTTATTATACACTAGCGCCGTAACGGTCAACCACGGTCCACACATCATTACAATAGAACGCTATGCACGGTCTACCAAAATGAATAGAAAAGGATGATCAGTACTCCCTTTCTTTTAATTTTGGTAGACCGTGCATAGCGTCCTATTGTAATCATGTGTGGACCGTGGTTGACCGTTACGGCGCTAGTGTATGATAACCAAAAATCCTCTTTAAAAACCTGACTTCTCTGTTAGCTTAGTGGCGTGTGATCTGTTTTAGAATGCAAAGGTTGGAGGTTCGACTCCCGCAAAGTTCGTCGTGTTTGTTATTGCTTTGTTTTCGTTTGTTATGCTGTTTTCTTTAATTCCACGTGCCGTGGAATCTTTGTCACCTTTAAATTTAAAGTGAATTTTTTGTATTTGTTTATACGAATGGGTATATTATATAATATGCGATATGCCCATGTAATTTACTATTACGTTTTCAAGTAGATATTTTGTGTTTGTTGACATCTATCTATATAGATTTGATAACTATCTGATACTGTAATAATTGTATTTTACTTACCAGCGTTGTCATGATAAGACTCGTTCAGAACTTGCGCTTTTGGTTATTCTCCGAACCATACAAACACCACACAACCCCCCCTCCCATTCCCTGTCTCCACACACACCAACCCGGCCCATCATATACTTCTGATATTGCGATCAAAGATTGTTATATCAAAATCAATAGTTTACTTAATGATAATATTTTGTTTTACCTATATCCTATCAAGATGCCTTTGTTAAAAGTACCATTTAGGTGCGTGATTCAGACAATGCCCCTTTAAATTGAAGATAGTGCTGACCCAGTATTTTATTAATTAAACTATACTCTCCGTACATTATCGCTGACTAATATTGCCAAATATGAGATCATTTTAAACATTTTTAAAGGAGTTATAAGGAAGTCTATGAATTCAGTACATATTTTTTGCAATGCTTTAATACAATCATGTTCAAAACTGTTGGGACACTTCTTGCATGCACTGCGAAAATGGTAGTCCCTCCCCCTAAACTCAATGTTGGTCCGAATAAGAGCATCGTCCATCAAAGGGCTGTAGTATAGATACGCTCCAACATTGATTTTGGGGGGTGGGGGGGGGGGGGGGGGACTTTACATCAACTAGTTTGAAATATCATACTTTCAAAACGTTCAACTGAAAGCTTTACTCAATTTGGTAGATATTCCGTGCGTATGTGTAAAGTGTCCCAACAGGTTTTGAACAAGATTGTATTAAAGAAGTGGAAAAATGGGCTATAAAAAATACGAATATCCTTATATCTCGAGACCGGTAGCTTCAATTTGAATCAATCTTTTTAAGAAATGAAGCACATTATCTCGGTAACATTCTGAGTTGAACTTCATGTCAATTGCGTATACATATTTAATTAAAAAACATAAATAACCATGGTTTTGATACATTTTCATACTTTACAAGTAACTTATTAAAAGCGGCGGGTGTTACAAGCGATGACATCATCGTCCCTGATCGCACGTGACTCCACCTGGTATGTTTAGATATGACCCAGACATTTTGGCTACAATGAGAACAACATTGGAATAATTTCTTAGAATTGTTTTAGTTTTCAGAAACAAAGACCTTAGTGTCTTATTCATGAACGAGATCGCTCTTTTTTCCATTAAACCGAATTATCTTCATTTAAAAGCCATGCTTTATAAAGCGCATGTTAGCTGTTTGATTTCAATTACTTATCCTCAGAACTTTGACTTGAACTTCACTGTATACTCTTGTCCTGGTTATAGTCAGATCACTTTGTTCTTAAACTTGACTTTAAGATGGTATTTTACAAAGAGATATCACCTAAGGCATGGGCCTATTGTCGATTACTCATTACTGCTATATTACTATCTTCTGAAGATAGCTATCCGACGCAACGTACTAAACCGTTGTCCCTGTAGACAAATATTGTACAGCACCGTGTATATTATGTATGAATGAGTAGTAGGGGGAGGGGTGCAAGAAGAAGAAGACAAATATTTTATGGTCCTGGTCGACTCAATTCTTTCAAATCTTATTTTTTCAAAACCTTTGAAGTAAAATTTGAAAAAATAAACTAAGCCGCTGTACCGAGATTCGAACCCATGGAAGTGATAATTCCGCGGTCTCAGTTGAATCCACTACACTAGTAAGGCAATGTGCTGTACTAATAGGGACCCATGGTATAACAATGTATCTTGTTAAACCGATGTTCTTCCTAAGACGTTCAAGTACTGGAATACACTTATCATTACCGGTCTACCCGATTAAAATTATATACACGTTCATACTGTTCAAAATAATAATGTATTTTTCGCATTTCAGACGAATAACCACGGTCATCAAAAAATACCCATTCGTAATATAAACAAATAAAAAATCAACTTTAAAATTAAAGGTGACAAAGATTCCACGGCACGCGGAATGAAAGAAAACAACATAACAAACGAAAACAAAGCAATAACAAACACGACGAACTCTGCGGGAGTCGAACCTCCAACCTTTGCGTTCTAAGACAGATCACACGCCACTAAGCTAACAGGGAAGTCAGCTTTTTAAAGAGGATTTTTGGTTATTATACACTAGCGCCGTAACGGTCAACCACGGTCCACACATCATTACAATAGAACGCTATGCACGGTCTACCAAAATGAATAGAAAAGGATGATCAGTACTCCCTTTCTTTTAATTTTGGTAGACCGTGCATAGCGTCCTATTGTAATCATGTGTGGACCGTGGTTGACCGTTACGGCGCTAGTGTATGATAACCAAAAATCCTCTTTAAAAACCTGACTTCTCTGTTAGCTTAGTGGCGTGTGATCTGTTTTAGAATGCAAAGGTTGGAGGTTCGACTCCCGCAAAGTTCGTCGTGTTTGTTATTGCTTTGTTTTCGTTTGTTATGCTGTTTTCTTTAATTCCACGTGCCGTGGAATCTTTGTCACCTTTAAATTTAAAGTGAATTTTTTGTATTTGTTTATACGAATGGGTATATTATATAATATGCGATATGCCCATGTAATTTACTATTACGTTTTCAAGTAGATATTTTGTGTTTGTTGACATCTATCTATATAGATTTGATAACTATCTGATACTGTAATAATTGTATTTTACTTACCAGCGTTGTCATGATAAGACTCGTTCAGAACTTGCGCTTTTGGTTATTCTCCGAACCATACAAACACCACACAACCCCCCCTCCCATTCCCTGTCTCCACACACACCAACCCGGCCCATCATATACTTCTGATATTGCGATCAAAGATTGTTATATCAAAATCAATAGTTTACTTAATGATAATATTTTGTTTTACCTATATCCTATCAAGATGCCTTTGTTAAAAGTACCATTTAGGTGCGTGATTCAGACAATGCCCCTTTAAATTGAAGATAGTGCTGACCCAGTATTTTATTAATTAAACTATACTCTCCGTACATTATCGCTGACTAATATTGCCAAATATGAGATCATTTTAAACATTTTTAAAGGAGTTATAAGGAAGTCTATGAATTCAGTACATATTTTTTGCAATGCTTTAATACAATCATGTTCAAAACTGTTGGGACACTTCTTGCATGCACTGCGAAAATGGTAGTCCCTCCCCCTAAACTCAATGTTGGTCCGAATAAGAGCATCGTCCATCAAAGGGCTGTAGTATAGATACGCTCCAACATTGATTTTGGGGGGTGGGGGGGGGGGGGACTTTACATCAACTAGTTTGAAATATCATACTTTCAAAACGTTCAACTGAAAGCTTTACTCAATTTGGTAGATATTCCGTGCGTATGTGTAAAGTGTCCCAACAGGTTTTGAACAAGATTGCAGGTCCTCATCGATCTACACTGGCTTACAATTAAGAAACGCATTATTTTTAAAATTGTTCTAGTTGTATATAAAGCACTCAACAACTCTGCACCCGACTATATCAAGGAGCTTCTTACCCCTTACTGTCCGTCTGCTAATCTCCGCTCTGGTAGCCGTAAACTCCTTGTAGTCCCTAAAAGTGCCACTGCAACATACGGGGACAGGGCTTTCTGTATTGCTGGACCAAAACTCTGGAACAATCTCCCCTTACATATCCGTAACTCTAAGACGGTCGGAACTTTTAAATCGTCTTTGAAAACTCATCTTTTTAACCAGGATATTTAGTTATTTTTGTGTGTGCAATATTCATGTACTGTATTTGCATTATTCTTGATTAGTGTATTGCTGTATACTGTATAACATTTTATATTATAGCCATCATTTGATGGCTACTCCTGTGTTTTTCTATGTGCATTCATATTTTGTATATGCTATTGTTATTTTGTTAAGCGCTTTGTGATCCTTTCGATGTAAGGCGCTATATAAATGCCTGTTATTATTATTATTATTATTAAAGGACCAATGAAAAAATATGTTACATTTATAGAAAGCATAGAGCCTCACTGTCTCAGGATTCTAAAAATACGTTCTAAGTCTTCAGGCGAGCTTTATGGACGTTATTCGTAATTGGCGCACTTCAGCAAAAGAGGGCCGTGCTATCCAACTGAGCATGCTCAGAGCAATTAGTGCTCCGAAAACGAGGCTATTTATGTAGCCGAGACGAGAGTGATGTAATTTAGTTTTTCAATGTGGAGAACTTTGCACTAATCATAACAATTCTTCATACTTCTGAGCTGTTCAATATTTGACCTTATTACATTCGTGAAATAAACTTGAACGTATAATTATAAACTATCTCTTCCACTAGTTTGAAATGAAATGTTTGCTGGTAACCGACACTATCTAGGAAATGCAGAAGTTCACAGTTCATTATATTGCAGTAAAAGTATACGAGAGTGATGTTTATCGGCGTGACATCTCTCCCATTGGACATACGCCAGGCAGGTTCAGTTCAGAAGTTCAAGTCGCGACTTAAGACCTATTTATTTAACTTGGAAATCTAATTGCTGTGTATTTGTTCATGATCTTTCATTTTATAATGCATTTTAATGCCATACACATTCATATCTCATGTTTTTTGTTTTAAAATATGCATTTGCTTTAATCTTTTATTTATATGTTGTACAGCGCTTTGAGTTTAAATCTCACTAAAGTAAAGCGCTCTATAATTGTGTGTTATTATTATTACATCGAGTATGTCTCCCTCTTTGACATGAAATCGCCAATTACGAATAACGTCTATAGATCAGACACACGAAGCCCTCTAGCCAAAATTATGGCAACATTGCGTTTAGTGCTCTTTCGAGTGTGAGGGACTCAATCCGTCACATTAAAAAAAAAATCAGCCGAGAAAATATACCACGTAAAATTTAAAGTTAACATGGTTAGAAAGAGAAGAAAATAACTTTTCTTGGGATAGGCTGTAATGCGCTAAGGCCTAAAAAAAAGGTTTGATTGGCGTAACCCGACCGACCCTATTTTTACCGCCGACCCTTTTTTTTTTTTTTTTTTAAACTTTTTTTTTTTTTTTTTTTAAACTTTTTTTCTTCTTCAATTTTTTGTTTGTGTGAGAAAAAAAAAAAGCAGTGAAACTGTGTATTTGTGCCATTTGTTTAGGTCTGTATGGTATATGTGTGCTGGTATATAAAATGTCATAGACATTTTATAGATTTCAAAAAAATAAAATAAAAAACATCCGACCTATTTTTTCTTCTTCTCTAAGTTACGCCAATCAAACTTTTTTTAGGCCGAATCGTTTATGCCTTCTAAAATGGCAGTACGTTAAAGTTTAAAAAAAGTATGCCCTTTTTGCCCTTTTTCTGGGTCGATAGAACATAGTGCGCAGATGCGATTTATATTACAATATACTTCAGGCTTTTCTTCCATCTTTTCTAACTTTCATTTCATTCAGCCAGCATGCTTATATAGGCTTTTTAAGCCTGGCCCGACTGTTGTATGCAATTTATACGACAATTATTATATTTTTGTTTTTATATTCATAAAAAAATATGTACGGAGCCCCGGAAGGGACATGAAAGATTTTGTTTGTGGAAAATTATCCCGAGATAATGTGATTATCTCGAGATAATTTTTTATCTCGGGATAATTATCTCGAGATAATGTGAGTATTTCGAGATAATTTGTTCCTACAGACAGCCGTAACACCGTACTGTGTGACACGGTAGTTAGGGTCACGGCAAAGCGAAGATCATGATTTGTAGATAGCAAGTATATCAGAGTATGTTGCTATCTTCAGTAGATAGCAAGTATATCAGAGTAAGTTGCTATCGCAAGTAGATAGCAAGTCTATCAGAGTAAATTGCTATCTTCAATTGATACCAAGTTTATCAGAAAAAGTTGCTATCTCCAGTAGATAGCAAGTATGTCAGAGTAAGTTGCTATCTTTAGTTGATAACAAGCATATCAGAATAAGTTGCTATCTTCAGTAGATAGCAATTTTATCACAGAGTAGATTGCTATCGTCGATTGATATCAAGTCTAATATCATAATAAGTTGCTATCTGAAGTAGATATTAAGTCTATCACTAAATATATCAGAATAAGTTGCTATCTTTAGTAAATAGCAAGTCTATCAGAGTAAGTTGCTATCTTCAATTGATACCAAGTTTATCAGAAAGTTCATTATTTTGAAATATATTACTTAAAAATGTATAATAAACACGCTGCTCAGTACGTATGTACTTTTAATATTTTTAAACACACCACATTATTTGTTTGAAACAGCTGCGCTTTCATTCTACATTCTGAAGTTATACGACATTTTTATGTTTTTGTTTTGATATTTTTTAAACACACCAAATGATTTGTTTGACACAGCTGCACTTTCATTCTACATTTTGAAGTTATATGACATTTTTACCTTTTGGTTTTGGTTTGAAAATAGTGTGCTATTATATAAAATAGCATACTATTCTTTGTTGAAGACATTGCTTAAAGGTAGATAATCTGATTTCGGGCCTGATTTTCAACTTGATGTTTTATATATTTTACATGAAAGGTTATCCTTAAAATTGTCACATTCGAGTTCGAAGTTTGAGTTGCATAACTCCAATGGTTGTAATTTTAGAAGTACATGGTCACAAGAATTTTGCCCATTGAGTAGTACGCAAACTGGCTGGTGGTTAACCACCTTTGGCAGTAATTCACCATATTTTAGCCTATAATTTCTAAATGGAACATTTTCTGGCCCCTAACATTTTACAGACATAATGAGAAAAATATTGGGATTCTACTGATATCAAAGTATCATGATGTGAAAAAAAATCACAGCCCCCAAAAAGTGATTAAACTCAATTCTCGAAAATTTGTTTAACTTAATCACAACTCACTGAAAAGGCTCTATCTATAAACATGGGTATATGGGTAGTTAAACGCGCGTGTAACTAACTCATGCAACCAATTAATTGTACGCCTTGGATGAATTATTTTTGATCTAAAAAATCACAGTTTTGGCACTTTTTGTAAGCAAAAAAAAACCCGATCCTAGATAATTGACTTAAGATGATTTTTGGTGAAATTTTTGGATTTATTTTTACCAAAAAAAGATTGTGTTAGGTTGTCTGAAATTTGTTGGCACCAAAAAAGTGAGCAAAAATGTAAAAGTCACTATTTCTAGTGAAATTTGATACCAAACATGGATTCTTTGACTCATTTCATTTAAAAAATGTATACTTTTATGTACATCACATTATTACTTAAATGATAAATTTTTATTAAAAAAGGGTTGACACTTCCCTTAAACGATAAACTCGCGTTTTAGTTAGACACGCGTTTAGTTGACACGGTTTTAAGCTGAAACTGCGTTTAGTACGAGAATACGGCCCTATGTCTTACGGTCTAGGTATTGAAATTTGCAAGCACGGTGAGGCAACTGTCTTTAAGTTGGGATTGTATTACTTCCCTAATAATCAACCATTCCTAGAGTGCAATATCTCAAATTAAAGAGGACAAATTTCACAACAACTTTATAATTTAATACGTTTATGTGGCAGTTTTTTAGCGTAATCAGCACATTTATTACCTGGTCAGTTATTAAAGTGTTGACTGTATCACAGAGCGTGTTTCTACTGGGGCACTGCAAAGTAAACGCTAAGATTAAATGCTAAGATTAACCGGTTAGTTTTTAATCCCCCCCCCCCCCCTGTTTCTACTCGCGAAAAGTTACTGGTCACAGGTCACTAATAGGTATATCAAATAAGGTGGGATCGTTTCAAAAAATCCTTAAAATCGTGATACGTGTCTCTATTTTAAATAGAAGTTGTCAAAAAAACATAACATTCTTGGTATCATATTAAAGACAATTTATCTAGCTACCGAATAAAAAAAGAATTAAAGCCACATGTTTAGCAACAGTAAAGTTATCAATCTAAACGTCGAGTGAGTCAAGGGTGGGAGCGGTGGACGAGGAGCCGGTGGACGAGGAGCCCATAGGTTTGTACACAAAATAGCGGAAAACTAGAACTTTTGAAATTGATGCCATTTTAAAAGTATACATAGGAAAGTTTTCAAACTTCTCATATGTGTTAATAACATGTGCCTGCTACTATGAATACTAATATTGAATTGTTATCTAGACATTCTCTACTAGAATATGATGTTCAATTCAGGGGGTGTTTTAATGTAAAAAATACACAGTTTTATTCATTTTATTGATTAAACAAGGGCCAAATCGCAGTCTCTCTATTTCATTTGTGTGAATCTTCAGTCCTTTTCTACCCTGGGTAGTAAAACATTTAACTAAAAAAGCCAGAAGTGTTTCTTCACAGAATTGTTCATAGATTTATGAAAAATTTGCTATTTAGACCTATTTTGGACCACCCTGTATTCAAAATAAAAGGAACTTTAACGATATTCATGTAGTTCATTTTGATAACCATTTTCTTTTAAATTAAATAGTCCATGCTACCTAAATTTCATAGAATATTATATACAAACATTAATTGTATGCATTATTTCATCATAATTTTAGACACCCTGTACTTTTCCTGTGTACATTTTGGGCAAATGATTCTTAGCAAATTTGGTAGCACCTTCTGCGGTTGTTCTGATTTTGGTGACTATTTTCAGCTAAACCCTAATTGTACAAACTATCAAACTATTTTGTGAGGAGCAAAAACGATCAAATTTGTTATGTTCCACCCTGTAAAAATTGTACACACCCTGTATAATTTGATTCTTTTTTGCAAAAATAAAAAACCTTGAATCTTAAGCTTTCCAACAATATATAGTTTGTGGGTCATTAAGTATGTAAAACTTAAGTTTTGTCCCGTTTAATCAGAATTAGTGCATTTCTCAACATTATTAGAAGTGAAACTTTTTTTTGGACCAGTTTGTGACTTCTGACCTACTGCTATAAGTTTATCGATCCTAGTCGATGGGCCACGACATTTGACCTTTTGTAATACCAAACAATGCCACCCACCTGAAAAAGATTGCTTCACAATGTGTATAACCCAGCGTGACACGGTTCACGGCACAAACCGTTATGAATCGCCTTTCTGTTTCTATTAGTGTTGTTGCGGTGACCGTCGAAAATAAATACGGTAGCTCTTTGGGTGCATTTGTGCTAAAAACATAGTAATGCTGTTTGAGCTTCAATACAAAAGACTAGTCAATAAAAGCGCCGAAAGAAATCCTTTTGTATGGGCAAACAATAGATTAACAAAATTCTGTGGGGCAAACGGACCTCTCAGGTATCAGGCAGGGTCCGGTCAGTCGCAGAGTCAGACATTTGAGAGCAGGGGGAGGGGGGGGGGGGGGCGGTTAGGGGGTGTATTTGTTATTTATTTGTTTGGAATGCCTGGTGAGTTCCGTAATACTTTTTAGAGTAGGCGGGGCGAGGCGGGGGCAGGGCAGGGGGGTGGCGGGTGTTCGAAATATAAATCTTTTGAGGGGAAATCCGAGATCGGTAACCCAAAGTACGCTATTAGCGAAGGAGTGAGGCGGGGGCTGGGGGGGGGGGGGGGGGGGCAGGATATTGATTGTTCATATTGTAGAAATTAGGAGCTATTTCAGGGAATTTTAAATGTGAAAAACAGGGATTTCGTGTATGCACGTACATCACAAACTGAAACTGGGTATAATCTTCAAATTGAAAATAGAAATGTAATTCACGTGAAATAATGCTATCTTCAGTAGATAGCAACACTTTATTACAATATAAATATAGGTCTTATGTCTCAGCATTTAATTAATTTAATCAAGACATACGACCAACAATAACAAGACCTCAAATCCTATGTAACAGGCCATGTGATGTTTCCCTTTATGATTTTGGAGATAAACCGTAAACATAATCCTTTACGGGAGTATTACAAGTCCGTAATCTTTTAACGTCTTAAAATATTAAGATTTGAATAGCTACGGTAAAGTGTTAGACGTTAAAAGGTTACAAAGTTGCATGACTCCCGTAAAGGATTATGCTGACGTTAAATGATTAAGATTGAATAGCTACGGTGAAGTATTGGACGTTAAAAGTTTACAGAATTGCATAACTCCCGTAAAGGATTATGTTGACGGTAAATGATTAAGATTTGAATAGTTACGGTAAAGTATTAGACGTTAAAAGCTTACAGAATTGCATCACTCCCGTAAAGGATTATGCTGACGTTAAATGATTAAGATTTGAATAGCTACGGTAAAGTATTACACGTTAAAAGATTACAAAGTTGCATGACTCCCGTAAAGGATTATGCTGACGTTAAATGATTAAGATTGAATAGCTACGGTAAAGTTAGACGTTAAAAGTTTACAGAATTGCATAACTCCCGTAAGGGATTATGTTGACGGTAAATGATTAAGAGATTTGAATAGCTACAATAAAAGGACTAGACGTTAAAAGATTACGGACTTGTAATAATAGGATTATGTTGACGGTTTATCTTCAAAATCATGACCATCATATTTGTTTGGAACTTGTTGGTCAATAATTAAAAAATAAGTCAGATATTAAAAACAAACCAAAAACCCTCCTATACGGAACTGTATTAAGATTAAAATAAATCTAGAACGACACAATTTGACCAAATATATTTTTAGTTATCTTGACGAAACCTAAAATGGGTCCAAAACCGTGATTGTTATAAGTTTTAAAAATGGTCAATTTCATGTTCATGGTTGGATTCATTGAACCCTTTCCTTTAAGAAAATTTATACTTTATATAGAAATATAATACAGGAATAATGAAGGAGTTGCAGCAGTTTTACGACGGCTATATGCTGAGGGTTCACCCCTCCCCCCCCCCCCCATTAACGAGTTATTATGGGTGCACACCTCTATCAATGCGCGACCTCATTACGATCGCCATCACATAGCTAGTCCCTAAATAACGGAAATAATTTTTTTCTTCATATTGACATTATTTGGCCTTAAAAATGCTTGCATTTGGTCTCTATTTGTTCCCTGAATAGCCGATACATACATTTTGAACGAAATGAGCGTACATCGAACGTTTTATTGAAACAATGTTGGCGGATGGTGCCCCCTCCGCGGGCGCCCCGTAAAACTTTACAATATACCTTTTTTGTGTACCACTGTACCTTTTTCAGTGGCGTACCCAAAGGTTTCACCTTGGTACATTTGCGATATCGACCATGCGGGGTTTGTTTTGCCGGTTTTTTGACAACCACATCGCTACCCCCCCCCCCCCCCCCCCCCCCACATCCCACTTATCATGATTTCACAAGCTGGCGGCAAAATAAATGGGGCACCTATTACGATTTGTTGGTCCAATTTACCTTTCCTGAACAAAACAGTCTTGGTCAGCCCCCCCCCCCCCACCGTAAATTTAATCCTGGATCACAACTCACTACAACGTGTGAATTCTTGTTCAAAATGACTACCATGTATAAAGGGAAAGGGGCAAGTATTGAAAAATGTAAACGGCAACTCGGTCTGAATTTTGGACCCAAGTAATATTAATCTGTGTTTACTAACTATTCCAAAATTTTATAAAAGGAGTAGCAAGGTAACTCAAGTTATCGTCATTTTCAGAAGGCATCTTTCCATAGAAACACACTATAGCACGTAATAGTGGTGTGCACCCTCATAGCGCATGCCACTAGGACACTGGTCATGCCGGTATAAAGGGAAACATCACATGGCCTGTTACATGGGATTTGAGGTCTTGTTATTGTTGGTCGTATGTCTTGATTAAATTAATTAAATGCTGAGACATAAGACCTATATTTACATTGTAATAAAGTGTTGCTATCTACTGAAGATAGCATTATTTCACGTTAATTATATTTCTATTTTCAATTTGAAGATTATACCCAGTTTCAGTTTGTGATGTACGTGCATACCGGCCTAATATTTAACGAAATCCCTGTTTTTCACATTTAAAATTCCCTGAAATAGCTCTTGATTTCTACAATATGAACAATCAATATCCTGTCCCCCACCCCCCCCCCCCCCCCCTCTTTCGCTAATAGCGTACTTTTGGTTACCGATCTCGGATTTCCCCTCAAAAGATTTATATTTCGAACACCCGCCATCCCCCTGCCCTGCCCCCGCCTCGCCCCGCCCACTCTAAAAAGTATAATATTACGGAACTCCCTTCTAGGCATTCCAAACAAAAAATAACAAATACACCCCGCCCCCCGCCCCCGCTCTCAAATGTCTGACTCTGCGACTGACCGACCGACCCTGCCTGATACCTGAGAGATCCGTTTGCCCCACAGAATTTTGTTAATCTATTGTTTGCCCATACAAAAGGATTTCTTTCGGCGCTTTTATTGAC
>CM069457.1:47977243-48046391 GCA_035610835.1 Ophiura sarsii | reverse complement strand
CAAGTTTAAGGTAACTTTTTAACCACATTTATAGTTTCAGAGAATTTGTGTTTACTTAGTCTTGATCAGCAGTAATATTTGAAATTATCCTTAATAATGGTACGTTTAGCTTGGTTGGTTCTTCAGATATGGTTCATAACAGAAAGCATGCACAAAACCGATTCTGAGGAATTTTCAATTTTAAAAATCTGACGTTTCTGACAGAAAATATGGTATCTTTAGTAAAAATGGTAAATTCCAAGTTTGACCAAAAAATTACCTTTTTAGGGGGCGGATAGCGTAGCGAGCCAAACCCTATTAGCGTGGGATTGGCAAAATGATGAAATTTAGGTCTTTCTAGATATAGATGGAGGCAGCCATGTTTAATTTTTGTAGTCTATGCCACATTCGTAAAATATATGTACCATGATGCAGTATAGTTTATTAGTTTCCCGCAGCCTGTGATGGAGTCGGAGACATTTGTTTTTAGTCTGTTGATGTATTGGCAATACTTCCAACAGAGAGACATAATAGATAACCTTGTTTGACTAAGGAGAAACCATGCAAATAGTGGTCAGTCAGCACAGCAATTGTTCTGATAAAGACTGCCTGAACATTTAACTATGTGTAAATCATATATAAGCCATATGGAAAGTACACAGACACAAGCATGAATTGTAACGCATTGAAATTGAAATAAAGATTTTTTTTATCAGGAATGACAATTTTGTGTGTGGCTTGATATATTAAAGAAAGGTTTTGTTTTCATTACATTAAATTCCATGTTTATTTGGGAACTAACAGCTCTGGCATGATGTTTAAATCAAGTCAAATATAATGTAGGCCTAGCCATTACATCATGTAACCTATTTCTACACAGAGTTGTGGCATCGTGAAAATACAGAAAAATAGGAAAGAGTGATTTTAGTTTTAAAAACTGATTAAATTCAGTAGGACAAAATGCTCCCTTCTACTTTTTCAACAAAAAAAATGGTAAATGGAATTATCTTGGGCATGCGTTATGCCGTTTCAAGTTAGAGGGCTAGTTATCTATTTTTCGTTTGTATATGGAAAATACAGCATTTCCATGGTGTATTGGTATTAAACAGATGATTTAACTTACTTCCCATTCCAGAAAAATGTTTACAAAACATGGCTCTTTCTTTTAGACCCCCCTATTCCATTTAATGGAATTTTTATTTGAACTCATACCATGAGCTCAATTTAAATGATAAAAAGGTAATTGTTGTTGTCCTCTTGATTTCCACTAAAAAAAATTAGATATCAACTGTTAGGGATGTTTTATGAAGCAATATCTGAATGAAGCGACGAAGGAATTGTTCTGATTGAGTGATTTATGTAGGCTGATGGCCGAAAATGTGTACAAAAAATTATATATAATCACGGCATTTTCCACTTTTGACTTCATTTATTTGATATACTTTTTAAGCAGCCGTTTTGAAGTTTGGTGTGAGGTTTATCAATTGAAATACGCTGAAAGTGAAAAACATGTTTTTACCAATTTTCTATAATAAAGTTTTCCAATGTACTTACGAGGAAAACTAATTTGCTGCCCGGGAGTTGAGCACCCCTATGCTAAATTGCTGGCGTCGCATAATCGCTGGGTCTGAGCGGCTTCCGGTTTTTCTTGCGACCTTTTTTCCTATAATTCCGTGCGGCATCCGGCTTTTCCCCGCGCTTTTTGATTGTGTTCTTGGTTACCAAGCAAGCGATCATATCATTCGCATTTGGTTGCAGCCGTGGCAGGTTATAAAAAATCATTCACTCCCGTCCGAGTTTTATCATCTCTTCTCATCGTTTTTTCATTTGGACTTTCATCTACGGGCCGTCGTTGTATTCTTCCGATGCATCAACATTAACTTTTAAGTATTATTATTATTAATTTCTGCGTCTATAATATCATCATATACTCTCGTTCGTCACCCCGGCTTTTCTAGTATCTTTCTCTCAACTGAACTGACTCTATTTGAAAATGGGGAGAAAGCGTGGTACTAAGAGGAAAGCTCCTACTCCTCCTCCGTTAGTGTTTTTTAATAGACAAACGAGGGCACAAGCACGTCATTTGACAGACGCATTGAGTTCAACGGCTGGCGGGAGTGGTATGATTCAAGCAAATTCAGCAAATCCAGCGGTAGAAGTTTTACCACCAGTGCCGGCGGTTTCTACTGCAAATTTGCCACCGGCGGTAGCATCAGCTTCATCGTCTTTAACAGCCCCACAGGCGGCTTCATCACCAGCCCCACAGGCCGTTTTATCGGTACCAGAAGTTGGACAAAGGCAGGCGGTTCCATCAAGTTCCGCATCTCAGTTGGGTTTATCTTTGGCAGTTTCTTCGCCTCCAGATCCTGGCGCAATTTTACAACCAGTTCCCCCGCCCCCGGGTGCATTTCAGGCGGTTTCTTCACCGGTACCATCCGCACAGTTTCATCCAGGGAATGTGTCAGCGCCATCTATTGATCCTCAGCAAATCTTGAACATTCAGCAGAGGGCGGCACCGTCAATTTCGTCGGTTCCTGGATCTGGTGTACGTGACCTACGTGACCTACGTGACATGAACAATGGCGGCGATGTGGCTACTGTGAACGGGGCAAGTAACGTTGGCTTTCGTCAAGTTCAGCCGATTCCTATGAGAATGGCAGTGGCAGGTGGAGCTGTTGGCGGTAGCAGATCGCAGTCCGGTGAGATTAATTTCCCCACTTTGAATTCGTTCTATAACATTTCATCGGGTGGTGCACAAAATAATCAGATTCCCGTTTCATCAATGAATAATGATAACAATAACATGATCATGAATAATAATTGTAGTACTGGTATATCTAACGCGTTAGGTTCAGGGGGTCAAACTCAAACATTTGTTTCCAATTCTAATACCTTGAATAATGCGGGTATGTCACCTTTATCTTCTATTTGTAGCCCATTAGGGGAAGGTTTAGCTCAAAATCTTAAGGATAAGATCACAAAGGGTGAATTTCTTGATTTTGCGTCACTGATAGATAGAGGGGGGGTTGTTCAGGACACGTCACATGTCAATAAGTCATTGGGGTTTAACGAGCTTGGCCAAGTCATCATACGTGATACAAAACCGCAACCCAAAATTAATTCAATTCAGTCGTGGACCGATGCTTTTCTGATCTTTTCGGCAGTGTTTTTAAGATCTCACCCTAGCCGTACACAGGAAATTTTGAAGTACGGTCATATTATTCGTACCGCGGCTAGCCGTTTTAATTCTTTTGGGTGGAAAGATTATGATATCCAATTTAGATTGCGCATGCAGTCACATCCAGAAAGGTCGTGGGCCTCTATCGATAGTGAGCTCTGGGCATTTTATGTGGCAGTTCCGTCATCTCCTAAGTTTAATGTAGGGCAGTTTAATTCAAATTCTAGGGGGGGATTTCAGCGCTCATCACGGGGAGGGTTTCAGTCGGGATCGGGCAGTGGGAGGCCAATCAACATTTGCTATGATTTCAATGGAGCGTCAGGTTGTGCTCGACCCATGTGTCGTTATCGACACGCCTGTGCCTTTTGTAAAAAAGACGGGCATCCATCAAAGGCTTGTCGTAACAAAACAAAAACAAGGGGTGCCAACTTTAACAACAAATAGGGTTGGTGTTAGTTTGGACTTGTCTACCAATAGTTGTTCTAACTCTGTTTCTGATAGCTCGGGTAACTGTGTGTGTTGTATTTATCCCACTCCTATTAAATTTGACAAATTAATTACATGGTTGGATCAATATCCAAATGTGAGGGCAGCATATACGCTTAGAGAAGGGTTTCAAGGGGGGTTTAAGCTAGGTTATTCTGGTCGTAGGGTTGGTAGGGACGCTGACAATCTTAGGTCTGCATTAAAAGATCCTTCGGCAGTTGTTCAAAAATTGGCAAAGGAGGTCAAGTTGGGTCGGGTCGCTGGTCCTTTTTGTGATATGCCACTTACAAATTTAATTATTTCACCTGTTGGTTTAATTCCTAAAGCTGAAGTTGGTAAGGTCAGGTTAATTCAGCACCTATCATTTCCAGAGGGGGGGTCAATCAATGATGGCATTGACAAAGATCTATGCACAGTTCATTATGCTAGTTTTGACGATGCAGTTAGTTTGGTTATTCAAAAAGGAAAGGGCGCCCTCATGGCTAAGGCTGACATTCAGTCAGCCTTTAGATTGTTACCCATTCATCCCACTGATTTTCATCTTTTAGGGATTAGGGTTCGTGACCAGTTTTATGTCGACAAAGCTCTACCAATGGGGGCGTCTTGCTCTCCAGCATACTTTGAACTTTTTTCATCTTTTTTGGAATGGGTGGTGAAGCAGGTGGGGGCATCTGATTTGGTGTCACATTATATGGATGACTATTTCCTAGTAGGCGGGCCAACGGGGGGTTTGTCACACAATAAATCTTGTCAACATTTGGTCACATGTCTCGAAAATGTTTGCGCTGAGTTTGGCGTCCCTCTTGCGCCCGAAAAATCAGTTGGGCCTATTACAAAAATTGTGTATCTGGGGTTAGAAATTGATTCGATCGCGCAAGTGGTGTCTGTTCCTCCTGAAAAACTTGCTTCCATTGTTGAGAAGGTTAAGGCAGCTACAGTGGTGCCTTGCATGTCATTAAAGGGGCTTCAATCTTTAATAGGCTCTCTGTCATTCATATGCAGGGCAATTTCTCCGGGTAGGGCATTTCTGCGGCGCCTTATTGATTTGACAATGGGTGTTAAAAGGCCTTGGCAAAAAATAAGGCTTTCTAAAGGGGCAAAGAGTGATTTATCAATGTGGCTATTATTTTGGAGGGATTTTAATGGGAGGGCTATTTTTCCGGATCAATTTTGGATGGAGGATAAGGATCTCGAGCTATTCACAGATGCAAGCGGGGGTATAGGTTTTGGGGGATTTTTTAGGGGTAGTTGGTTCCAGGGAAGATGGCCGCAAGATCTTAGCACTTCATGTATGTCAATTGCTTGGAAAGAATTTTTTCCAATCCTAGTAGCAGTAGTGTTGTGGGGAGGTACATTGAAAGGCAAGCGGGTCATAATTAGGTCAGACAATGAATCAGTAGTGGCAATTATCAATAAACAGTCATCCAAATGTCCAGCTATTATGTCACTGCTGCGGTTCTTTATTTTGCAATGTCTGAAATCCAATATTTATTTTTCGGCGCGTCATATTGCAGGCAAAGATAATGATATTGCGGACGCTTTGTCACGTTTCCAGGTGCGTCGTTTCCAGGAATTGGCGCCAGAGGCAGAACCTTTAGGGAGAACAGTGCCGGATTTTCTTTGGAGGATCTAGATGTAGAAGCGCAGCGGTTACTAGAAGCTTCACTAGCTAAAAGTTCACATGTGACTTACAATAGGGGGGTCAATGATTTTGAGCTTTTTCGCGCAGGAGTACCGTTAAGGCCTGTTTGGCCGGCTCCAGTACAGCATATTATTGCATACATCTCTCACCTTTCTTTGGAAGGTAAATCTCCTTCGACAATTAGTACATATGTGGCGGCTCTTGCATATATTCACAAAATTAACGGGTGGGGGGATCCTACCGATAATTTTATTGTAAAGAAATTAAAGGAGGGTGCCTCGAGAGCAAATAAACATACTGACAGTAGACGTCCCATCACCCCTCCCATTTTGCGCCAGCTGTCACTTTCACTTGCTAACATTTGCTCTTCTACTTAGGAGGTTTGTCTTTTCAAATCTGCTTTTTGTCTTGCGTTTTACGGGTTCTTGAGGGTGGGCGAGTTCACTGCTGTCTCAAAAACAGTGAGTAGCAATCTTTCTCTTTACGATGTTGTGCTCAAGAGAGAACGACCGGCTCTCGAAGTGTGTATTCGTTCGTCCAAAACGGACCAAAAGGGGGTAGGCACTACACTGTTGATTGAGGCAAGTCTCGATGAGGGAGTGTGCCCAGTAAAAACCTTGTCAGAGTACATAAATATGCGTCCTGCGGTCGGGGGTTCATTTTTTATTCATTTTGATGGCTCACCTCTCACTAAATACCAATTTAGCGCGATGTTAAAGAAGGGAATTTCATCTTTGGGGCTGCCTCCAAATGATTTTTCACCCCATAGCTTTAGAATAGGTGCTGCAACGTCAGCAGCTTTAGGTGGTATCCCGATAGAGAGTATAATGGTTATGGGTCGTTGGAGGTCATCTTGCGTGTCAAAATATATTAGACCACTAAGGGTGGTAGTGCCAGACACATGGGCTTTTTGAATAAGCTTATGTTTTCATTTTTAATAATATTTATTAGTTAGCTTAGAAACAATGAACAGAATAAATGAATAAACAAACATAATCTATGCCATCTGCCATTGCATATGCTTTTGGTATCCTTTGTCAATATCTGCTAAGTAAATAGATTTTTGTTAATTAGGTAATTCTTTGTTGGTTTGTTAATGTATCAATTATATTATATTATATTATATTCTGTGCCTTATTCGAGCCAAAGTTGTATAAAGAGGTGAAGGTCGTATTTCACAATTTTCATGGTCCCCATTTTTTCTCTCTTTTTCTTTTTCTTTGTTTGGCCTTGTTTGCTATTATAATTTGGTTTTTACAGGTCGTTTTAATGCAAGGACATGGCTATTAGGTGATAGCATCGTTCATTGGGCGGGAATTTCTAATCAACAACTACAAGGGGGAGGTGACGTTGAGTGGCATGGACGCCGTGGGGCTCGTTTGAATGACGCGGTTAAACTATGCCAAAAGCATCTGAAACGCAGACCGTATCCTACCACTATCATAATTCATGTGGGGACGAACGATATTTTTTCGACGAGTACCTTGCTGCTTCGGCAGCAAATACCTGAAGTTCTTTCTTTTTTTCGGCGCATTCTGCCGAGATCACGTATTATTTGGTCCGATGTATTATCCCGGCTATTTTATTATGGGGAAGGAAGACCAGGGGTAGGCAGGAGAGTGTCTCAATTTATAAATTATCAGGCCCATAAAGCCATTTTTGCTTTGAGCAATGCCTGTTATATCAGCCATGCAGAGGTTATTAATCAATCCAGATTTGGCTTATTCAGAACGGACGGACTACATCTCAGTTCGGAAGGAATGGTAGTGTTTAGATCCAACATTGCAGAGGCCCTCATCTTCTTTAACACCCATCCTGGCGCAAAGGCCTTTCCTCCTTCAGCCGAATAGAATCTTCTTCTAGGGGGGGGGGGGGGGGGGGGGGGGGGCGTATTTGTATATTTTTTTGTTGGGGCAAGTTCCAGGTTTTTGGCCCTTGGTTGGCGATAGTTTGAAGCCAACAAAAAATTATATTCAAATGTAATAATATAAGTCAATTATAATTAGTTATTAGTTAATTAATTACTAAGGTCTCACTCTCAGAATAATCTATAAAATTAAGCTACATTGACTTGATAAAAACTTAATATTATTTGGATATTAAGAGCTCACAATTTAATAATTAAATATGCGTCGATAGCATATATTTGAATGATTAAGAAACGTTTGTCCAAGTTGAGAATTCGTTGTCGTCATAGCTATGCCTCAACGTCCATCTTCTTTTCATATTGAGATGCTATTAGCACAACTAAAATATTGATTTTCTACATGTACATTCAAAATTCTTTGGATTAATGCATAATTCGTTGTCGTCATAGATATGCCTCAACGTTCATCCTTTTTCCATATTGAGATGCTATAGTATTTGTAAAATATTGCTTTTGCTACATTCAAAATTAATGCACATTTTTGCGTGAAGAAATGTATGTGAAATAAATGCGTGATGAAAGGTTTGTGAAATAAATGCGTGAGGCGGCAGGCAACCAAATGCTACCTAATACCAAATTCTACTTTGTGTCGACTCACCTCTCAACTTCTCTGACAGCAATAAAGTTTTCCAATGTACTTACGAGGAAAACTAATTTGCTGCCCGGGAGTTGAGCACCCCTATGCTAAATTGCTGGCGTCGCATAATCGCTGGGTCTGAGCGGCTTCCGGTTTTTCTTGCGACCTTTTTTCCTATAATTCCGTGCGGCATCCGGCTTTTCCCCGCGCTTTTTGATTGTGTTCTTGGTTACCAAGCAAGCGATCATATCATTCGCATTTGGTTGCAGCCGTGGCAGGTTATAAAAAAACCCACCCTCCCTCCCTAATTTGTTAAAATGTTTGCGTGTATCCCATAAACGCCGAGTTTGGCGTCTGTGGAAGGCTTTACGTTAGTTTAAGTTGACGACTGCTTGCTTTCTCCCGTTTGGTAAAGTGATTTGGGGGTTGCCTGGCAACACCCCTCATTTTCTTTGCCTTTCGATGACATTTAACTTATATAGGGTTGGGAGATGAGGCACTATAATTGCCGGCGGTCTAGCGGGACTGCTCCGACGTTGAAGTCGAAGGCGTGGCGGCGATGTTGAAGGATTGGTGGCGATGTTGAAGGCGTAGCGGCGATGTTGTGGGTGTAGCGGCAGTGTTGTGGGTGTAGCGGCGAAGGGTCAAACCAGTAGTTGTGTTCTAGAATTTGTTGTTGGCGATAGTTTGAAGCCAACAAAAAATTATATTCAAATGTAATAATATAAGTCAATTATAATTAGTTATTAGTTAATTAATTACTAAGGTCTCACTCTCAGAATAATCTATAAAATTAAGCTACATTGACTTGATAAAAACTTAATATTATTTGGATATTAAGAGCTCACAATTTAATAATTAAATATGCGTCGATAGCATATATTTGAATGATTAAGAAACGTTTGTCCAAGTTGAGAATTCGTTGTCGTCATAGCTATGCCTCAACGTCCATCTTCTTTTCATATTGAGATGCTATTAGCACAACTAAAATATTGATTTTCTACATGTACATTCAAAATTCTTTGGATTAATGCATAATTCGTTGTCGTCATAGATATGCCTCAACGTTCATCCTTTTTCCATATTGAGATGCTATAGTATTTGTAAAATATTGCTTTTGCTACATTCAAAATTAATGCACATTTTTGCGTGAAGAAATGTATGTGAAATAAATGCGTGATGAAAGGTTTGTGAAATAAATGCGTGAGGCGGCAGGCAACCAAATGCTACCTAATACCAAATTCTACTTTGTGTCGACTCACCTCTCAACTTCTCTGACAGCAATGTCATGCCATATCGGAACAGATAAAAATATTTTGATGAAATTAACATAGTAAGTAAGAAACATGTTCCCCATTATATCGAAGGCATTAGACTTGGAGTGCAATGTTGTTTTCATATTTTTTCAAACATGGTATAAATCATTCAGACACCCTGTATAACAACTGGCAGCTATTACAGATAGGGCCTTGTGTCACTTCACCCACAAGTATCTACCCAGAGATGACATCTGTGTGTATTCTCAACCAGTGGCGTAGCTAGGATTTTTTCAGGGGGGGCAAGATTTCTGAAATTTTCGTAAAAGGTTGCCCCCAAAAAAATTCCAGTCACCAACTCGTGATTTTCACGTAAGTGTGTGTGTGGGGGTGTGTGTGTGGGGTGGGGGGGGGGGGGGGGGGGGGTTGAGGTCGTCAAAAAAAATTGCACGGTCAAAAAAAATTGCACAGTACATGTTTGCCTTATATTTGACTATTTGGGCTGAATATACCCACACATAACCAGTACCCCTCTCGGTCTTTTATCATTTTTTCCCCTATTTTCTTTTTTTCCCCTTTTTAATTTTTTTTAGAGGGGTGGGGGGCGGGGGCATAAATGGGTTTTCCCGTAAGGGGGGCATTTCCCCCCCCCCCCTGCCCCCCCCCCCCACCCCCTGAGCTACGCCACTGTTCTCAACAACGGCACAGCATTTCTAAAAACCGAGGTATCTCGAATGGAAACACAACTTGGTATTTAATGCCAAGTTAAGTTTCATGTTATTTATGTCTTTATAGGGCAACATCACGTCTTGCATTAGTACATGTCTTAATCTGGTGTTTTATCACAAGTCACGTCTCATTACATAGTGTCTTATTGCAAGTCATGTCTCATATTTAATACCTTATTCCAAGTCGTGACTCATTGTATTAAGACACGTGTTGTCATCAGACACGGAACATGTGACTTGAAGAAGATACGTCTTGGTTCAAGACATGTGTCTGTAAAGAGTGTCTTGGTTAAAACGAGTAGCAAGACAGGTCAAATATTGGATGACTATTAAGACAAGTCTAAAAGCCGAGGTGTCTTGAATGGAGACACAACTTGGTGTTTATTGCCAAGTCATGTTCCATATTATTTATGTCTTTATAGGGCAACATCACGTCTTGCATTAGTACATGTCTTAATCTGGTGTTTTATCACAAGTCACGTCTCATTACATAGTGTCTTATTGCAAGTCATGTCTCATATTTAATACCTTATTCCAAGTCGTGACTCATTGTATTAAGACACGTGTTGTCATCAGACACGAAACATGTGACTTGAAGAAGATACGTCTTGGTTCAAGACATGTGTCTGTAAAGAGTGTCTTGGTTAAGACGAGTAGCAAGACAGGTCAAATATTGGATGACTATTAAGACAAGTCTAAAAGCCGAGGTGTCTTGAATGGAGACACAACTTGGTGTTTATTGCCAAGTCATGTTCCATGTAATTTATGTCTTTATAGAGCAACATCACGCCTTGCTTTTTAGATGTCTTAATATGGTGTTTTATCACAAGTCACGTCTCATTACATAGTGTCTTATGCAAGTCGTGTCTCATTTTTAATACATTATTCCAAGTCGTGACTCATTGTAAAGACATGTGTTGTCATCAGACACTACATGTGACTTGATGAAGGCACGTGTTGGTTCAATACATGTGTCTGTAGAGATAGTTAACACCATTGAATGTATATTTGTTAGATTTGATTAGGCATATTTTTCGCACAAAATGTTTAAGACGGCACTACCTTAGAGAAGTGATTGTTCACAAATTGAATGCATGTCATGGATGTGTCGTAGTGCAAGACATGTCTTATGCAAGATATGTCTTGCCATTCAAATGCGCCTCACAAGACTTTGACTTCACGTTACTTCGTGGCAGTGGTGTTTTGTAAAAAAATGTGACTTGACTAAGACATGTCTCCGGGGTGGACGCCCCCCCCCCCTCCCCCACACCCCCTCATTTTTTTGTACTAATGTACCTTTTTTGTGTTAATGTACCTTTTTTGTGTAAAAACGCCCCCCTCTAACCCCTATTTTCCAAAAACGCCCCCCCAACCCCTATTTTCCAAAAAAGCCCCCCCCCCTTTCTCATTGTGTAAAGCATTTTTTGGGCCGTTTTGGACAAAAATATGTCATATTTTTTTACCAAACAGGCTAGATAGACATTTGGATGAATCTTTTTGGCACATTTTGATACCAAACATAACATAGAATAATATAGAAAATTAGTCACTTGTCAAAAGTCACATTTTCAATACACTACGCGGGGAAAAAAACAATTGTTAACAAGCACATAAGCCATATCAGTCCCGTGTTGATCGCTGCGCATTTCCCCTCAAAGCGCGGGCAAATTTAAATTCAAAGTGTCATGCATGGGTGAATGATATGAATGTAAAGGGATCTTTATGGAAAGGAGAACATGGACCGATTAATCAAATTATTTTTTATGTTACATTAATCTGAAATAAGAGAAATTGATGATATAATTACTGACTGATGTGTAAATGTGTGTTATTTAAAATGCTTCATTGATATATACAGCTAACCCAAACCAAACCAACCCAAACCAAGGTGTATCCCTAAGGCTTGGTAAAATTCCAAGCAGTTTAATGTAATGCACTTTATGTTCGGAATCAAATATCCCGCTCACTAAGTGTACGACCAAACACAGCGTAGTGTGCACGGCTTGGCTACACTGTGTGATCGATTGCCCGGTCAATCCTGGTCGAACAGTGTCACACACGGGGTGAACGTCACATACACCCATTTTCCTCCCGCGTAGTGCATTGAAAATGTGACTTTTGAAAAGTGACTAATTTTCTTTAAATGGCGCTAATCATGGTTTATCTGTGTTGTTAGGTTTTATGTTTGGTATCAAAATGTGCCAAAAGGATTCATCCAAATGTCTATCTAGCCTGTTTGGTAAAGAAAAGAAATAATCAAAAATTAATTTAAATGACCTAAACAAAGTGTATGACTTTCTTTTGTTAAGCACTTTATATTAATAACACGGTAATATGTTAGTAATTTGCCACTGACATGGTACGCATGTCTGCAAACATTTCACAGCTTGCGGATAGATATCTGGAAATCAGCTGTTGTAATTGGCTGGCAGGATTGTGTGGTAATTGTGTGGGTGGTCTCAGTGAACCAACAGAAATCAAGTTTACTAGACGTTTTGGGTGGCCCTATCTAACACTATGCCCAGTACCAAATACACACTGCATCCATGATGTGACCTTGCTAGAAATTAAGTTGATCTCTGCAACGAGCGTAATGAACATGCACGAGTACAGGTTGGTTTCATTATGAAAAGTGATTTTTGAAGAAACTCTCAGCAGACTGGGATACGAATGGCCGTGATGGGCCCCTCACATGTATCCGTGTGAGCTGGGCGGCCCCTTACCGTCTTATAGAAAAACAACACGGTGAACAATCAGCAAAAAATGTCAACGGCCGCATTGATTTTCTTTTTGTCACCGGGTTCATACCGTTCTATACCGGGTCCTCATCGGCCTGGAACCGGGCTCATACCACCTCCTCACCGGCCGGATAATGCCGGAACGCCGGGGTACCGGCCGAACAGCCTTGATAACGTCATCAAACCGCCCTTTACAAGCTGAGTGCTCAAGCTCGCCGCTTCACTCACATTCCGGGAATCTCTGTACTACTCACATGTATCCGTGTGAGCTGGCCGGCCCCTTACCGTGTGACAAATTCGTGCAGACGGCGGCACACGGTGAGGACAAGGGCCGTTTCTCATCCGTTGAACACGTTGACGGGGACATTTCCGGCCATCCGCGCCCGGCAGGAATTTTGAGCATGTTCAAAACTCCTGCCGGGTGAGTAAAAGCGGCGGCGAACGGTGAGAGCCCGGTTTGAGGACGGTAAAAAGATGGCGGCCCCTTTCGCACTCGTTCGCAGGGCGGTGGTGGTAGGCGGCCATGGTATGAGTTCAACAAAGTTAATGCTGGTCAAACTTGGAATTTACCATTTTTACTAAAGATTCCAAACGTCAGATTTTTAAAAAGTCGGTTTTGTGCATGCTTTCTGTTATGAACCATATCTGAAGAACCAACCAAGCTAAACGTACCATTTTTTAAGGATAATTTCAAATATTACTGCTGATCAAGACTAAGTAAACACAAATTCTCTGAAACTATAAATGTGGTTAAAAAGTTACCTTGAACTTGGGTCAACTTTTTTTTTAACCACCCGGTAGCTTGATAAAGGCAAAATTGTTGGCCCTGGCTCGGAAATGCTTCGCCCATGATAAGATAACATACTAATTTCACTTCCCAACTTGAAATAGCACAGAGGTGAATCAATAACAACATAGAATAAACAACATGCAATACAATAAACGATTTAACTTAATGTTTTATTGTTACAATGACAGTTCAAGTCTAGGTTATGCTATTCAAATAATATCCCGAGTGGTCTGACTGTAGTTAGAACTTTGTTACAGTTCCCAGGTCTAAATTCCAGTTGAGCCCAGTTGCAAAATACAGTTAAACACAGGTCAAACCAGTTGGTTTTAATATCGAAAATGGACAGCTTCAACTGGTGTTTGAACTGGTTTTGAGAACAGTTAAAACCAGTTGGTTTAATCTGAGACTAATATACTTAGGTATATTAGTCTCAGGTTTAATATGGAAAATGGTCAGCGTTTCAGCTGGGATCAACTGGAATTTAGACCTGGGAACATCAAATCGTATATCATTTATTTCAGTAATTACAAACTGTAAAAGAAATAAATTAGTAGTTGTCCTGTATGTAAAACCTCAGTAAAACAGGTTATTTCTATTATAGTTCAATCAGTTCCAAATTGACAAACCTGCTTACAGCAGTGAATTAATACAGTAACGCGCGGGCGCGAAAAACCCTTGCATGACGTAACATGGCGCACTGTGAATCATGAGTGATGCGTGTGTATGCCAACATAGTGCGTGATCGCTAGGATTACTTTTGCGCGTGGAGAGATCAAAAATACAATTTCTTTCCAATTTTAAACTAATTAACTATAGAACCAACTGCAGAGTCTCAAACAAGAAGGCCTAGAGGTTCTTTCTAGACCCGAAGAGGTTTCAAGATACTTGAAATATACAGGATAACTTACGAACCTTTTTTGTGTCTAGGCCTACACCAGGGATCCTTACCCACATCCCTATATTACAATACAGAACCACAGGAAATTCTACCTTTATAGAGTATCCCTAAACTAAAGAAAATAATTATAGTATTGTTGATAGATAAATGCTTTTCATTTCTTTTGACCTACAACAATGGTCCTGGACCATACCAAAAACCTATCAACTTTAGTGGCACTAACTTTTCATTGATGTATAACGGCTGTACTCAATTATAAACATTTTTTGAACTTTAGACAAATCTGGTAGCTCGGACTGTATAGTGTTGTGCCGGTGTATACATGACCATAATTTCCAGGTTGTGGGTTCGAGTCTTGGTAAAACCCATATCTGTTATTTGAAGAAAAGCAAAGTTTTTCACTAGCATAAGGAGTAGAAAGCATAAAAACCATTCTTAATGACATCTGAATAATTGTTTCTCTAATGGAAGTAATACATAGCTGCCATATAAGGTGTAAAATGATATCATGCTCCAGAAGCACAGAAGTAGGTCAAAAACTCAAACATGCTCGCGAATCCATCTCAGGGTGGAGTGACGCAGACATCTGCCGAGTCGGGTCCGGGTACCTCACCTGTTTGTTCAAATCAAGACATTCTGTTAGTAATTTATAACCAAAATATTTAGTTGCGTTTATCACGAGGGGGAGGGGTGCTCACAATTTTGACACTGTGTGCGTCTAGTGACGGTTTCAAACACTAGCCCATATTTTTCTACATCAAAAAGATTCGTTTTCTCTGGAAATCTTCATGAAACTGGACCTACATATCTAAAGGAATTTTGTTTTGTTTTTCAACCAGTCAAACTTAGAGCTATACGGACCGTTTCAATTTCATGATTTTAAAATAACAATTATACCCAATACTAAATTAACGAAATCAGTAAATATATCTAGGGATTGCAAAAAAACACGACCCAATTGAAGTGGTGCATATTATTTGCCTTCCTTTATACGGTGCCCCCTCAGTCACGGCTGTTTTACTGTCCGATTTATAATTAAAATTATGGAATAAAAAAAGATAACACAGTGGCCCAGTTATGGTTTGACCTGATTTAGGTAGCGCTAATGAATACGAGTATACGGTGAAAAGTTCACGAGAATTGTTCGAGCCATTTTTAAATTATCGGCATTTTCTACTTTACACACATTTTACATGTAACTCTATGGGAAATGTGGCCGATGAGGGCGCTATTATAGTAAATAATAACATGCAAAGCACTATTTCTCAGAAACGGACCAACAAAATGTTCTGGAAATGTCTACAAAAGATGACCAGTATATTCAGGTACTTGAATAAGTTAAAACCAGAACCGGGCCAGCAAGTTACGGTGTTCTCAGAATAAAACGGACAAATTATGTGGGATCAAACAGCCGTGCAGTAGCATAGCCAGAAAGGGGTTGAGTCGTGTAGGTTGAGATTGGCACTGTCAGTTTTCGACCTCGTTTTCTCGCGCCGGTTTAGAGGACGCCTTGTCGGATCACTTTTATATTGGTTCACCTTTATTTCTTGCCACCCCACCCCCTCCCATATGAAAATCTAGCTACGATACGGGTGCTCCTTTATTCAATCACCCAAAAGAGCTTGAAAAAATGAAATCAATAGCCTCAAAAATGATCTATCATCCGAAGACGTCTACCTTGTGAAATGTTCATTGTTGTACCTCTAAGTTTGTTAACCCTAACCCTAGAACGTGGCAGTGGGGATGGAACGAAGAACAGGGGGAGGGGGTTAAATAAAAAATGGGAAAAATTATGTCCGCCGGCGCCGGGAGTTGAACCCGGGTCGGCCGCGTGACAGGCGAGATATACTAACACTCAGCCACGGGGGGAGGGCTTCACAGGCTAAGAAATCGGAGACCATATATACCCGTAGTTTAGTGCTACAGGAGATAGAACTTGTGCGCGCGCAAGCCACGTGGTGCTGGCTGTGAGGTGACTGTGAGACGTAGTAGCGTTAGGGTTAATTTAATGCACTGTGTGGTGTCGTATTAACCCTAACCCTAGAACGTGGCAGTGGGGATGGAACGAAGAACAGGGGGAGGGGGTTAAATAAAAAATGGGAAAAATTATGTCCGCCGGCGCCGGGAGTTGAACCCGGGTCGGCCGCGTGACAGGCGAGATATACTAACACTCAGCCACGGGGGGAGGGCTTCACAGGCTAAGAAATCGGAGACCATATATACCCGTAGTTTAGTGCTACAGGAGATAGAACTTGTGCGCGCGCAAGCCACGTGGTGCTGGCTGTGAGGTGACTGTGAGACGTAGTAGCGTTAGGGTTAATTTAATGCACTGTGTGGTGTCGTATTAACCCTAACCCTAGAACGTGGCAGTGGGGATGGAACGAAGAACAGGGGGAGGGGGTTAAATAAAAAATGGGGAAAATTATGTCCGCCGGCGCCGGGAGTTGAACCCGGGTCGGCCGCGTGACAGGCGAGATATACTAACACTCAGCCACGGGGGGAGGGCTTCACAGGCTAAGAAATCGGAGACCATATATACCCGTAGTTTAGTGCTACAGGAGATAGAACTTGTGCGCGCGCAAGCCACGTGGTGCTGGCTGTGAGGTGACTGTGAGACGTAGTAGCGTTAGGGTTAAAGTCCTGGGTTCTCCTTCCTTTCTTTCATTTTGACCCATTTCTCAAATATACCCATTTATGAATGCGCCTTATGCTCGAATCATACTAGCCGGTCGCTGGTCGCAACAGGTCGCTTCGAGCTACTAAATCGCCGGTAGTCAGTCGCATGCCTTTTCAGGTCTTTTTTTGGTCACGCAGACGACAACCTGATTGGTTATGCTAATTTAGAGGCAAAGGCCCCATTGGTTGAACAAGTAGGTATGTTCATTACGTAAAGCGACCTATCTTTTGAGTTGAAATGAAGTCAACTGGTCGCGACTGGTCGTTTCCAGTCAAGCGATCTCTTGATCGATATGTATCGGGGTTTTGTATGTGACGTAAAACTCGTCATAGGAGCGATTTAATCGCAAAGCGACCGTAGTATGATTCGAGCATTACACTTACAGGTGTCCTTAAAATAGGGTCATTGTCTGTTAAGCCATAGTACAAAAGTACAAGATAGCTGCTTCATTTCGCAAAAAAACATTCAAAGTCTATCCCAAGTATTACTGAACCAATACTTGGCATGTTTGTACTTATTTCAATGCATTTCTCATGGTGATTCCAAATATGGTGATGAAAATTCAATAATGTTGATTTTTATTTTTATTTTTTTTTGAAATTTGGGAATGTCGTCTGTAGACGCCTTCCGCGTGGAAAATGTTATCTTACTATGCACAGTGTCGATGTAACTGCATATCTCCGCATATTCTGGTGAGGCGATGAGCTCTTCCCAGGCGGGGTCAAACCAACTCTTCAACAGATTGTCCTTACGCATCATCAAGGCAGGACCATCTGGAGAGCAGAACACGTTGCTGTCGGCGATGTAGTCAACGACATCGTTATTCTCGTGAAGGGCTTCTCGGTCAAAACCGGCGTCAACCTGTGAGGATCAATGAAAAAACCACTTTTTATAGACTGTAAGCGCAGTGGTGTGTCCAAAGGTGGTTGCCGGGGGCACGGACCCCCACCCCCAACACCTCAATGATCATTCGGTTGAAAAACTCATTCGTTTGAAAAGACTAATACGGAGCCATGTTGACCGATTAGAGTCATTATAACTTGGGATGGGAAAGTTTTGTAAACAAAGCTGTTAAAGTATTATTAGCAAGGAAAGCTTTTCTAGGCCATCGAGATGCTAAAACCCTACAGTTTCATGGGGCTTCAACACCCGCCAATTAAGGGCTTCGCCCCTGGACTACACGCCATCATTCGGGGGAGATAACAACACCCCCCCCCCCCCCCTACACCATACACCCGGGGCCGGATTTAACTTTTTGGGGCCATAGGCCAAGCTAAAATGTGGAGGCCCCCAACTCACCGTGAGGAACCATGTGCTTTTAAGTGGCTATTAAGGGGGGTGTGGACTCTCAGGTACAGCCTCCGTAAAACTGCCGTAACTTCTTCAATATTTATTTAATCTTTATAAACGTGTACAGTTTTTTGCAGAAAAGGGTTCAATAAATCCAACCATGATAATGAAATTGACCATTTTGGTTTTTCTTTTTATAAAAACACCTTTTTGACCCATTTTAGGCTTGGAAAAGATAACTCAAAATATATTTTGTTGAATTTTGTCATACTAGTTTTATGATAATCCTGATAACATTCCCCAGGAGCGTTTTTTTTTTAATATCTTATTTTTTATTTTTTGAGTTACAGACCAAAAGGTGCCAAAAAATGTGATTTTTTTACCGCCAAAAATCATGAAAATCACCATTTTTGGCACTTTTTGGTCTGTAACTCAAAAAATTAAATAAGATATTAAAAAAAAAACCACTCCTGGGGAATGTTATCAGGATTATCATAAAACTAGTATGACAAAATTTAACAAAATATATTTTGAGTTATCTTTTCCAAACCTAAAATGGGTCAAAAAACATGTTTTTTATAATTTTTTCCAAAATGGTCAATTTCATTATCATGGTTGGATTCATTGAACCCTTTTCTGCAAAAAAATGTATACAGTTATAAAGATTAAATGAATATTGAAGAAGTTACGGCAGTTTTACGGAGGCTGTACCTGAGAGTCCACAGCCCCCTTAAAAGAGCGAGAACAATATGGGACACCAGTGGTGTATCCAGTATTTGGAAGTAGGGTTCCCCGAAAATTGCCAATTTGCTGACAAAAGCTTGGTAACTAAACATACCAACTTGGTCACATCACAAACCTCGAGTCACAAGTAAATTAAGTCAATGGATTTTCAATATGAACTCCCATGCCTTATGATACGCTAGGGCAATTTGCAATTCTATCAATTTTGAAAAGAAAATATGTCTATCATGAATGTCAAAAGCATTGATATTAAAGCAACAGCACCCTCTATTGCTAACAAAATGGTGAGACACGGACAGTCTGGCTGAATCCAGCCACTTGGAACATGAGTAAATACCCCTAACAATTACCATACTCCACAACGCTCCAACGCTGAGCGAAAGCGTTGACCACCGTTTACCAATCAGACTGCGTCATTTTGTTGTAGTGGAGCTACTACATACATACATACATACATACATAATAGGATTTATAGGGCGCCTAATCATGAATATCTAGGCGCCATAACAAGAATGAGAAGCCACAAACAGGCAAGAGAAACAAAAACAAAATACAAGCTAAATTACTGATAAGGATATAGGTGGGATTTCAATGATTTTTTGAAACTGTGAATGGTTGGTGCCTCACGGATGGATATGGGCAGTGTGTTCCAGGTGCGTGGACCGACGACAGAAAAGGCATGATCGCCAACTGTTTTGGATGTTCTGGGAATGTGAAGTTTGGTAGCGTCCATAGCAGATCTAAGAATACGAGTACCGGTGACAGTAGATGAGTGAAAAGAGATATCATTGCACAAATAAGATGGAGCTTCATGATGAA
Source organism: Ophiura sarsii (assembly GCA_035610835.1). NCBI lineage: Eukaryota > Metazoa > Echinodermata > Ophiuroidea > Amphilepidida > Ophiuridae > Ophiura > Ophiura sarsii. The sequence continues at coordinate 48,026,662 of CM069457.1, read as the reverse complement.
CACATTGGTACATGATAACAAGAAGTTTGAAGTTGATTCTCTGTCTGACCGGAAGCCAGTGTAGGCTGTGAAGGTAAGGCGATATATGATCACGACGTTTCAGTTGGAAAATTATGCGAGCGGCTTTATTTTGGACACGCTGGAGCTTGTTTAGATTATTTTCAGTGAGACCGGCTAGCGAAGAATTGCCATAGTCCATGCGAGATGTGACGAGAGATCGTACAATGTGATGACAGGTTTCTGTGTCAAGGTATCTGCGGATACGAGCAATGTTGTAGATCTGGTAATTGAGTTTACGGCAGAGCTCTGTGACTTGTTTGTCCATGGACATAGTCTGATCAAAAAATATCCCAAGATTGCGAACTGTTGAAACTGGTTTCACAATTGCTGTGCCGATCTGTAATTGTAGTTCTGGCAAGTTTCTTAGATGATAAGTTGATCCAATGACTAAGAACTCGGTTTTTCCCATGTTGAGTTTAAGTTTATTAAGAGTCATCCACGCGTTGATGTCATTTATACAGTCTTGCATGCGCTTAATAGCTGTTTCATGGTCATTTGGAATATTCGGATTATAAGATGTGTACAATTGATCATCATCAGCATACTTGTGGTACAATAGCTTGTGACTGGAGATGATTCTGCCAAGAGGGTGAGTATATTTGTTGAAGACAAGTGGTCCCATTATGGATCCCTGTGGCACGCCACAGTTAAGGGACATGTTCTTGGAGAAAATCCCCTCAATACTAACACGGCTGCGCCTGGAGGACATGTAAGTTTTGCACCAGTTGAGAGGTGGACCCGTTATACCAAATGAGTTTTCAAGACGACGATTTAGCGTGACATGATCTATTGTGTCGAACGCTGCGGTTAGGTCCAACATAACCAACAGAACAACACGGTTTCTATCCAATTGATGGAGAATGTCCCCCTGAACTTTCAGGAGGGCAGTTTCAGTGCTGTGTCTCTTACGGTACGCAGACTGGAGTGGATCGTCCAAACTATGCTCAGTGAAAAAGTCCTTTAATCGGCTAGCAACAAGAGTCTCAAGTACTTTAGCAAGGTAATGAATATTCGAGACCGGTCTGTAGTTTTTGAGATTGTTAGAGTCTAAGGATTGCTTTTTCAGGACTGGCGTAACGATAGCATCCTTCAGGGCATCTGGGAAGACACCAGACTGCATGGAGGCATTGGCAATACGAGTTATGAATGGTGAAACAACCCCAATATTCTCCCTCAACAGCCATGTGGGTAAGGGGTCTAAGGAGCATGTCTTGTTTGAGAGTTTACCCATAACCCTTTCAACTTCGTCAACTGTTGCAATATTGAAGTGAGAGAACTGGTGCGTTGCCTGACTACGCATGAGTGAGAGCCATACTACGCATGAGTGAGAGCGAAAAGAGTTCGAGCGTAGTAGAGTATGCTTACTTATAGTCTTACCTCATCATTGAGAACAGCTTCAACGAGACCATCCAAATCCGGGTAGAGAAAAATATTCTCATCAGCTATGTCATCCCCCTGTGTAATGATAGGGAAATGGGCAAAGCATTAGAAATAAATACTCAAAATATAGTAATTCTAAAAAATGGTTCAAACAGAGGTACTTGTAAGGAATTAGGGTTAGGACATATTTTAATCCAAACCGGCCCGAAAAAATGCTTTACACAATGGGGAAGGGGATCGTTTTCCAAAACCGGTGGTAGGAAGGGGGGGGGGGGGGCGTTTTCCAAAAAGGTACATTAGAACACAAAAAAGGTACATTGGTACACAAAACAGGTACATTTGTACACAAAAAAAGGTACATTGTAAAATTGGTTACGGGCCTGGACAAGGGGGTCTAAAACACCCATACATGCGTACCCCACTGAAGTGGACCCCCCCCCCCCCCCCCCCTCTTTGGAAAAAAGTATATTCCCTTCCCTCCGCTTCCAGGGGATGCTCCATACCCAGGCCTGTACATACCCCTTGATAAATGTGGGAGTTACGAGCAAGGCATTCTGTATTACTAAAGAACCCATCGATGAATCCAAGCTTCTGTCCCGCCAGATTTGTGTAGTCGAAGCCATCGGGATTTCCCGGTTTCACGATGAATCCACTGGCTGCGTTCTGCCGAACGGCCGATGAGAATTGGAAGGTACGCAGGCGTGTGTATGTTGGATTCCAACCTGCCGAAGAACCATTATATATATATTATATTATAATCGTTGATGTTGAGGTCGTTAGTGTTGTCGGCCCCGTTTGCCAGCGTCTTCGTCATCGTAATCATGGTAATCGTCGTCATATCTTCATCAATCTTCATCAATCGTCGTCAATCGTCATTCAACGTCGTCGTCGTCGTATCGTCGTCGTGTCCACCTTCATTGTCAATCGTCATTCAACGTCGTCATCATTCAACGTCGGCGTCGTGTCGTCGTCATCGTCGTTAGTCATCATCATCATCATCATCATCATCATCATCATCATCATCATCATCATCATCATCATCATCATCGTCATCATCGTCATCATCATCATCATCATCATCATCATCATCATCATCATCATCATCATCATCATCATCATCATCATCATCATCATCATCATCATCATCATCATCATCATCATCATCATCATCATCATCATCATCATCATCATCATCATCATTATCATCATCATCATCATCATCATCATCATCATCATCATCATCATCATCATCATCATCATCATCATCATCATCATCATCATCATCATCATCATCATCATCATCGTCATCGTCACCGTGATATCATGATATCATGATCATGAAAAACAGTAAACCATGAAAACAACATGTTGTGGAGGTCGTTGTTGTCGGCCCGTTGCCTGCTTTCGAATCATCATCATCGTCGCCGTATTGTGTCATCATCATCATCGTCGTCGTCTTCGTCGTCGTTATCGCCATCGTCATTATCATGCACCATATCATCGATAATCATAAATTGAAATTTTAAACCATTATCATCATCGTTGTAGTATTGTAGTTAACATGGTTATGGTCCTCGTCGTCGTCGAACTCATCGTCATCATGTAAAATTGAATCAACTATTAATATCGCTTACCTATACACGCATCATAGTAAAAGTTGAACAATCCGAGCCCTCCTACTTCCACGCCATCATCGGAAGTCCAACAATTTGAAGAAACATCATGTACAGGTACACAGTTTTTCTCCGCTATTCTGCAAACTTGTTAATATGAGAAATAGAAAAGTACAGATATATCAATTATTAAAGCATTTAGAAGGTTAATGGGTCAAACTATTTTCCCTAAATTGGGGGGGGGGGGGGATACAAATAAAATTGCTGTCAGGCTGTCAACTTGCCGCCGAATCAGAAATCTGAGAGCGGGGGGGGGGGGGGGGGGGGCGGTGACAACTCAATATCCGACATTACCAATCTCAACCGACACGACTCGAATGGGGGGTGGGGGGGGGGGGGGGGTCTCTGGCTACGCAACTGGTGCCCCGTCCATAATTGGTACCAGGAGGAGCTACAATCTTACACGTTTTGAGCATTATGTGCAGATTATTTCTTCTTCTTCAGATCTTTAAATGATGTTGATATTGTTAAGAACTGCAGAAGAGGACATCTTAAACAATTTTTCCTTTCCCCACACCCGTCGATCATGTTTGGACACCTTGAACAACTGCTGAAGACATCAACATTCCTCAACATTGCAAGGGGAAAGGGGTGATAGTTTACCGTTGTTAACGAGTAAGCGTTCCAAACTTTTTGTCCAGGATTGTAGATGGGTGACTATGCCCTTTGTTAGTTTCCACAGATTTATTGGAAGAACAAAATACTCAATATGCGTTCCATTTTCAAAGAGGGTTGTTTGGACGTTCATCTTTAAAGCAGGGGTATGTTTTAAAATACTCCTGCTTTAAAACACTTTCCACGCGACTATTAGTTTTACCATATACAAAACAGATTTTTCAAAACCTTTCCACTTTTTCAAGTCTTATCTCAAGAATCAATGAACCAATACTATGACTATGTTTGTGCTTATCAATGCATTTCTCATGGTGATTCCAAAAATGGTGAATGGTGATGCATTTCAATAATTAAAATAACATTTTTGAAGCATTTTGTGAAATTTTGGAATGTCGTCTGCAGACGCTTGCCGCGTGAAAAGTGTTAAACAACTCTCAAAAGATATTTTAAAACTGATATAAGATACCTCCGGTTATCTTATTTTGCATGAAATGTTTCTACAATCTTTGAAAAAAGTCTTTGGAACGCTTTACACGTTTGGACATTATCCATGTTATGTGCAGAATTGTTTTCTTCTTTCTTATAAACGATGTTGATTTGGTTAAGACCTGAAACAATTTTCCCTTCCCACGCCTTGTCGATCAATGTTGGGACACCTTGACCAACTGTTGAAGACATTAAAATTCCTCAACATTGCACAGGGGAGAGGTGGTGTTAGTTTTCCGTTGTTAAGACTTGCGTTCCAAGACTTTTTTCCAGGATTGTATCTCTCTGTGAACCTTTAGAGGTATTGTTTGTTTTGTTTATTTACAAGGCCGTGGCCGTATGGATATGCACACGCCTTTGGTCCTGATAAAACAAGACTCGAGAAAAAAGAGGTCTGGGTAGGTTTTTTGTGGGGGTATAAAGTTTGTTGTGGTTGGGTGTTTTTTTTGGGGGGGGGGGGGGGGTTGGGGGTGTATTTATTGATATATTTTGCTTACCGGCATTGAGTAGATCAATGTAGTACCCGTTAAGCTGCCCAGTGATAGGATCCCTGTAAAAGGGGATGATATATAAATAAATGCATTAAGGCGATAAAGTACGTGTAGGTAAAGTAAGTAATGCCAATGTAGCATGTGATTACAGCGACGTACACCGTGAGTCCTGAAAGTTGAACAATTGTACGGTATTTTGAGTTATACGATCAAACCTTTCAGCGAGCCTCAACAAGAATTAATTTGGTATCAAAATAAGTTTTCTCTATACTAATATGTTTTCATTATAATACTGCTAATTTTTGTAAGAGAGATAATTATACAGCTTTAAAAAGGTTTAAATAAAATGCTATCAGCAGTAGATAGCAAGTGAATATATTTATGCTATCAGCAGTAGATAGCAAGTGAATATAATGCTATCAGCAGTAGATAGCAAGTGAATATATTTATGCTATCAGCAGTACTATAGCAAGTGAATATAATGCTATCAGCAGTAGATAGCAAGTTAATATATTTATGCTATCAGCAGTACTATAGCAAGTGAATATAATGCTATCAGCAGTAGATAGCAAGTGAATATATTTATGCTATCAGCAGTACTATAGCAAGTGAATATAATGCTATCAGCAGTAGATAGCAAGCGAATATTTTTATGCTATCAGCAGTACTATATATAGCAAGTGAATATAATGCTATCAGCAGGAGATATCAAGTGAATATAATGCTATCAACAGGAGATATCAAGTGAGTGTAATGCTATCAGCAGAGATAGCAAGTGAAAATAATGCTATCAGCAGGAGATAGCAAGTGATAATGCTATCAGCAGGAGATAGCAAGTGAGTATATAATGCTATCAGCATTCAACAGTAGATAGCAAGGGAATATATTTATGCTATCACTGTCAGCAGTATTCATAGTAAGTGAATATAATGCTATCAGCAGTAGCTAGAGGATGAATATACAATGCTATCAGCAGTAGATAGCAAGTGAATATACAATGCTATCAGCAGTAGATAGCGAGTGAATATACAATGCTATCAGCAGAAGATAACATGTGAGCGTATATTGCTATCAGCAGTAGATAAAAAGTGAATGACAATGCTATCATCAGCAGATAAGTGAATATACAATGCTATCAGCAGTAGATAGCAAGTAAATGTATAATGCTATATAATGCTATCAGCAGTAAATAGCAAGTGAATATATAATGCTATTTACCACAAAAGGTTTCCATGATTAACATGATGAAAGTGATCAGTCATTTTAGTGATTCGTAACTAAGCATGAGCCAGTTGACAGGGCAACTGTTATACGATGTGCACAGCAAAAATATATAAGTATTTTCAAAAACTGTTTATGCAAACAATTAAACAACTCTGGTTAGTTTAAGAACGAGAACTAAACAACATAAAAATGGTTATCGAATACTTTTACTGTGTCAGATTCTCATGATGGGTAAGTCCATACACCATAACATGCGGATACTTTTAGGGACATATATATCACCCTACCATTTCAAAGAGTTAATTAGGCATACTTTTACCCTATCATTAAAAAGAATATTATGCCACGCATACTACATTTTATTAGCATTAGTATTTACAGTATTATTCTCAGCTAAATTTGCAGTAGGCATCCCCCATGACTGTTCACATAGGTTTCACAATTATATCAGATACAATTGGGGAACAAAAGTTATTGTTCCACTAAACAGAGGCTCTACAGGGTTCAATGAATTTGTGAGAAGTCTTTGTACTAGAGAAAAAAATGAATTAGCGAAGCCAAGGTCTTGCCCTTTCAGTCAACAGTTAATGGTTATCCATCATTTCCATAACCGATTGCTTGTGTTGAAAGTATTTACTGTTGTCTGTTTTTCATGATCTGATCAAAGTAGGCATATTTAATCTGTGTGTCATTTTCAGGCTACCTTTTACCATCCTTTTGTAGCAATACGTTATGATCATCGGCCATTTAAAATATCGGTGGTGTTTTTAATCCTAGTCCTAGGTACAATTTGCTTACGGCTTTTTAAAATGCGTTTTTATTTAATTTATCTAATGGTGTTTGTTTTAAAATAACACAACACAACACAACACAACACAACACAACACAACACAACATAACATAACATAACGTAGCATAACATAACATAACATAACATAACATAACATAACATAACATAACATAACATAACATAACATAACATAACATAACATAACATAACATAACATAACATAACATAAACATAACATAACATAACATAACATAACATAACATAACAAACATAACATAACATAACATAACATAACATAAACATAACATAACATAACATAACATAACATAACATAACATAACTTAACATAACAAACATAACATAACATAACATAACATAACATAACATAACATAACGTAACGTAGCATAACATAACATAACATAACATAACATAACATAACATACCATAACATGACATGACATGACATGACATTTAATATTTATAAGGGGCTATTCCATCTAGATCATAGCGCATACTTTTTTTTAAATCTGTATGTATATTTTGTAGATTTTAAAGATCGTATTTTGCCATTGTACTTTTTAATTCATTTGTTGTAAAGCGCTTTGGGGTTTTCTCATTAAAGTAAGGCGCTTTTAAACTGTGTGTAGTAGGTATAAATTCGCTTAATAATCGAAAGATCAAGTCACGCGGAATTATAATAGTTACGATTTGTATATATATATAGGCCTATATCGACATTTTTGACAAGAGCGCGTTTTGAGGTCATGGGTCAAATCATTGTAAAAACGTCGGGCCTCAAACGATCTTCACCATTTAACTTACCAATAATTCCACCTTGAGGGTCCGCCTGTAAAGTGCACCATCCATATGTCATCGTCAATAGAAGAGGGCTTCTCGCACAGTCCGCCTTTACGACCTGTACAATGCATGGAAGGTATTATAAGGACAACATTCATGACATCCGGTTCAATTGGTGGCTCTGAAAAGAGCCGTTCGGGTAGACTGCCCCTTGTCCACTGAACCCCTGCAGGTCGTGCCATTATTCACACCAACGTGTATTGATTTGTCTAAATTCTCTCAAACAAAACATACGCATTATTGACCTATAATCAGTAGTAGATAGTAAGTGAATTTACTGCTATCAGCGTAAACAGCAAGTAAATATATAATGCTATTAGCAATAGATAGCATGTGAATATAATGCTATCAGCAATAGATAGCAAGTGAATATGTAATGCTATCAGCAGTAGATAGCAATGATTGACCAATAATCAAAACATGACACACAGCAAGATATGTGTATAATAACATTTCAATAGATCTTGGTCATCGGAAGTCATTATTCCTAAACGATTTGTGTCACTAAGCTACGATACCATAGTATACACAACAACAAAAAACACCCAATAAACGAAATGTCACCAAATTTGATAAACAACACTTACACTTCTGCGTCAAAACCTGATCTGGCCATATTATAACCGCAACAACACCAAGCACCAATAGTCTCAAAACAAGGTTAGAATTCGCCATATTTCAGTGATTAAAATCAAATTGGATTCCCTAATAGCCAAACAGCTGCCCCTGCGGTTGCGTTGGGGTCGAAAGCTAGCAGCGAAGTGCAGGGACTCAATGTGGATGTGTAAAGACTGTTGTTTAAAACCAGTCTACGGTCAGGATAGACCTGCTGATCCATGCAACGCTGAAAATAACGAGAATGATGACGTGCATTCTATTCAAACCAACTTTAATGCCTTTGGCCATTACGTTAACTTGTCGGATACAAGCAAACCATGATGATATATTCTTCTTTAGGATATGACATGTGATTCTAGAAGGGGTGCTCATGTCAGAAATTATCATAATCCAAGATGGATGCTCCCATAAAATGACGTGTTGCAAAAGACAATAAAATGTTGTAAATCACAGTCTGAATACTGAAAGGATGTATATTAGTGGAATTATCCTATATGGATGCTTTGTTGGTTATCAAAAGTTATTTTTTGAATCCAACATGGCGGCTATTGATACAACGATTTTATACGTAAACTCCAAAACTAATAACGTACGGTATAGTCGGTATATCTTATAGTTTATTTTATGTTTATATAATAAGGCTATGTAACTGTAGCGGAAATCGCTTTTATTATAGGTTTTGGCTGTATTTTGATTATTTAATTATTGAAAACGGGTGAATATCCTTGAGACCTATTTTGTTACGACGCGGATTGTGTGAATTAATGCGCGCCTGTGATTTGGTCTTAAGTGATTAACCTACGCCATCTTTTGTCTGGACGCGTGGTACGCTGTGTTGGAAAACGGGAGAGTTGGAAAAGAAAACTTCAAAATCTTTCGAAAATCAGACGAATTGGTAGGCATCCTTGTAGAGTAAGTACAGTAGTAATGTATAGAAACTATTGGGATAAAAATTGAGATAGATTTAGAATTATGAGTGAAGTTTGGTACATTTTCCTGATCGAGTTGAAACAGAACATTACAAAATGTTTCGCCATTCACTTTACATGTGACAACGGATGTAGCGGTTTTTCCATTTTCTAATTTTCATCATTTTGACATCACACATTTTGAGACCCCAAATTTCTCGTTTTGATTGTGTCAAATTACTTCAAAAAGTCGATTGTGAATGATGATATGTCGTATAGCGTTGTGCGTGACCATAAGCTGGCCCTGATTTGCATGTTTGGAAGGATTTTGGGCAGTTTTTGAATGTTAAATTTGTTGGAAATTATCAAGACTTGTGTGTGAAACGGTACCGATGCGTGCAGGTAATTAGCGTATCGTGTCAATACAAGCAACATCTGGCGGCTGTGTTTGATGTTCGGAAGCGACTTTTAACAGCGCGGTGTGCTGGTTTGTGTTTTAATTATTTTATAAAGCGCGTTTTGGGCAGGTTAGATTACAGTGTGTTCCAAAAATATTCGCTGTACCAAATTGCGTGAGTATGGGTGACGACGAGTAAAAATGTGTACAATGGGATAATAACGATAGCAGGACATTCTGTGTTATCCTTATAGGCAGAGCATTGCTAGCCGAGTGAAGTTGGACGACGCTTCTTGTAGTCAACACCCATAGCCATAGGTAATCAAGGTTAATTATTTTTGTATTGTATGCTTGTATGTATCATAAATATTCGATACAAATGTGTAGTTTAAGATTCTATAAAGGTGCGTTATGTAAATGTGAGTCATACTTCCCAATGGAGTCCGTGCATGAGTTATTTCGTCGAGATTCATGAAAGCGGATACCCTAGGCAAATTATTGTCATTCTAAATAATAGTAATTTAAAGATCAGTGTTGTATAGAACATAGTACAGTTGAGTTGCCCGTATTATTTGATGTGTTGGAAAAATATTTGTAACTTGTTATGACATAATTAATGGTTGTTCTCAATAATGACGAGGAAAAATCTGGAAGCTTAATATTATACTTACATTCTTAGTTCGTGTAATACGTAGACCTCTATTGTTATTGTACTTATATTTATATTATGTAAAACTCAACCCATTGCGATGGTGATGATCGATGGGGGAGGGTTGAGTTAAAAAGTTGGGTAAGGCCAAAACACTCATCTTGCATCGGGGGGGGGGGGGGGGGGGGGGGGGGGGGGGGGGGGGGGGGGGGGGGGGGGGGGGGGGGGGGGGGGGGGGGGTCAAGCTGAGTGTAAAGCCTATGTAGATGTAGATAGTATTGTTGGTCAGTTATAAAACCAGGTAAGATAAGACGGTGGTGATCTGTTAAGCGGGGAGCAAGCACCGAGAAAGTCAGGGGAGAGCAGGCCCCAAGGAAGTCAGGTGTAGGGCAAGCACCGAGAAAACGACAGGTGTAGGGCAAGCACCGAGAAAACGAACGGGGAAGAGAGATGCCGAAGGAGAGCCAATACTTTCGGCCAGAATAGACGGGCTGTGGGAGCAGGAATAGACGGGCGAAGAGTGCAAGAATCGACGGGCAGTTCTCGCTTTCAGATCACCCATGTATTACCTTATGTAACGGTAGTGGTATTCTGACCATTAAAATTGTATGTATGGAAATTAACGTGTACTTTTATCTTCCATAGGTGTTTACCTTGTGTTACAAGGTCAGGGCAGGTCAGGGTAGTCTAGGTGTTTTGGAGGTAGTAGTGGAGGACGGACCGTTGTAAAACATTTGACCAAGACAGTTGAGACTTAGACCCTTGATCCATCCTTATATTATAAAGTGTTGCTTGAAGTTGTTATTGTTTTTGGATGTTATAAATTAACCCGACGTTGTGATATATATATTTTGTAACATATGTTGTAAGAAGGAGAGCGAAAATTTAACCCTTCCCACGCACAAAATTTGGTGGTGTCAGATCTGATAAACTCTGCACACTTGGATATCGCACGCGTATATCTCGCTCGCTCGCGCTCCCGCGACATAACATACAACCACAAGATTAAAATATGGCCGCTATCCAAAACGGCCGCTACAATGAATAACACTAATGCTTTAATGTAATATGTTTTGAAATACAGTATGAAACTTTCTTTTTTCAACCTAAAATATGATAATTAATATGATTCGTTACCTGCTAGCTCAAATTCATTACTGGACGAGCTGTTCCATGGAAATAATTTTGAGTAACAGGCCCTAACGGAATCATAGCTTAATGGTTTCTTATTCCCCACCAAGACTAAATTAAGCAATAATATGAGGCCACTACTTCGAACATCCACACAGGAAACCAGTGACAAATAGCTCAATATGCGAATGTACAGTTGCTCATAAAGTTCCGTCTGTTGCGGTACCAGAATGCCAAATGACAAAATCATACCCAAACAATTTGGCAGCTTGAAGAACGACAGTGAATTGTAGTATTCGTGGACTGCACTTAGAGATGGCACTTATGGCGAACTATACGAGATCAGTTAGATTCATCTGGGTGGACAGAGGGCCTCTCTTTTTTACTTTCCCTTTGATAGTCGAAATGTATGCATTGATTTGCTCCTTGAAAACCTGGTTTTGTCACTACTTTAGTAATCCCGGATAGATATTACAGTTAGGCACACCTTATGGTAAAGCTCATTCTCACATTCCCTAATAAATACAACAGATATAGCCTAGCGTTCGGTATGGGTAAAGAGGAGAACCGAAGTCCAAAGCCCTGTGAATGTTCCACGCAATTACGGATTCTGATACGACTTCATCGGTCAACTTTTGTGCACACTTGGAAAGCATACAACGAGGGGAGGGCTACCTTTCTTGTAACAAGCCAGGTGCAATTGGGAGATTACCTCCAACAACGGTATTAACATTTTATGGACAATTCAACATAGGAAAACAACAGTCGATATGCTGTTACCAACAAAGTTCGTTTTGATTGCGGAATGCACTTCTTCAACATTCAAATCAGGACATATCAAATGGGTAATGGGCTACCAATAACCGGACAAGACAACACGCACCTACTCCAGGAAGTGTTGGATGGAAACAGACAAACGGTGTTTGGAATCCGGTTTGGTTAACTATCCCCAAGGTTTCAGATACATGCAAAGAGTTAATCAAATGTGTATAAAAAATGGAACTGTTCAATATGCACCAGCAGGTCTTATAAATCATGAAATCACTGGCATTTGTAAATGTAAATGTGCCAAATCAAGAATAAGGATGCTATCATTGTTCCATCTCATTGTATTAAAATGGGCAGACATTTCTTTGACCTGATGACTGCCAGCCAGTTAATTGATAACTGTTTGCATTTATTTTGCGTATGATTAGGTGGATGAACCACAAATATCCCCAGAAATATCGACACAAAATAATGCTTTTTTAAAGCAAATTTTACATCACTGACCAATTATATCTTCTTTGGCGGCCATATTGGATAATTACCATCTTCTATATCTTTTATCAATTTAAACACATCCACCACAACGTTCCTTTTTGTCAAGAGTATATACAATAAGTATCAAGCGGCCGCCATTTTGAATTTTGCCGACCATATTGTAATTTTGATCAATATAGTGTATTCGTATCATATTTGTAACACACTAGTACAATATTAACACTAATCAAATATTGTTGAATGCATTTTTAACATTTAATATGTAATATATGGACGCCATTTTAATTTTTAGCCGCCATCTTAGATTCCAATCATCTGCCAAATGAGCACCCCTTCCAAAATCAATTGTTTTGACCTAATGAAGATTCGTGTAAGCTTTGGTGCTTGTATCCGGTCTGTAAACGTAATTTCGTTAAGCGATTCCACTATTTGTAATCTAAAGAGTGATTAGGTTTTGAGCGATTTGTTTAAGAGAAAAATCATTGCTTAAAAAGCGCAAACCATATGTGATATGTTTTTTCTTCATATTTTTTCAAGCAATTGTGTTTTACAATATTATAGCCTACGATTTTGGAGTGCGCCGCAAAATTCGATCTCAAGAATTACTGCTCTATACCTCGCTTTCTTGCTAGCTCCGTGATTTGGTTGCGGACAAATGATATGTATGCCGATGATACGCAAGTTTATGTTATTTTGAAAAACTCTGACCATTCAATGATCACCAAACTTGAAAGATGTATAAATGATATCAAGGCCTGGTCTAATGCTAATGATTTAAAATTAAATGAGGACAAAACTGAAATTATTCATATTACATCTCGTTTCAGAAACTCCTCTCAATTATCACCTGTTGAAATTGCCAATGTTCCCATACACCCTGTAAAAAGTGCACGTAACCTCGGAGTAATTTTCGAGAGTGATCTTAAAATGAATGACTATGTTAATAATATTTGTCGTTCAGCTTCGTTTGCTTTATACAAGATAGGTCGTATTAGGAATTTTCTCAATCAAAAAACTACGGAAATACTTATTCATGCTTTTATCACGAGTCGCCTTGATCAATGTAACAGCTTCCTTTATGGTCTTCCGAACTCGCACATTGCAAAATTACAGAGAATACAAAACTCTGCTGCGAGGCTTCTTACACGCACTCGTTATTATGATCACCTTGGTATTCATCACATTACACCAGTGCTTCAGAAGCTTCATTGGTTGCCGGTATCCTACCGTATTATGTACAGAATCATTGTTTTAACATACAAAGCATCCACAATGTGGCACCAGTTTATCTTCAAGAACTCATACAGGAATACGAACCATCTCGAAATTCACGATCGGCTTCAAAACAACAACTTATCATTGCCACTGTGTCAACTCTAACCTATGGTCATCGTTCATTTTGTTATTTCTCAGCTGAACTTGGGAATCAACTTCCGCTTCACATCAAGAACTGTAAAACTCTTAGCCATTTCAAATCGTCTCTAAAGACACACTTATTCACAATTGCTTTTGATGATTGATTGTTTACTGTTTACAATGTTTTAGCATGTTCATCCTCATATTGTATTTTTCTTATATTGTAATGTAATTTCAGTGTTGTTATGTTATCTGTTAAGCGCTTTGAGAGTTCGGTGGGAGGCGCTTTAGAAGCACCGTTTTATTATTATTATTATTATTATTATTTGGAATCCAGTGTATGAGTTTCGAGACAGGTTCACTGGACCCTCTGAAGCAGTGTCCAGCCAATCTTGCTCTACGTTCTCTGATCTTTAATATCCGAAACTTTAGGTAGAGCTCCGTAACAGGTCTTCATTTGTCACATGCTGTCTCCAGTTGACGTTGAACACCTATATTGTCTTGTCAAACTTTCCAGTTGAAAACATTTAAACAAATTAGTCTATTTTGGCTCACAATATAGTAATGGGTCATGTTCGGCTGGATATGTTGACTCCCAATCTTTTCGGGTGCAACCAACTCTTCTATTGGACAAATTCGCATTTAACTATATATATGACGAGAGGAAAGCAATGATAAAGCGAATGCGTACAATTCTTGAACTCTGACCTCGACGCCTACTGACGATATAGCAGCATCCCGCGGACGCCGGACGGACGGACGGTATGCTATTGGTCAAATGTTTGTGAGGGCGGGCGATATGCTGCTCGATTTTTCAGACGATGCCGGACATGGCCTCGTTCATGAATTTACGAGGTTACGTGTTCAAGCGAAAAGGACAGACAAACGGTTTACGACGAATTAAATTATTACAAAAAATCATTATTCAACTCCGTTTGGTTATCCAACTCCAGCGTTTCTAGGAGGAAATAAGTTAGTGCCAACATCAAAATCCATTTTTACATTGACACCCAACGACCGGATTCGACATTCGTGTCCCATCTGCTCAGGATTTTTTTTCAGCGCGCTTTTAAGCGACTGTATGAAATCACTTTTCATTATTATTTATTATTATTTATTATTATTTACCGGTTGCTTATAAAGCGCATTTCCAAAAGATCAATGCGCTGTACAAATAACAGACATCCAAAAATGGTCATGATGGAACAAACCTGTACCGGTGCATGTTCATTACGCTCGTTGCAGAGATCAACTAAATTTCTATAAAGGTCACATCATAAATGCAGTGTGTATTTTGGTACTGGGCATAGTGTCATAGATAGGGCCATCCAAAACGTCAAGAAAACTTGGTTTTCGTTGGTTCACTGAGACAACCCACATAATTACCACACAATCCTGTCAGCCAATTACAACAGCTGAAACATGACGATTTCCAGATATCTATCCGCAAAGCTGTGAAATGTTTGCAGACATGCGTACCATGCTAGTGGCAAATTACTAACATATTATTACCGTGTTATTAATATAAAGTGATTAAGGGGTAATTTTCCCCGAAAGTGGAGGGGGTGGGGAGTATTATATTTACGGTATAGTACTAATATATAGGAAAAATGTATAATAAAAATGAATAAAAAACAAAACAAACAAAACAAACAATTTAGTAAATAGTACCTAGTATACCTGATAAACCCTAAAGTACTTTACCCAAGCCACACAAATAAGGTTCAAAGCACGATAAATTTGTATCTTTAAATCACGATATTTATTTCTTCATCAAACTCGGCTGCATAATTTTGACTAATGAATCGTATTATCTGCCCACTTACTATTAACATTGACTCCCTGGACGAACAATACAGAACCACATGAAAATCCTACCAATAGAGTATCCCAAACACAAATAACAAGTTTTGCTTACAATATTGCGACTGCGTGCTTAAACTAAAGAAAATAATTAAAGTATTGTTGATAGATACAAGCTTTTCATTTCTTTTGACCTACAACAATGGTCCTGGACCATACCAAAACCTATCAACTTTAATGGCACTAAATTTTCATTGATGTATAACGGCTGTATTCAATTATAAACATTTTTAGAACTTGATTTTTTTTTTTGGTAGCTCGGACTGTATATTGTTGTGCCGGTGTATACATGACCATAATTTCCAGGTTGTGTGTTCGAGTCTTGGTAAAACTTATATCTGTTATTTAAAGTAAAACAAAGTTTTTCAATAGCATAAGGAGTAGAAAGCATAAAAACCATTCTTAATGACATCTGAATAATTGTTTCTCTAATGGAAGTAGTACATAGCTGCCATATAAGGTGTAAAATAATATCATGCTCCAGAAGCACAGAAGTAGGTCAAAAACTCAAATATGCTCGCGAATCCATCTCAGGGTGGAGTGACGCAAATATCTGCGGAGTCGGGTCCGGGTACCTTACCTGTTTGATTAAGTAAAAACATTGTGTTAGTGATTTAGATCCAAACTATTTTAGTTGTGTTTATCACGGGGGTGGGGAGGAGGTGCTCAAAATTTATGTTGACACTGTGTGTCTCATGACGGTTTGAAACACTAACCCATATTTTCCTACCTCAAAAGATTTGTTTTCTCTCGAAATTTTCATGAAACTTCTAAAGGATCTTAAAGGGTTTTTTCAACGTCAAACTAAGAGCCACGGACTGTTAATTTCATGATATTCGTGTAACAATTATACCCTAACCCAATACTAAATTAACGACACCAGTAAACATATCTAGGAGGGATGGGATTGCCAAAAAACGACCCATTGAAATGGCGCATATTATACTTTTTTCTTAGCCAGATCTTACCCCAATATTCGAGTCGTGTCGGTTGAGATGGGCACTGTCAGGCCCGCGATTTCTTTTTTTCGTACATGAGTTGAGAAAAATGTATTTATTCCGTTTTAATACGAAATAAAGCAAAATTCACTGAATAAAATGAACAAATGAACTGATTTTGTCCGAACTCATCATGTACGAAAAAATTAATCGGTGGGAGGGGGGTACTCGGACTTGGTTTGGTCTGGGGTGTGCGGCCGGAGATTCAAAACCCTACTCATTTCTAAGGGTGATTTTGGAGAAAAAAACCAGTACCCATGCATTTCTAAGGATTTTGCTTCATTTATAGACCCAATTGTCGCAAATTATCGGGGAAATAGACCCCATTTTTGCAAATGTTCGCGAAAATAGACCCATCTGTAAAAAGTGGGGCCATTTTAAGGGATTTTCCAGCACCAAATCATACCCCATGTTTAGGGATTCCCCCCATATAAATCGGCCCATTCGAGTAGCACATCCCCGTATACCGTTAGGCGAGTAACACCACCCTCCTCCCGGGATTTCATCCGACGATCTCTATTTTGCTCATAGGCGAAATGTTCATTGTTGTGTAGCTCTAGATTGTTTGAGTCTTTCCTGGTTTCTCCTTCCTTCCTTTCATTTTGACCCCTTTCTGAAATTTACCCATGATTATGAATGCTGCTAAAGGTGTCCTTAAAATGGGGGTCATTGCCTGTCAACTTGTCAAGCCATAGTACTAAAAGTACAAGATAGCAATTCGCAAACAAATTTTTCTCAGGGTTTTTATGCCAGCTACTGCATAGCTCCAGAATCTTCCCTTATCAAATATATCGCTAACATTAACACCCGGCATTAACACTTTCCACGCGGCTATTTTAGTTTCATGTACAAAACAGATGTTTTAGAAACCTTTCCCAACTTTCAAAGACTTATCTCATGATTAATTTAACCAATACTAGGCATGTTTGTACTTATCTCAATGCATTTCTCATGGTGATTCCAAATATGGTGATGAAAATTCAATAATTTGACATTTTTAAAATATTTTTTGACATTTGGGAATATCGTCTGTAAGACGCCTGCCGCGTGGAAAGTGTTAAGAGTAGCTCTCTTAAAGGGATACTAAGAGATGTGTTGAAGGCTGCGCCCTCAATTAGGATAAAAACCGGGATTTTTACATTTTTACATTGTATTACATACACAAACTTACAGCTGTAAGGATTCTTTGCCACCATAATTGAGAACTGTCACTGGCGTTAGTCTAATGACTTGTATTAGCTATGAACACTTTTAAGCGTGAGTTCGAATCTCTCTGGGGTCACTTCTTCCTTTGTCTTTATTTTTGTAACAAATGAAGTTGTTTTATCAGTTTAAACATTGGGAATTTAATTTATACTATACAAATGCTTTTTTCCCTTAAGTGTACGGCTTTTCAAGATAGCAGGACAGTTTATTCTTCACTCTAAATTCACTCTAAAACCATGATTTTGAAATAATAAGGAATCGTATCGCTCTGTAACTCAGAATATATCTTAAAGATTGTGCTGAGGGAAGGATCTTAAAAGATTGAAATGTTCAATCCCATAGAGTGAAATTTCAGTCCGATATATTGAAATGTCGCTCTATTAATTTGAATATTTTCAATCTTTTAAGATCCTTCCCTCATCACAATCTTTAAGATTGACTTTTCAATCCTTTGATACTTACTATGCACAGTGTCGATGTAACTGCATATCTCCGCATATTCCGGCGAGGCGATGAGCTCTTCCCAGGCAGGATCGAACCAACTCTTCAACAGATTGTCTTTACGCATCATCAAGGCAGGACCATCAGGAGCGCAGAACACGTTGCTGTCGGCGATGTAGTCAACGACCTCGCTGTTCTCGTGTAGCTCTTCTCGGTCAAAACCGGCATCAACCTGGTGAAGATCAATGGGGGGATCACTTTTTTTTTAGTTACTAAGCGGCGTGTCAAAAGGGTTTGTCTGGGGAACGGACCCACCCCCCCCCCCCCCCCCCCCCCCCCCCTCCCCCACCCTAACACCCTAATGATCAATCGGTTGAAAAAAACTCATTCGTTTGAAAAAACTCATTCGGAGCAATGTTGATCAATTAGAGTCCTTTTGACTTGGGAAGAAGGTGATGGGGAAGTTTTGTAACAAAGCTATGTAAGTATAATAGAGCTTTTCTAGGCCATTGAGATGCTAAAACCCAACAGCTTTAGGGGCTTCAACCCCCGCCAATTAGGGACGCACCATTTGATTTTCAGTTGGGGGGGGGGGGGGCAATGAAGTTGGGGTCAAGCGGGATTTAGTTTTTTCGATTTTTTTTTCTTCTTCGCGCCCAAAGGCGGCAAATTTTGTTTTTGTTGGCAAAGGCGGCAATTTTGTTTATTTTAGGTTTATTGTTTTTTCTTTACATTGAGTGGGTCAACTAATTTTTTTTTTTCCTGGTTGGTGGACAAAGTTTTGTTGTTTTTACTGGATAATGGGCAAAGTTTTTTTTTCTCAGAAAACTTCCATGCCCCCCTGAGTATCTAATGGTGCGTCCCTTAGGGCTTCGCTTCTGGATCCCACGCCATCATTCGGGGGGAGATATTTAACCTGCCTCGCCCCCAATCCATACTTGCGGCGAATACCTGATAATAACGTCACTACGCAAGTCCGGTGGTCAGTCCAAGGTCACTAACTTATTAGGATTATTTCTAAATAAACTTTCCTGAATGTTGGAAAAGTATGCAATAAACATGTTGATATTTTGTCAAATGGATATGTTATTAGTATTTCGAATTATTAACATGGGAGCGGTAACCCTGAAATCGTGCTGTTTTACTATCAAATGGGACCCTTTTTAAAAAGGCCTGTAAACAAAATGTGACACATGATGTGAGTATACTCACTACCTGTCATTTATCTAGGGGGTCTATACTAACTTAACTACCTGTGATCAGACTTGAGAAGGTACACCGGTTGAACGATTCGCCTTAACTAGGCCTCGTATGAGATCTAGCCTCTAGACTACATGCCATAGATGATGTGACCGTTGTTTACATCAGTAGTGTTTACAAATTTATTAGCGCCTGGTCTGAAGACATGTTTGAGGTACAGTACTAGTCCATGCATGACTCGTAACTGTATCAAAAGCAAAATACTCATCATCTGAAGGCCAATTTTAAATACCTGCTCTCATGCTTATGGTACGTACTCATACCGCCGGGCAACCAGATTTAGCACCTGGTCTCTCATTTGTGCTAGGGTGCAGACCATGACTACTGCACTATTCCACAACGTAAGTAATGGTCAATCAAGTGAGAATTTAATTTACAATGCACAGGTCCCTGTAGGTGCGTACGCATACCGCCGGGCACTACGTCACAGGTCACATCATCTATACGCTAGGACAATTTGTAATTCTATCAATCTTTGAAAAGAAAGATATGTATCATGAATGTCCTTAAAAGCATTTGAATCTCACAAATTTGATATTACAGCACCTGACCCTCTGTTGCTAACAACATGGTGGCAGCAACTTGGAAAATGTGTAATTGCCCCGAACTTTATTAGTCTTACCCACAGATTAAATCTATGGTCTTACCTCATCATTAAGAACGGCTGCAAGGAGACTATCCAAATCCGGATACAGAAAGATATCCTTAACAGCTATGCCATCCCCCCTGTGAAAGGTATAGTGAATTTGACTTAAGCATTAGAAATAAAATGCTCAAAACATAATGAAAAATGGTTCAAACAGGGGTCCTGTGTAATAAACGGACAAAAACTATTAAAAGACCTAATTCGTTTTCTGTGCCCTATTATATTTTCAAAACAAAAAACACCCCGTGTCTTTGCATTGGGCTGAAACCCCTTCTTGTATCTCCTTATGATCCGGGGAGCAGTAGCTGCCGGGGGTTGGGGCAGAGGGAGATCGCTTCAACTCGCTTATCTCTAACATCTTCGCCCTCCTCTTCTCAACCTAACATTGTCAAAGAGGCGACGAAAGAGGCGAGAGAGAGAAAAGACGAATTTACAGAAAAAAGTCTTAAGAATTTCAATTTAAGGCTTCCACTTTCAAATTTGGGGGCATTGGATGAGAGAACACGTTAAGAAAGAGTGGGTCATTGGTTGATAGGTTTCCAATCCCAAATGACCATTGTAATTATTTAAAAAAAGGATCTTTGGGTTAGAAATGTGCAAACATTTTAAGAACATTGGCCTATGCTATCTTGAATCCATACACCCCCTATGGAAGACATCGTTAATATTCCCCGCATCAGGGAGTGTTTGGGTGAGAGCGTGTTTAAATTTTCCGAAAATATAAAATTATGGGGTCATTGGCTGACAACATTGGACAAGGGGGTCTATTAACAACCATACATCCCAAAATATGGGACTGCCCCACACCTCCTAGGAAAAATATTCCCCTCTCTCTTCTCTTCCCAAGAATGCTACATAAAAACCAGGCCTGTACATACCCCTCGATAAATGTCGGAGTTACGAGCAATGCATTCTGTATTACTAAAGAACCCATCGATAAATCCAAGCTTCTGTCCCGCCAGATTTGTGTAGTCGAAGCCATCGGGATTGCCCGGTTTCACGATGAACCCACTGGCCGAGTTCTGCGAACGGCCGATGAAAATTGGAAGGTACGCAGGCGTGTGTATGTTGGATTCCAAGCTGTGGATGAAACATTGTATTATATTATCATCATCGTTGATGTTGAGGTCGTTAGTGTTGTCGGCCCCGTTTGCCCGGCGTCGTCATCATCATCGTCGTCAATCGTCATCGCCCTGTCGTTATCATCTTCATCGTCGTCGTCATCGTGAATTGAAATTAAAATCATTAATCATCATCGTTGTCCTCGTCCTCGTCATTAGGGAGCTTTCGATTTGGACGACGGCCGCTTCTACGACGGTAAGAACCTCGAGTCATGTGCGCATGCTTCGACTTAGCAATCCGTCGGTCGTCCAAAGTTTAGGGAGCTTTCGATTTGCACAAAGGATGAATCTAGGACGGTTGAATGACACTTTGAGTCATGTGCACATGCGTCAATTTTGTCATCCGTTGGTCCTCTCAATGCTACAACGCGTCAACATATTCTTCGTGCGTCGTGCAAATCGAAAGCTGAAAACAGGTCCCAGAAATTGGACGACAGACGGAGTGCTAAGTCGACGCATGCGCACATGACTCGAGGTGTCATCTTACCGTCGTCGTAATAAGCGTCCGTCGTCCAAATCGAAAGCTCCCTAATATTTCGGGAGTTTTTTTCTCAACCTGTCCATGTAAAATTGATTTGTCATTATCGCTTACCTATGCACGCATCATAGTAAAAGTTGAACAATCCGAACCCGCCCACTTCCACGCCGTCGTCGGAAGTCCAACAATTTGAAGAAACATCATGTACAGGTACACAGTTTTTCTCCGCTATTCTGCAAACTGGTTGATATATGAGAAATACATAGAAAAGTATACACATTCATGGTAAAAAGATTACTGGAGCAAACTATTTCATCGAGATAATGGACTACCGGCATAGTAGCGCTTGCCCCCCCCCCCCCACACCCCCCCCCCCAAAAAAAAAACCCTTCTGGCTATGTCACTGGTGAGCGCCCTCTTTGACAAACTAAGGGACCGTTCATTATTTCTACCGGAGGGAGGGGCCGGTAGCTGGAAGAAAGCAACAACCCAAAAAACCACGACCCCCTTCACTAGATACTAACAAAGTTATGACCCCTCTGGAATGTAGAAAACAGTTATGACCCCTTTTTACACACACCCCACCCCCAACAGTTTACACAGGCCGACAAATACAATAAGCATTACACAATTGAAGAGGTTGGTGCAATAACTTGACACTTTAACTTGGCATTTTGTTGTATCCACCCCTTCAATTATGAATTTTCGAGAATACTATAAAAATATAACACTCTCTTGATTTTTGTTGAGAAGTGGTATAATTTCAGACAGTGTACGCGTTCAGCTTTTGGGCATGCAGTCAGCGTGGTCATGCTATCAGCGTGGGCATGCTGTTAGCGTGGGCATGCTGTCAGCGTGGGCATGCTGTCAGCTTTGGACATGCTGTCAGCGTGGGCATGCTGTCAGCGTGGGCAAAAGTCTACTGCAAGCAGGCGCCTAAAAATAAGAAGGGCAACACAAAACCAGAAAGTGAAATCTACAGAGACAAAATGACACATTCTGTAACCACTGATGGTGGATGTTTCCACCATCCGTGCTGTAACTTTGAGATAGGATTGGCTCCTACCCTGGTGTGAAGGAAACTTATTTGATATGTTCCGTTTGACTATTCAGGGTTATTTACATGTTTACCGCAGCCCCCTTTAATCACTGGAATTGGATACAGATCACTAGAAAGTGTATCCTAGAAAATGGTTAGTCTAAGGGAATCTTTGCACGTGATGTCCTCGACATCATGCAGAAAAGCCTCAAACAATCAGGCACCAGACAGTCAATAGTTAGGTCACCCAAGCCCTATATGAAAGCTATGAAGATTGTTAAACGGGGTCAGTCGTCACAAACATACACAAACACAATAGCCAAAGGACCTTGCTTTTGTCAACACTCCCTACACAGTGGACTGCAGTGCAAATCTCTACGATTTTCGCTATGTAATCTCTATGGCGGATTTCATTCCGTTGTATGAAGCTATGATGTTTGCGTGGTCTTCGCTATCTCCAAGCAGATAGAGCAATACGTACATGGACTTTTTTGTAGACGAGGGTTCATTTCATGATTTGGTGAGGTTTAGAATGAGTTAGGATTCCTGTAATTTCGAAGACCACAGATTTTCAAAACGTGAATTTTCCAACATTTTACGACATAAATTTGGTCACAAAACGTGTTTAATACTATACATTTTACTGTTCTGCAGATGTTAATGACCTCCTCTACAATTCTACATGAATTTTAACACGTTTCTCAGTTTTAGAGATGCCCAAATAGACCATTTTCCGAAGCTATTTCTAGCAAATATTGCAGTCACTGAGACTCCATTGTTTTCTTGCGTATAACAAAATCTGACACGCAGCGTGACCTCCCTGCTGACTGCCAGACAAACGTAGCTTCACAGTTTCCACTTGTACATTAAAACTTGCAAAGAAGTGTGTGCAGTAGACAAAGTTCTGGCCAAAATATGAGTGATTCACTTCAGCTTGTGAGGCTTATTTTATTCACGCATGATGATGGGATAGCCTTACACACAATTCTTGCATTTTTAGTTCATGGGTTTTCAGAAACTGATTGTTAACTTTGTATCATTGTTTATGTTTTAGATCAAATAAAAAAGTTCCAAACCTTAAAGGAAGGGTCCCGCAAGCACAACATTTATAATTATTTGTTAGAAAAATAATTATCTAGCCGAAATTACTTAATCATATAGAACAAAACACCATACTAGTCACAAAAATGAATAAAAACTGCCATCACTCAACATGCACTTTTTAAAATTCGCGGCGATCGAAAGTCAGGTGTCGATGACGTCATGGGTATCGGTGCTCAAATTTGCGCATGTGCATTGTATAACTATGACATCAACGACACTGGGATTTTCGATCGCCGCGAATTTTAAAAAGGACATGTTGAGAGATTGCGGTTTTTATTTGGTTTTGTCATAAGTGTGGTGTTTTGTTCTATTTAATTACAAAAGTTGGGCTCGATAGTTATTTTTCTAACATATAATGCACACTTTTATGCTTGCTGGACACCTCCTTTAAACAATCACTGTTACATTCTTAATTTTGAATGTGATTGTAAAATAATGATTTGCATATTGTATGCAATTTTTGGTGGTATTTTGTTGTTGTCAGTTTTCAGAATTTTATCTACCATGGACGTATAATAAGATTGTTATCAAATAAAAATTATGGTTTGAAATAATTGGTACAAAAAAGATATGACCCCTTCAATTTCCCCCAAAAAGTTATAACCCCCTCTTTTGATTTCTTAAAAAGGTTATGACCCACCCTTGATTTGTGCCGCCCCCACCCCCTCCGGTAGAAATAATGATCGGTCCCTTACCATATAGCGGCGGAAGCGGGGGTTCGATCCGACCCCCTAAATGAGTGCCAAATGCTCCATAGAATACCGTACGTGCATTAAATCCCCGTCCCCTTAGATAGTGCCCCCACCCTAATTTCTGACGCTTCCTCCGCACTCGGACCTAACCAGGAGAAGAGGAGGGTGACTGCTGATGGGCCTTTTGCCATTTTCCACCGATTTATCTCTCTTAAATCAAAAGATTGAAAAGTCAATCTTAAAGATTGTGCTTAGGGAAGGATCTTAAAAGATTGAAAATGTTCAATCTAATAGAGTGAAATTTCAATATATCGGACTGAAATTTCACTCTATTAGATTGAACATTTTCAATATTTTAAGATCCTTCCCTAAGCACAATCTTTAAGATTGACTTTTCAATCTTTTGATTTAAGAGAGTGGGAAGAACACATTACTTATATCTACGTTGCATTTGCCAGGGGTTCATTTGGACGGTCCACCTTAAACGTGTTAAAACAGGGCGTAAACTATTAACCAATACCGTATACGGTTATCTTATTCGGCATTTTATTTTAGTATCCATGGCAATGTTTCTAGCTCTCGTTATTGACCTGTTTTTGATCCTGATAAAACAATACTATTGTTGGTTTTTTTGGGGGAGGGTTGTACTTATTGATATATTTTACTTACCGGCATTGAGTAGATCAATGTAGTACCCTTTAAACTGCCCAGTGAGAGGATCCCTGTAAAAAGGGGATGATATATAAACAACTGCATTAAGACGGACACAAGTGTTGGGAAAGTAAGTAATGCCAATGTTTTTTTTGTCTGTTTTCAAAAGCAAACAAATAGTAGTGAGCCCTCTATTGGTTCTAGCACTATAATACTTGTTAGCGCCGCACACATAGAATCACAGAATTCAAGTCTGATTCTAAAGCAAAATTACATAGAATCACATTTTTCAAGGATAACATAATCAGGGTAAATTAAATTTCTGGGAAACATTAATATAGAATCACAGATTTCAAATATGACATCTCGGTGTATTAAGTCAGATTTCAGAGAATCAGTGCATATTATCAATCAGCAGTAAATAGCAAGTTGAATATGGGTGTCCAAAAAATTTAGAAACCTTTTTTAAAGCTTTATATCTCTGGTAATAACATTCGAAAAAAACAAACATATTTGAATATAGAAAGGACCTGTACAATTATTTTGGTACCAAATTTACAATAACAGCTATTTCTGTTGCCAAGTTACAAATTAATGTTTTCCGAAACTGCACTTTCATATAAACGCGTATATTATATTGAGCTTAATAAAGTGAGGGGAACGAGAGGGGGAAATAGGGAAGTCATGAGAAAACAGATTATCCATGATGATTCTTTTACAAATTCAGATTGAAATAATCCTTAACATTATTAATGTTGTGCACAAAATGTAATCAGTGAAAGCCTTTTTGAAAACAAATCCACATGAGCGGAATGTGAGGAACATGCAGCGCGTGATTACAGCGACGTACACCATGAGTCCCGCAAATTGAACAATTGTAAGGTACAGGGTTGCACAAAGTTGTTTCTTCCCCAGGAGCAAGGTTTTGAGCTTAACATTTCCCCACCTACACTTACAGGTTTGATAAAAATCAGATTACAATTTGTTAGCTACAGTGTTCTTCCGATGTTCCCGGGCCGTACCATAGTAATAATTTAATATTGTGAATCATTTTGTTAGGGGGGCATGAACAAAAGTGATGTGCGCGAAGCGCAATTTTTTTGTGGCATTTACGCTAAAATAAAACTGTAAATTTTGTATAATTTAAGCTAATTGAGTACAAAAATGTGCGCGAAGTGATAACACTTTTAACTTGTGCTACACTGAAGTAAAAAAAATTGAAGTAAATCCACAAGTAAATTCCTCCAAACTTGCTCAAAAGTTTTTCATAGGTATAGGTTGACAATCAGTAGCAAATATACCAATATGATGTATGAAAAACCAGAGTAAAACTCATCAGTGGTGAGAGCTGATGAGGGAGGTGCTGCCACAGTCAGCGCACACTCAAGATTGGTGTTTGGTGTTACAATGGCACTTTTAAGTTTGTCTGGGAAAACACCAGTTGTCAGAGATGTGTTTACAATACTAGTGATGTATGGCGTAACAATGTCGATGTTCTCTTTAATCATCCAGATTGGCATGTAATCTAAGGAACAAGTTTTATTGGCACATTTCATTATGATGTTATGAACCTCAGTGACATCAAGGTTGCGGAAACATGGAAAGTCACAATTAATAGGGACAACATTGCCAGTCTGGATGGTTGGTGGAGATCTAGAGATTGCAAGGTCATTTTCAGAGATAATACTACTTCTTATTTTGGAGACCTTATCGTTAAAGAATGTTGCAAATTTGTTACTAAGTGCGTGCGATGAGTTGATGGTTGGCAGCACTTTCTTATTCTTGTTTAATAGAACACCAATAGTCTTGAACATGTCTTTTGAGTTTGTGTCCTTCAACTTATTCATGAAATAGCCTTCTTTGGATCGCTCAATCAGTTTTACGAGTTTCTCGTGCTGTATCATGTAGGCGCGAAGTGGGGCACAAAAATAGTTTTTGGGGAAATGCCTCCTTGTCCCCCTGTAGCTCCGCCACTGGGGAAAGCAAACAATAAACACATTAGTATATACCTGTGCAACCACAGCTCATAACCCAATGTTGCATATTTTCTCTTCATCTTTTTCACCCTTTTCCCCAATATTTTTCCACTCGGCATTATTTCCCCAATTCTGCTCATTATTTCCCGGGAGCGGTGCTCCCTGCTCCCGCACTTTGTGCAACCCTGGTCAGGTAGTTTGAGTTATGCGATCAAACCTTTCAGCGAGTGTTTTAATGAATCAATTTGGTATCAAAATAATTCTGCAAGTTTTCTCTATCCAAATATGTTTAAGTTTCATTTTAATACTGCGAATTACTATAAGAGAGAGATACACAGCTTTAAAAAGGTTTCCAAACTTTTAGGACACCCTGTATTATCAGCAGTAAGTGAATATAATGCTATCAGCAGTAGATAAGTGAATGTATTTATGCTATCAGCAGTAGATAGCAAGTGAATATAATGCTATCAGCAGTAGATAAGTGAATGTATTTATGCTATCAGCAGTAGATAGCAAGTGAATATAATGCTATCAGCAGTAGATAAGTGAATGTATTTATGCTATCAGCAGTAGATAGCAAGTGAATATAATGCTATCAGCAGTAGATAAGTGAATGTATTTATGCTATCAGCAGTAGATAGCAAGTGAATATAATGCTATCAGCAGTAGATAAGTGAATGTATTTATGCTATCAGCAGTAGATAGCAAGTGAATATAATGCTATCAGCAGTAGATAAGTGCATGTATTTATGCTATCAGCAGTAGATAGCAAGTGAATATAATGCTATCAGCAGTAGATAAGTGAATGTATTTATGCTATCAGCAGTAGATAGCAAGTGAATATAATGCTATCAGCAGTAGATAAGTGAATGTATTTATGCTATCAGCAGTAGATAGCAAGTGAATATAATGCTATCAGCAGTAGATAAGTGAATGTATTTATGCTATCAGCAGTAGATAGCAAGTGAATATAATGCTATCAGCAGTAGATAAGTGAATGTATTTATGCTATCAGCAGTAGATAGCAAGTGAATATAATGCTATCAGCATTACATTCACTTGCTATCTACTACTGCTGATAGCATTATATATTCACTTGCTATCTACTGCTGATAGCATTATACATTCACTTGCTATCTATTACTGCTGATAGCATTATATATTCACTTGTTATCTACTGCTGATAGCATTATACACTAACATGTTATCTACTGCTGATAGCATTATATATTCACTTATCAGCAGTAAATAGCAAGTGAATATTATAATGCTATCAGCAGTAGATAGCATGTAAGTGTATAATGCTATAACAACATAACAATAGTTTTACAATTACGTGGATGTTTGTAACATTAACACTTTTCATGCGGCTATTAGTTTTCAGAAACCTTTCCCAACTTTCAAGGTCTATCTCAAGAATTACTGAACCAATACTAGGCATGTTTGTACTTTATTTCGATGCATTTCTAATGGTGATTCCAAATATGGTAATGAAATTCAATCAGCCTAATGCTGAAATTTGAAACAATGAGTGACATTTTGGAAAGTCGTCTGCAGACGCTTGCCGCGTGGAAAGTGTCAAGGGCCTATCATATATCAGTATCACCCTATACCATGTTAAAGAGTTATAGGGGGGGGGGGGGGGATGGGGGGGGGGGCATGTTTTACACAAAATGCGCTCGAAAATGGGTCCTTGTAAGTTGTCATAATGTCTATACACACTACATCCGGAGAATGGGGGCGGGAGCACTAAGGGAGTATTCATAAATACCTTGGTGGGGCGAGGGGGCGGGGGGGGGGGGGGGGGGTGGAGTGGGGATCAGAAGGAAAAAATGTTCCCCAAAGGGGGGATCACAAAAGAAGTTTGGTACTTAATAAAGGGGGAATAAAAAAGGTCCGAATCTTGTTGGTATAGGCCTATTAATTGTTGACTAAAAAGGGCAAGACCTACATGGCCTTAGCTTCGCTAATTCAGCTTTTTTCGTCTCACACATTTTTTGAACCCTTTAGAGCCTCTGTTAGGATAATTAATAACTCCCCAATTGTATCTGATATCATTGTGAAACTCAATTTTGATTATCCATCCTATCATGTCCATAACCGATTGTTTGTGTTGATAGTACTTGCTGCTTCTGTATTTCATGATCTGATCAAAGTTGGCCTATATTTGATATGTGTGTCATTTTTAGGCTACCTTTTTAGCATTATTTTTCAGGCTACCTTTTACCAACTTTGTAGCAATTTCCCCTCATGCCATACGTTCCGATCATTGGCCATTTACGATATTTTTTTAATTTTTAATCCTAGTCTTTAGTACAGTTGGTTTATAGCTTTTTGAAATGCGTTTTTATTTAATTTATCTCATGGTGTTTGTTTTAAAATATGCTTTAACATAACATAACATAGCATAGCATAGCATAGCATAGCATAGCATAGCATAGCATAGCATAGCATAGCATAGCATAGCATAGCATAGCATGGCATAGCATAGCATGGCATGGCATGGCATAGCATGGCATGGCATGGCATGGCATGGCATGGCATGGCATGGCATGGCATGGCATGGCATGGCATAGCAGCACAGCACAGCACAGCACAGCACAGCACAGCACAGCATATAATATAGCATATAGCATAGCATAGCATAGCACGGCACGGCACGGCACGGCGCATCTCATCTCATCTCATCTCATCTCATCTCATCTCATCTCATCTCATCTCATCTCATCTCATCTCATCTCATCTCATCTCATCTCATCTCATCTCATCTCATCTCATCTCATCTCATCTCATCTCATCTCATCTCATCTCATCGCATCGCATCGCATCGCATCGCATCGCATCGCATCGCATCGCATCGCATCGCATCGCATCACATCGCATCACATCACATAAAAATTAATATGTATAAGGAACTCTTCAATCTAGATCATAGCTCTTTTAACTCCATGTAAAGAATTATATTTGTACATCATAACATTTGACATTATGAGCGCATTTTGAGGTCATGGGTCAAACAAGTGTAAAAACGTCGGGCCCCAAAACGATCTCCACAATTTAACTTACCAATAATTCCATCTTGTGGGCCCGTCTTTAAAATGCACCGCCACCGTCCATATTTCATCGTCAATAGAAGAGGGCTTCTCGCACAGTCCGCCACTACGACCTGTACAATGCATGAAAGGTATTATAAGAACAACATAAGTCATAACATCCAGTTCAATTGGTGGCTCTGAAAAAAAGCCGTTTGGGTAAACTGTCCCTTGTTCACTGAACACAGTTTGTTGTTCTGAAATGAGCTCTTAAATCGATGAAAATCTCTTTTTTCATATTAGACAGATCAATGCACTTCCGCAAATGTTGATATGCTAACAATTATAGCACCCCTGTGGGTCGTGCCATTATTCACACATCAACATCAGCGCGCGTACATTGATTGGTCTAATTTCTCTCGAAACAAAACATACGCATTTATTGACCTATAATTAGAATATGAAACACAGCAAATTAGGTGTATATTAAACAAGATTTCAATAGATCTTGGTCAGCGGACGTCGAAGTGAAAAAAGTAAGTTAAATAGCAGAACGTTTGGTAGATCCTGAACGTAATACAGTAGTAAGGCGTGGTTGTATTATTCCTACACGATTTGTGTCACTAAAATACGATACCATACGACAAACAAAAACCCGATAAATGAAATGTTACCAAATTTGATAAACTAACACTTACACTTTTTCTTCGTCAAAACCTGATCTGGCCATATTATAACCGCAACAACACCAAACACCAAACGTCTCAAAACAAGGTTAGCATTCGCCATGTCTCAGTGATATCAAATTGAATTCCTGAGCCCGAGGGTCTAAAAAGCTGCCCCTGAGGTTGCGTTGGGGTTGAAAGCTAGCAGCGAAGTGCAGGACAAAATGTGGATGTGTAAAGACTCGACTGTTGGTTAAAACCAGTGAACGTTCATGATAGGCCTGCTGATCCATGCAACGCTGAAAATAACGAGAATGATGACGTGTACTCGATTCAAACCAACTTTATGCCTTTCATGTAATCCAAAGAATTATAGGTATTGGGCGATTTTTTTAAAGAGAAAAATCATTAGCAGAAAAACCTGCTATACAAAATGTGTTATCTATCGTAATAATTCCTGTCCATGAAATATGTAATACCTAAATATCATTACCAACATGTATTGAAAACAAGTATTACGTAAACCTAATTCAAGAATAGAGACATTGCTGCATTTAGATTAATAACGAGAATGATGACGTGTACTCTATTCAAACCAACTTTATGCCATTCATGTAATCCAAAGAATGATAGGTATTGAGCGATTTTTTTTAAAGAGAAAAATCATAAGCAGAAAAACCTGCTATACAAAATGTGTTATCTATTGTAATAATTCCTGTCCATGAAATATGTAACACCTAAATATCATTACCAACATGTATTGAAAACAAGACAGTATTACGTAAACCTAATTCAAGAATAGAGACATTGCTGCATTTAGATTAATTTGTCTTTAAATTAAGTCATTGTTTAGCAATTTTTCTTACTCATGACATTTGTAGAGATTATTAAGAAAGATTTCAAGTCTACCATTCTTAACACTTTCCACGCGGCAGGCGTCTGCAGACGACATTCAAAAAGTTCACAAAATGTTTAAAAAATGTCAACATTATTTAAATGTATTACCATTTTTAGAAACACCATGTGAAATGCATTGAAGTAAGTACAAACATGTATAGAATTGGTTCAGTAATTCTTGAGATAGACTCTGAATGTTTGGAAAGGTTTTTGAAAAATCTGTTTTGTATTTGGTAAAACTAATAGCCGCGTGGAAAGTGTTAATCCACCTTGATCATAATTTAACATCAGTGTTTTACGTTTTACTCTGTCTCCTTTCCTCCATACAAATGTGTGAAATACACTATGTAATTGTGTAATGATATCTGAATGTAATACCTAAGGCTTTAACTTTATTATTTGGATATGCATTCCTTTTCAATTCACCAAACGTATCTCTTCCAAGGCTATTTGATCCAATCCATATTGTCTCTGTCCAAGACTGCCATGAGCTTGTTAATTTGATTTTTATTTCTAAATAGAACATTGTTATATCTGTGATATTTTTGCATCCCTTTTCTGGTAATTTATAAAAGGAACTTTAATACCGTCAATATTTCCATATTGCCTTACTTTGCGTGCTAATACCTCTATACACCATACAAATAATAATGCAGGTAAAAGGACATCTTTGCCTTACCCCTTTGTCTAGGGGAAATTCAGAAATATGTCCATTATGGGTAATACAGCCACTTTAAAACGAAATTGTCCGTGGAAGCTGTATCGTTAATACACACAATTGTTCACAATGTACTGCTCCCGTGGACAAATCAGTTTTGTGCATGCTTTCTGTTATATTTATATGGAACTAACCAAGCTAACCATTTTTTGAGGATAATTTCAAAACTCTGTGCTGATCAAGACTAAAGTAAACCCAAATTATCTGGAACTATAAATGTGGTTGAGAGATTACCTTGAACTTGGGTCAACTTTTTTTTGAACCACCCGGTATACATTATATAACTATTTTCCTACCATATTATAATGCTTGGTTTCATGAATATGACTGTTTTCCTTTAAGTACACATTTTTTTCTGTGGCTCTCTCAGTATTATTTCTGTTTGCACATACTTTTGTGGAATAATAAAAGAGATTAGGCCAAGTAAAATAAAAAAAACATGTTTCTCGTCCGGGTTTTGGAAAAATAGGAGGGGGAGGGGCTTTTTAATTTATTTTTTTTAAATTGGAAAACGGATCTAAATTCCCCTGTTTAACAGCGTTCTAGCCAATATTTGGCATACAGAATGGTGTCTGCAAAAAGGAGCTATTTTGGCTATTTTGAGAGCTAGAACATTCTAGTGATCACAAAACTCTCCACAAATGCTTCTGATACAATTTGCAGAGCTATAATGTTTAAACTGGTGAAACATCTTTTGGAGTTCTTTTAGTATACCCCACCACTGCATGTCTTCAATGGGGACTTTTAAAGAACGACCCATACACTTACACACTGAGGAATACAAATGGTAGGGTATTCTTAAGCTCATCTTTTTTTTAAAGTTATGACTGAAAAATTGCCAAATAATAATAAAATGTCAACATCTTCAAGGAGGGTAGCCTACGTGAAACATGTTTATTTTTTTAGTTGGCCTTTTAGCATCCCACATGTTTATCATCGAAGCTTCGAGTATGCCAGGTGCGAATGAAACAATAAAAGTATTAACGACAATTTGAAATCTGGTTTTTTGTTAGTGTATCATATATACTAAAATGTTATACGTATCCCGAAATTGTAAGGGGACAGCAATCACTATTATTTCTAAGATAAAGCCTATAGATGCTGTACACCTATCCAAGAAGGCTGCCTGTTTTGTTTTAACAGAAAATATCATTTATTGTTTAATCCAGAGACAAACGTCACAGATTTGAAACTGGGCAGAACTTGTACATACCAGATGAGACTTTACATGTCGTTGAAGGCTGCTTTTTATTTAGAAGTCTTTATTGCATTCCCTACAAATATGCTTTCTACCTTCATGACTCTCGACATGTCTTGCGAAAGACTAGGGGGGGGGGGGGGGGTACCGCGCCATTTTGTCCCGAAGCAATGGTTATGACGTCATATTTTTGTCGATTTTCAGAACTCTTGTATTGGATTTACGTGCAAAAAATATGCCCTTGGCATCATACTTTCCCAGGTGTGCAGTTCATTTTAAATGTCAGATGTTCTAAAATGGATGGTTTTCTAAACAATTCGAGAAAGAAAATCGAACTGCACACCTCAGGATTGCAAAAAAAGCATAAAACAAGTCAACTTTTTTGTGCCTTTGAACAGAGTGGCGGCCGGGATTGTAGAATTTAACACAGTGCATTAACCCATGACCCATGATATAAATAAATTATTTGCGTTCTTTTTTTTTAATTAGCACGGTTATTGTAGTGGAAAGATAGTCGCTTGAGGAGCGAGAGGTTGTGGGTTCGAGTCCCAATAGGAGCACTTTTTGTTTTATATGCTGGATTTGCTTAGCATCATCTGTATGCTTGCCCACGCGGACACCACACTGCTGGCGTTTACCGTATCAGGGTTACGCCATTTTTTTCTCGAAAATGTCAAAAAAAATTACCGTTCTTTTAAAAATAAGAATTATAATCAAATTACAAACACATTTTGTGCGAGAGCAACACACACATTTGGCAAAAATGGCACAATAAAAATCCGTTCGTTATAAATAAATGGACATGGTTAAATAATAAAACTATCACAATTACAGTCGTAAATCTCTGTGGCGTGCGTAGGTTGGCCATGTCGTTGGCAATCGGAAATCACGGGTTCGAATTTTCCCATTATTTTTCTATTTTTTAAACTTGATGGTATATTAATGTAACATCATTGTTATGTCAATTTTTATCAATTATAAATGCCGCCCATGCGTTTATAGTTTTCTTTTTATTTATTTATCTATCATAAATGTATCCTTGATTTATTTAACTTTGTCTAAATAATTAAAATGCGTAAACAATTATATTATTGCTCGATATAGAGTGATTTAACTTGAGTTCAGTTTGATAATATGATAGCAAAACTTGTTGTAAAACCATTTTACCAGTGTGTCCAACAATTTCACACTTTGGTAATACATTTAGAGATGTCACTTTTAGCTTGTTATAGCTAGGCTCAATATAAGCAAGTTTGCGACCTCTATAATTTTAGGCTGGTAACACAATCCCACAGTGCATTTCGTTAAAACAGTGTACATTATTTTTCCACGATACGTATCACGTGATAACCACGATCGATTTCGCAAAATATTGCAAAATGGCGCGGTACCCCAGCCCCCGCTAGCGAAAGACTTACGTTGAAGCTGTTTGCCACAAACAGGGCATTTCAATAATCCTTAAGCATGTTAAGCAGCCATATCTACGCACCTTCTGCATTACGGTATGATTTTCAAACAGCCCGCATGCAAACATAATAGAGCTAATCAAAACCTGTGGGTATGAAAACATCCAGATCTTGACACCCAAGCACGAATCAATGCTATAATTGATCTTGAATCTTGAAACTGAAACCCTGCTTTGAATTGATTTGCACCCAGCAGCTGAATACAAAGGTTTGTTTTACTTTGTGATAAGATATGGAAGTGCATTCAGCCATGCATAATGCCCTTCATACCATCTGACTCAAATAGATGAACAATTGAACTACAAAATGACATTTTTGCAATTGTATGTTTTATTTGTCATGTATAGTTACTATGCTATAGATCATCTAAAAGATCTTTAAGCTAAAAAGCTAAAACGGCCATAATTACTCAACATAACCTTGATTTTCAGTGCAGTAATTAAAATTTGCACTTTACAGCACACAATATCAAAATTTGACAACTCTGCTTTTTATAGATCTCACATAACAGGCCTTCAAATTTTTCTATATTTCCCCAATTTTATGTATAAAGCTATGGGCGCCACATCCACCGGCGCCACATCCACCGGGCAGTGGCGTGCGCAAAGGGGGGCCGGGGGGGGCCGCGGCTCCCCCCCCCCCCCACTATTGAGTCAGTCGGGGGAAACTTAGGCCAGTCGGGGGAATTGAGAAGGAGGCTAGGTCAGTGGCATCATGGAATTATGATAGTCAAAAACACAGATGAAAAATTTTCGCGCGCTACGCGCGCATATGTCTTCCAAAAATGCAATATTCTTTGGTACAAGCTTGTTTAGAGCCAAAATGTAAATTCGAAAATTTTCGCGCGCTACGCGCGCAGTTCTTTACTCAAGTAATCGGGGGAATTTCATTTATGGCCGGGTGGCCCCCCCACTCACAATATCCTGCGCCACTGCCACCTGGCCCACCCCGGGGCCCACCCTTGACTCACTCGACCTTTAGATTGATAACTCCACTGTTGCTAAACATGTGGCTTGAATCCTTTTTTTATTCGGTAGCTGGATAAATTATCTTTAATATGATACCAAAAATGTTATGTTTTTTTGACAACTTCTATTAACAATAGAGACACGTATCACGATTTTAAGGATTTTTTAAACGGACCCACCTTATTTGATCTACCTATATTAGCATGATTAGTGACCTGTGACCCCCAGTAGAAACACGCTCTATGATACAGTCAACACTTTAATAACTGACCAGGTAATAAATGTGCTGATTACTCTAAAAAAAATCCACATAAACGTATTAAATTATAAAGTTGTTGTGAAATTTGTCCTCTTTAATTTGAGATATTGCACTCTAGGAATGGTTGATTATTAAGGAAGTTATACAATCCCAACTTAACGACAGTTGCCTCACCGTGTTTGCCAATTGCAATGCCTAGACCGTAAGACATAGGGCCGTATTCTCGTACTAAACGCAATTTTAGCTTAAAACCGTGTCAACTAAACGCGTGTCTAACTTAAACGCGAGTTTATCGTTTAAGGGAAGTGTCAACCCTTTTTCTAACTTAAACGCGAGTTTATCGTTTAAGGGAAGTGTCAACCCTTTTTTAATAAAAAATTATCAAGCACTGACACTTTTAAACTAAGTAATAATGTGATGTACATAAAAGTATACATTTTTTAAAATGAAATGAGTCAAAGAATCTATTTTTGGTATTAAATGTCACTAAAAATAGTGATTTTTACATTTTTGCTGACTTTTTTGGTGCCAACAAATTTCAGACAACCTAACACAAACTTTTTTTGGTAAAAAAAAATCCAAAATTTCACCAAACATCATCTAAAGTCAATTATCTAGGATCGGGGTTTTTTTGCTTACAAAAAGTGCCAAAACTGTGATTTTTTAGATCATTTAACTATCCATATACCCATGTTTATAGATAGAGCCATTTCAGTGAGTTAGACACGTGATTAAGTTAAACAAATGTTCGAGAATTGAGTTTAATCACTTTTTTGGGGCTATGATTTTTTTTCACATCATGATACTTTGATATCAGTAGAATCCCCATATTTTTCTCAATATGTCTGTAAAATCTTAGGGGCCAGAAATGTTCCATTTAGAAATTATAGGCTAAAATGTAGTGAAATTAGAACCATTGGAGTTATGCAACTCAAACTTCGGAATGTGA
Organism: Ophiura sarsii; assembly: GCA_035610835.1. Lineage (NCBI taxonomy): Eukaryota > Metazoa > Echinodermata > Ophiuroidea > Amphilepidida > Ophiuridae > Ophiura > Ophiura sarsii. The sequence goes on along the minus strand of CM069457.1, from coordinate 47,989,135 downwards.
CAATTTTAAGGATGACCTTTCATGTAAAATGCAAGTTGAAAATCACGCCAGAAATCAGAACATCTACCTTTAAGCAATGTCTTCAACAAAGAATAAGCCTAGTACGCTATTTTAAATAAAAGCAGTTCAAACCAAAACGAAAAGATAAAAATGACGTATAACTTCAAAATGTAGAATAAAAGTGCAGCTGTTTCAAACAAATAAGTTGGTGGGTTTAAAAAATATTAAAAAAACGATAAAAATGTCGGATAACTTTAAAATGTAAAATGAAAGCGCAGCTGTTTCAAACAAATAATGTGGTATGTTTAAAAATATTAAAAGTACATATGTACTGAGCTGCGTGTTTATTATACATTTTTAAGTAATATACTTCAAAATGATGAACTTTCTGATAAACTTGGTATCAATTGAAGATAGCAACTTACTCTGATAGACTTGCTATCTACTAAAGATAGCAACTTATTCTGATATATTTAGTGATAGACTTGATATCTACTTCAGATAGCAACTTATTCTGATATTAGACTTGGTATCAATTGACGATAGCAATTTACTCTGATAAAATTGCTATCTACTGAAGATTAGCAACTTACTCTGATATGCTTGTTATCAACTAAAGATAGCAACTTACTCTGACATACTTGCTATCTACTGGAGATAGCAACTTTTTCTGATATACTTGGTATCAATTGAAGATAGCAATTTACTCTGATATACTTGCTATCTACTTAAGATAGCAACTTACTCTGATATACTTGCTATCTACTGAACATAGCAACATACTCTGATATACTTGCTATCTACAAATCATGATCTGCGCTTTGCCGTGACCCTAACTACCGTGTCACACAGTACGGTGTTACGGCTGTCTGTAGGAACAAAATTATCTCGAAATACTCACATTATCTCGAGACTTGCTATCTACTTAAGATAGCAACTTACTCTGATATACTTGCTATCTACTGAAGATAGCAACATACTCTGATATACTTGCTATCTACAAATCATGATCTGCGCTTTGCCGTGACCCTAACTACCGTGTCACACAGTACGGTGTTACGGCTGTATGTAGGAACAAAATTATCTCGAAATACTCACATTATCTCGAGATAATTATCCCGAGATAAAATATTATCTCGAGATAATCACATTATCTCGGGATAATTTTCCACATACAAAATCTTTCATGTCCCTTCCGGGGCTCCGTACATATTTGTGACGCGATCAAGAGGAATGAGTCGGATGTCGGGGAATCCCAAATTGAGATATGGCCAATTCAAAATGGCGGCTTACATAAGTTTTGATGGAAATTCATGTATACAATTTGACATAACTTTGGAACAAAACGTCGTATCGACCAGGGTCAACATCCGACTCATTCCTCTTGATCGCGTCACATTTGTTTATGAATATAAAAACAAAAATATAAAAATGTCGTATAAATTGCATACACATATAGTATATTGTAATATAAATCGCATCTGCGCACTATGTTCTATCGACCCAGAAAAAGTGCAAAAAGGGCATGCATGCTTTTTGAACTTTAACACTTTCCACGCGGCTATTATTTTTACCACACACAAAACAGATTTTTCAGAAACCTTTCACAATTTTCAAAGTCTATCTCAAGGATTACTGATCCAATACTAGGCATGTTTGTACTTATGTCAATGCAATTCTCATGGTGATTCCAAATATGGTAATGAAATTAAGTAATTTTGACTTTTTTAAACATTTTGTGAAATTTTGGAATGTCGTCTGCAGCTGCCTGCCGCGTGGAGAGTGTTAACGTACTGCCATTTTAGAACGCATATGAACGATTAGCGCATTACAGCCTATCCCAAGAAAAGTTATTTTATTCTCTTTCGAACCATGTTAACTTTAAATTTTACGTGGTATATTTTCTCGGCTGATTTTGTTTTAATGTGACGGACTGAGTCCCGCACACTCGAAAGAGCACTAAACGCAATGTTGCCGTAATTTTGGCTATAGAGGGCTTTGTGTGTCTGATCTATAGACGTATTTCGTAATTGGCGATTTCATGTCAAAGAGGGAGACATACTCGATGTAATAATAATAATAATAACACAAATTTATAGAGCGCTTTACTTTAGTGAGATTTAAAACTCAAAGCGCTGTACAACATAATATAAATAAAAGATTAAAGCAAAAAATACAACAATGATCTTAAACTACAAAAATAAACATACACAGAGTCAAATGCATATTTTAAAACAAAAAACATGAGATATGAATGTGTATGGCATTAAAATGCATTATAAAATGAAAGATCATGAACAAATACACAGCAATTAGATTTCCAAGTTAAATAAGTAGGTCTTAAGTCGCGACTTTAACTCCTGAACTGAACCTGCCTGGCGTATGTCCGTCCAATGGGTGAGATGTCACGCCGATAAACATACACTCTCGTATACTTTTACTGCAATATAATGAACTGTGAACTTCTGCATTTTCCTAGATAGTGTCGGTTACCAGCAAACATTTCATTTCAAACTAGTGGAAGAGATAGTTTATAATTATACGTTCAAGTTTATTTCACGAATGTAATAAGGTCAAATATTGAACAGCTCAGAAAAGTATGAAGAATTGTTATGATTAGTGCAAAGTTCACCACATTGAAAAACTACATCACTCTCGTCTCGGCCACATAAATAGCCTCGTTTTTGGAGCACTAATTGCTCTAAGCATGCTCAGTTGGATAGCACGGCCCTCTTTTGCTGAAGTGCGCCAATTACGAATAACGTCTATAAAGCTCGCCTGAAGACTTAGAACGTATTTTTAGAATCCTGAGACAGTGAGGCTCTATGCTTTCTATAAATGTAACATATTTTTTCATTGGTCCTTTAGCTAGTTTTGTCGACGAATTGAGATTTCTTAAAATATCAGCCAATGACTACGCATATATTAGATAGGTACAGGGGCGTATTATAAATTAACTTAATACATTGAAAATCATTACGCTATTTAATTAATACAACTGTTAATTAACTTATAAATAGTTATAAATAAATACATTTCTTTCATAAATGAACTGTATGTATTTATTCATATTATTAATTAACTTCATAAATAACTTAATAAATATAAATATATTAATTAATAAATTAATAAATTAATAAATTAATAAATTAATAAATTAATAAATTAATAAATTAATAAATTAATTAATTAATAAATAAATTAATTAATAAATTAATTAATTGATTAATAAAAATTAATAAATTAATAAATTAATAAATTAATAAATCAATAAATTAATAAATAAATAAATAAATAAATTAATAAATAATTAATTGATTAATAAAAATTAATAAATTAATAAATTAATAAATTAATAAATTAATAAATTAATAAATTAATAAATTAATACATTTATAAAAAATAATAAATTAATAAATTAATAAATTGATCAATTAATAAATAAACAAATTAATGAATTAATAAATTAATAAATAAACAAATTAATGAATTACTAAATTAATAAATAATAAGTTAATATATTAATACATTAATAAATTAATAAACTAATAACATAATAAATTAATAAATTAATAAAATAATAAATTAAAAAGTTAATAAATTAATAAAGTAATACTTAATTTGAATTATTTGATTGAACTTATAAATCAATTTGAGCAATTCATTAATGTCATCAATTTAATTAATTAATTTTATTTAAGTAAGTCCCCCCCCCCCCCGAAAAAGATTCAACAACAACAACAACTTAAGATTCATTGACCTCTAATTTGGTCACCCCGGTGTCTCAGCAGCATGGCAAAACAAATGAAGCAGTTCAGTTCAGTGAAAGACTTTACATGACTTTGATGTGATAGGTCTATTCGATCACCTTATTTTACCCATTATCACTTTCCACGCGGCTATTAGTTTTACCATATACAAAACAGATTTTTCAGAAACCTTTCGCAATTTTCAAAGTATATCTCAAGGATTACTGAACCAATACTAGGCATGTTCGTACTTATTTCAATGCATTTCTTATGATGATTCCGAATATGCGAATGAAATTCAATAATGTTAACATTTTTTGAAACATTCTGTGACATTTTGGAATGTCGTCTGCAGACGCCTGCCGCATGGAAAGTGTTAACATGTTTTGTTATCAGAAGACACCCCATATTTTTCTCATTATTTCTGTAAACTGTTTGGAGCAAGATATGTTCCATTATTATGCCTGATCGGCCAAAATTGCAGTGAGTTATTGGTAAAGGTGTTTAACCACCCGGCCAGTTTATGTACTCAATGGACAAATGTCATGTCACCTGTGGTGCTTCTATGATGATCAAAACCATTGGAGATATGCAACTCAAACTGGAATACAACTATTTAAAGGATGAAAACATCATGTTGAAAACCGGGCCAGATATCGGAACAGCATTAATATATATGGTCATGTGTTTTAAGCTCGCCTCCTTTCGCGTTACACACGGATTTTGGCTTTCACGACATGATTTTAACTTTACACATTTATATTTGCTTGTATACCCCCCTGAGGTAGTAAAAGTATATATTTTCTGAAGGGAAATTTCATGAGGAAACCAAATATGCCATTAAAATTATAGTACGACTAAGAACTAAAATGGTATGATCGGAAATGTTCGGAAAAATATCAGAGTTTTTAATTTTTAATTCGAGATCCATATATTTTTTTATACCTACCCCTATCATTATTTACTTTACATATTTGAATTCCTCATGAAATTACCCATTAGATGATATATAATTGTTAAAGTTACTACGTCGGTATGGTAATTATACCGGCTAGTGAATATCTCCAATTTTTATTTTATATATTTTTAGAATTGTCAAAAATATTTGTTTAAGGATGAACCCTTCCCTGATATAAACTACATTTCTGAATTCCTCTAGTTACAAGCTTTCCAAAAATGTATACTTTTGCTATCATAGGTTGAAAACTTTTTCTGTTATTGTCATTTTTATAAATCCGGTAAATTGAGGCTGATTATTCATGTTTACTGTGTAGCGAATAGGAAGAAAGCTGATGTTCATTGTCTTATCCATAATTAATTAGTTGTTACAAATAGTTGACAAGTCTGTTGAACCACATACTTGAAGACGACTAATTATCCTTTAAAATGGGACCAGAATGGTGTTTGTAGCATTAGGAGATGACTAGTTATTGTAAAAAGAACAAAACATGGGATTATCCCCATTGAGTTTGTACAGGCGGCACCCCTTCCAGAAACACCCCTTCCAGCACCACCCCTGGTCCCCAAACATCAAACAGCTGTATCTCCCATTCTGTATTAGCTATACCAATGCCATTTTGCAGGCAGATAGCTTGTTATTAGGGCTTTAAAATGATACCAAATTTGTTGAGATAGCTTTTGTGGTTTTAAAAATATTTGAGGAAAATTACAGCATGAAACTAAAAAATGTAACGGCACCACCCTATTGGGAGGCGAGTTCATAACGCGTGACCATATGTTTCAGGGTGTGACTGATAACACGCTTCACCAATCTTACATCACATTTTTCCTCTTCATTTAAATGTACTCCTTCTGAGCGCTGTTTGTCTTTTTCAACACTATCTTGTGTTCTAGTATCGAGCGATACTGGAACCTTTTTATGTTCCCTTTTTATTTTCAGGCGATACTGGTACACGTGATACCAGTGAGATTTGTCCTACGGTATTGAACGATACTGGTACATAATTATTATCCAGTATTGGCCGATACTGGAACATTTTATATGTGCCAGTATCGGCCGATACTTGAACACTGACTTTGTACCAGTATCGAACGATACTGGGTGTTCCAATATCGGACGATACTAGAACCAGAGTATCCAGAATTTGGGACCTAAAGTACACTTTTACTAAATATTATTTGATATTTGCTGGTGGTTGGGAGGGGGGGGGGGGGGGGGAGGTTGTAGTCGTACCCTAACCCCCACCCACATTGACGGCCCTGATGATGGTAGTAATTTTCTTGGTATATATATATTTCTTGATATATTATATACAATGTATACATTATATAGGCTATATACACTTGAGGAATCAGATCTCGATGTTGGGACTGGGATGCTTTTTTTCGGAGACCCTATGTTTAGGCTTACCATCCTAAACTAATATCATCGCATTGCGCAACTCCAAATTAAGCAGTTTCAATAAGTACAAGGAAGGTATACATACAAAATATACAATTAAAATTAATTACGCAAGAGAATAGCATAATTAAAAAATGGTTGAAATAACCAACCCACTCATACGATTTTTTTTATTAAAAATGGGAAAATAAATGAATGTATTTATGCAGAATGATTTCTAATGTGGTTAATGATAAACGATGAAGTGGGTAGATGGGACTATAGGCAATACAAAATCAAAATTGGACTTACACTTGTAGATCCGTGTTAGTACGCTATTTTCTGGCCTATATTGTGTCTTTTGTTTACGCTTTACAATAGTTGATGTTAACACTTTCCACGCTGCAGACGACATTCCAAAATTGCACAATTTGTTTTCAAAAATGTCAAATTTCTTAAATGTCATCGCCATTTTCGGAATCACCATGAGAAACGCATTGAAATGAGTACAAACATGCCTAGTATTGGTCCAGTAATCCCTGAGATAGACCCTGAAAGTTGGGAAAGGTTTCTGAAAATTCTGTCTTGTATTTGGTAAAACTTACAGCCGCGTGGAAAGTGTTAACGACACAATCAACCTGTTAAGTGGGAAAGTACCTAAAGTATTTATGGATATATAGGCCTATAGGGTGTGCGAGATAACATGCACCCTAATTTTGGAGGCGCTTAAGTTTTATTTTTACACCATATATTCCTTCTTCCTTGAGGCAAAATAAAAAATATATACCTGTTTAGCGTTCCCCCGCTTCCTTTTTTGGGTCTACTTCAATTGTCTTTCTTTTTTCTCTCTTTATTTCAGTCATACATTGTGTTTCAGAGTTTAAGATGTTTGTAACAAGTTTGTATCTTCCTTATATGTATTTTAAACTAGTTCTGAAGTGACCAGCCCCTCAGAACCCTGAAATAAAACAAAATAAAAAGGGCCTCCTCCTCTTTCAAGTTCGCAATTTGTATCGCTAATTAGGGCGATTTTGAACTAAAAGTGGGGAAAAATAAAAAATAAAAAGGGCCTCCTCCTTCCTTTTTTGGAATAAGTCAGGACGCTAAACATGTTTTTATTTTTATTGTGCCTGATATTTGGCAATCATGTTTGAACATTTAGGGAACCTTATGATCTCTACTTTCAACCAACGAATAAATCAAAAGTTTGGCATTGGCAATGTTTTTCATTTACGCGTGATAACACTTTCCACGCGGCAGGCAGCTGCAGACGACATTCCAAAATTTCACAAAATGTTTCAAAAAATGTCAGAATTACTGTATTTCATTACCATATTTGGAATCACAATGAGAAATGCCTTGAAATAAGTACAAACATGTCTAGTGTTTGGTCAGTAAACTTTGAGATAGACTTTGAAAATTATGAAAGGTTTCTGAAAAATCTGTTTTGTGTATGGTAAAAATAATAGCCGCGTGGAAAGCGTTAACAAAGGAAAGATTTGACGCAAATCTTATCAACCGATCTGACAGAACTAAAGCTGATGATACTTCAGCTATGCAGCTCAATTTACAGTTGCAGGCCTTATTGACCGCAGTATTGAGTGGTGGACCGGGCCGCACAGCAGCATCGTCATTTTGTGTCAATTTGGTTGAAATGGTTTCGCCATATTCCGATTTAATTACGCATAACCAAATTTGAAAAGAGAGTAAACAATATGCATTAATTATTTTATACATTAAAAAGAAGAGATCCTGCGGTTTCAAAAATGTATAATCAGTATTTCAATCCATGGTGTATTCCTAAAATAGTTTGCCGGTTTTAATTGTAACAAGTTGCAGGTCTTCTTGGACACCCTGTATAAGAGTCTGATCTAAACCGCGTATGAACAAACACTTGGGTTTCCGTATCTTCCGGTGTGGTTGTAAATAGCATAGGCAGATCGTTCTTTTCATAAAGTTCGCAATCATTAACACTTTCCACGCGGCAGGCAGCTGCAGACGACATTCCAAAATTTCACAAAATGTTTTAAAAATGTCAAAATTACTGTATTTCATTACCATATTTGGAATCACCATGAGAAATGCCTTGAAATAAGTACAAACATGCCTAGTGTTTGGTCAGTAATCTTTGAGATAGACTTTGAAAATTGTGAAAAGTTTCTGAAAAATCTTTTTGGTGTATGGTAAAAATAATAGCCGCATGGAAAGCGTTAAGAAACATTGTCATTACAGAAAACACTGATCCTAAGGCAAGAAAAAAAGGTTTGTTTGCCCAAACGCGACCGACACATAAAATCGTTAAAAAAAACCCTGCTTTTTCCCCCTTTTTTATGGTGACAAAGTTTGTTTCAAATGATTTTTTTATTTGAAGTTGCCAAATCGATAAACAAACTGCCCTATATTTTATTTATACCCATATCCTCCCTTGTAAACAACAAGGTGTAAATTCAAGATTCTAGCAATAACGGGACATCAAACATGGTCTGAGGGTTTGTACTACGGGCTGCAAGCCTGTCACCCTTGCATTCAACACGCATGCTTTTTCACTGAGATTTTAAACTTTTCACATTTTTTTGGTATGGTGGTATTAAAACCAACGCGAAAGTAATTGAAAACAAAATTGTATTGTCTTTTTTTTCTCTTAAAGGCATATTATGGATATTTTCCAGAGGCGCCCTCTGTTCATGTTTTATTTTAGAAGTTAGATTTTCTTGCGACGTGAGATATGGCCGAAGTAGCTCAGCATTTGGGTGTTGATACTTGATAGCATGAAGAAGTCGTTTAGACTGGCATTGGTCCTTCTCATTGTCCATTAGATGCGAAATCTCAACAATGGGCAGATATGAGAGTCATCCCTGTCCAGACCCATTCATCCTACAATCAAGGAAAATAATAGTTGGCACACTTGATACAATTTAATACAACTATCACTGTGCTCACAATCAGTCAGCAAGATCGAATTAAAATATGCGATTTTTTAAATTCGTGTCCGACTATGGGGGCCGCTATTTTGTTTTAAAAGTATATTAGTGTCCCGGATGTACACAGTTAAGTATATAGCAATTAAAGTTTTTTGGTTACGGGGAAATTCTATTAATTTGGGGGTATGTTAAAACTTGTGAATCCGATAGTTAAAGGTATTTACTAACTTTTCACCAACGACAAGAAAAATCTATCGACGGAAAAAGTAGTAAAAAGTGAATTTAAACCAAAAAATGGAACAAATTCATTCGTGTAAGAGGTGGTTTTGTCATTAAAAATGACGTCATTTGTTTTTCGGGGTCAATTAAACGCACAAATTATCATCTGGAATCGAGTTTAAGTCAAATTTAGTTTATTTAATGATAAACTGGGCACTCCATTCAAGAAAAGGTAAAAAACAGGCGTTATTAGCAACAACTATAATGACGTAGTTTTAAAAATGGCGGCCTCCATGAATTCACCGCACGAATTTAAAAATTCGCATTTTTTTATTCGATCTTACTAACTGACAATAGAGAACCGACTTGGGACATAGCACTCTTTAACAGCACGCAGAGGTCTCCCCCTCTCTCTCATCCTTCCCCACCCCCCATCAATCAATGTTGAGAGAGCTGCCAAAGCTCCTGATGACATGTGGCTCGGATCAACATTGCCTCGGGGGAGAGGGGCACTTTTTTCTCCTTAATTGGGACAAAGTATGCCAACCTTTTTTTCCTTGATTGTAGGTGGCTCGTTCAGATAGCACACAGTTATGAGAGTAATCACACATAAATCAATGATTTCCTATATATACCTAAGTGCAACTTTGCTGTTGTTATGCACGGTCATTGAAATCGCCATAACTTTTAAAGTATCCATTCGACTTTTTTGAATGAGGTATCAAACTGCGGAGAAGAAATGTGCTCAATCAGTTTATATCTCAGATTTTTGGTACCGAATATATATTTTGAATTAGCCAACATCAAAGCACCTGGTCAGGGACTTTTTGTGCTAGGTGTATTTGGTATCCACCTACTGACAGCCCCTTGACTAATCATCCAATGCACCAGGAACGGATACAGGGTGCTCTACGCCCCCCCCCCCCCCTCCCCCCCCCCCCCCCCCCCCTCCACCAAAAAAAGGGGGAAAAGGGTTTTTAAAAAAGGGGAAAAGGAAGAAAAAAAGAAAGGAAAAAAGGAAAAGAGAGAGGAAGAAGAGGGGACAAACGAAAAAGCAAAGAAAATGGTGGGGGAGGAGAGGTGGGGTACAACAAGGCGGGAGGGGAGGCATGCGAGGGACATTAGAACGTTTGAAGATTTTGGAAGTTGGTCGGGATACATACGCGTATACGCGTAGCCTACGTACGTTGACGAGAAATCTTATATTTTGGAGGTAACTAGGCCTATATAGTTTAACTTCTTTCTGGCATAGGCCTATATAAAAAGCCAATATTAATTGGAAATAAACTGATTACTTCAAAAGTACATACCAAAGCGCACCAAGTAAGTTGAGAAAAAAAAAATCCAGTTCAGACTCCCCCCCCCCCCCCCCCCCCCCCCCCTCCCTGTTCGAGCTTTTAAACAATCTTTACTTAATCAAGAAAATATCAGTATATATGCTCAACTTCTTTCTTGCATTGATAAAACAAAATATTTATTGGAAATGAAGAGGTGGCTTTTCGATAAAATGTTGGTCAAAAGTATACACCAGATCGCACCAAACAAGTTCGAAAATTGAAAAAAAAAATCCAATTCTGATGGAGGCACATCCCTCCTCAGACTCCCCCCTGTTCAAGCTTTTAAACCATCTATACTTAAATCATGAAATATATCAGTATTATGCTCAACTTCTTTCGTGAATTGATAAACATACACAATATTTATTGGAAATGGAGAGGTGGCTTTTCAATAAAATGTTGGTCAAAAGTATACACCAGATCGCACTAAATGAGTTCGAAAATTGATAAAAAATACCATTTTGAGGGGGCACATCCCCCGTGTGCCCTCAGACTCCCCCCTGTTCGAGCTTTCAAGCCATCTATAATCAAGAATATATCAGATTATGCTCAACTTCCTTCGTGCATTGATAAAAAACAAAATATTTATTGGAAATGAAGAGGTGGCTTTTCGATAACATTTTGGTCAAAAATAAACACCAGATCGCACCAAATGAGTTCGAAAATCTACTTCTGAGGGGCCCACATTCCCCCTCAGACGTCCCCTGTCCGAGCATAGCTCGGAGGGCGGTGCTGCGCACCGCTTGGATGGTACCAGCACAAGTGATGGTTATATAGGGAAGCCGGAAGCGAAACATTCATTTCCCCGACCAGGGATTGAACAAGGGCCCACCCGTTTACTGGTCCGACGGGACACCAATTGAGCTATCGAAAATATTCGGTTCCGACGACTATTAAAGTCTTCTGTTCAATTCTACCCCGGTATAGTCAGTCAGTACGCAACAGTCGCTTTTAAAGCGTGACCTTGCCGATTTCTAACCCGCAGAATGATCGATTTCAGGATGTCTCCCTTTAGCTAAATACCCTATGTCAGCCTTACGACAAGTTAGTTTTACCAGCATACACTGCGATAGGATCAGTATGCAGCCAAATAGCTAGATAGGTATAATCACCGTAATTTTCTTAATAATATGGGACCAAATTGACCATTTTTGGTCCACAAACAGTGATTTTATCGCTTATTTTAGAATCTAACAACTTTTGTGACTTTGCTTCTTGTAACTATTCACTTGACTGGACTAAGAATCGTACGATATTTTAAGAGCAATTTTCATACTAACGGAAGTTCAAGCTTTAATTTCATATCAAAATCATTGATGCCCGAG
>CM069457.1:47924965-47977143 GCA_035610835.1 Ophiura sarsii | reverse complement strand
CTTTTATAAAATTTTGGAATAGTTATAAACACAGATTAATATTATTTGGGTCCAAAATTCAGACCGAGTTGCCCTTTTACATTTTTCAATACTTGCCCCTTTCCCTTTATACATGGTAGTCATTTTGAACAAGAATTCACACGTTGTAGTGAGTTGTGATCCAGGATTAAATTTACGGGGGGGGGGGGGGGGGCTGACCAAGACTGTTTTGTTCAGGAAAGGTAAATTGGACCAACAAATCGTAATAGGTGCCCCATTTATTTTGCCGCCAGCTTGTGAAATCATGATAAGTGGGATGTGGGGGGGGGGGGGGGGGGGGGGGGGGTAGCGATGTGGTTGTCACAAAAACCGGCAAAAAAACCCCCGCATGGTCGATATCGCAAATGTACCAAGATGAAACCCTTGGGTACGCCACTGAAAAAGGTACAGTGGTACACAAAAAATGTATATTGTAAAGTTTTACGGGGCGCCCGCGGAGGGGGCACCATCCGCCAACATTGTTTCAATAAAACGTTCGATGTACGCTCATTTTGTTCAAAATGTATCGGCTATTCAGGGAACAAATAGAGACCAAATGCAAGCACTTTTAAGGCCAAATAATGTCAATATGAAGAAAAAAATTATTTCCGTTATTTAGGGACTAGCTATGTGATGGCGATCGTAATGAGGTCGCGCATTGATAGTGGTGTGCACCCATAATCACTTGTTTAATGGGGGGGGGGGGGGGGGGGGGGTGAGGGGTGAACCCTCAGCATATAGCCGTCATTATTCCTGTATTATATTTCTATATAAAGTAATATATAAATTTTCTTAAAGGAAAGGGTTCAATGAATCCAACCATGAACATGAAATTGACCATTTTTAAAACTTATAACAATCACGGTTTTGGACCCATTTTAGGTTTCGTCAAGATAACTAAAAATATATTTGGTCAAATTGTGTCGTTCTAGATTTATTTTAATCTTAATACAGTTCCGTATAGGAGGGTTTTTGGTTGTTTTGAATATCTGACTTATTTTTTAATTATTGACCAACAAGTTCCAAACAAATATGATGGTCATGATTTTGGAGATAAACCGTCAACATAATCCTTTACGGGAGTATTACAAGCCCGTAATCTTTTAACGTCTTAAAATATTAAGATTTGAATAGCTACGGTAAAGTGTTAGACGTTAAAAGGTTACAAAGTTGCATGACTCCCGTAAAGGATTATGCTGACGTTAAATGATTAAGATTGAATAGCTACGGTAAAGTATTGGACGTTAAAAGTTTACAGAATTGCATAACTCCCGTAAAGGATTATGTTGACGGTAAATGATTAAGATTTGAATACACAAATGATTACCTGGATAACCGCTTTCTTAAAAGACAGGAGACAGCGTGTTGTTGTTGGTGGTGAACACTCTGAGTGGGTGGGAGTGGAATCTGGAGTTCCCCAGGGTACTGTCCTCGGCCCCTTACTTTTTCTTGCCTACATAAATGACTTACCAGATGAGCTCCAATCCACTGCCCGTCTATTTGCAGATGACTGCATCATCTACACCTCTGTGAAATCTGCAAATGATTCTCTGAAACTGCAAAACGACTTAAACAGACTTGCCCTCTGGGAGAAAAAATGGCAAATGTCGTTCAATGCTAAGAAATGTTTCCTTCTACGTATACCATGCTCAAAATCTCCAATTATCACACAGTATATGTTAGGAAACTCCATCCTCCAAGAGGTAACATCTCACACCTACCTGGGGGTAGATATTCAACAGGATCTAAAATGGGACACACACATAAATCGGGTAACCACGACAGCAAACAAAACTCTGGGCTTCATCCGCCGTAACCTATACTCATGTGCACGATACACCAAATCAAATGCATACACAGCCTTAGTCAGGCCCACACTCGAGTACTGCTCAACAGTATGGGACCCACACACGAAAGAACACATACAGAAAGTGGGAAAAATCCAAAGGCGTGCGGCCCGGATGGTCTTTAATGACTATGACTGGGAAAATAAAACAAGTGTCACTAAGTTAATGAAGGACTTAAAATGGGATATGCTATCCACCCGCAGAAAGATTGCCAGAATCCAAATAATGCACAAAGCCATAGGGGGCCACCTCGCACTACCAGTCCACAAATACCTGCAACCTGCTCAACGGCGCACTAGACAGTCACACAGCAACGCATTCATCACTTATCAGTCATCAAAGGACTGCCACAAGTACTCTTTCGTCCCCCAAACGATAAGAGATTGGAACTTGCTACCTCAAAACATCATTGACATCACCAAACCGGAAACGCTGAAATCAAACCTCGTGAAACATTATCAAACCAAAGACAAAGAAATTAAGGACTAAATAACTAACGCATGCATCGCACAACATTTCCTGCTTGGAAAGTTCCACTCTTGGGACGTTAAGCAGTATTCCTGAAGAAGAAGAAGAAGAATAGTTACGGTAAAGTATTAGACGTTAAAAGCTTACAGAATTGCATCACTCCCGTAAAGGATTATGCTGACGTTAAATGATTAAGATTTGAATAGCTACGGTAAAGTATTACACGTTAAAAGATTACAAAGTTGCATGACTCCCGTAAAGGATTATGCTGACGTTAAATGATTAAGATTGAATAGCTACGGTAAAGTTAGACGTTAAAAGTTTACAGAATTGCATAACTCCCGTAAGGGATTATGTTGACGGTAAATGATTAAGAGATTTGAATAGCTACAATAAAAGGACTAGACGTTAAAAGATTACGGACTTGTAATAATAGGATTATGTTGACGGTTTATCTTCAAAATCATGACCATCATATTTGTTTGGAACTTGTTGGTCAATAATTAAAAAATAAGTCAGATATTAAAAACAAACCAAAAACCCTCCTATACGGAACTGTATTAAGATTAAAATAAATCTAGAACGACACAATTTGACCAAATATATTTTTAGTTATCTTGACGAAACCTAAAATGGGTCCAAAACCGTGATGGTCAATTTCATGTTCATGGTTGGATTCATTGAACCCTTTCCTTTAAGAAAATTTATACTTTATATAGATTACAGGAATAATGAAGGAGTTGCAGCAGTTTTACGACGGCTATATGCTGAGGGTTAACCCCACCCCCCATTAAACGAGTTATTATGGGTGCACACCACTATCAATGCGCGACCTCATTACGATCGCCATCACATAGCTAGTCCCTAAATAACGGATTTTTTTTCTTCTTTCATATTGACATTATTTGGCCTTAAAAATTTGGTCTCTATTTGTTCCCTGAATAGCCGATACATTTTGAACAAAATAAGCGTACATCGAACGTTTTATTGAAACAATGTTGGCGGATGGTGCCCCCTCCGCGGGCGCCCCGTAAAACTTTACAATATACCTTTTTTGTGTACCACTGTACCTTTTTCAGTGGCGTACCCAAGGGTTTCACCTTGGTACATTTGCGATATCGACCATGCGGGGGGTTTTTTGCCGGGTTTTTTGACAACCACATCGCTACCCCCCCCCCCCCCCCATCCCACTTATCATGATTTCACAAGCTGGCGGCAAAATAAATGGGGCACCTATTACGATTTGTTGGTCCAATTTACCTTTCCTGAACAAAACAGGCTTGGTCAGCACCCCCCCTGTAAATTTAATCCTGGATCACAACTCACTACTATACAACGTGTGAATTCTTGTTCAAAATGACTACCCTGTATAGGGGGCAAGTATTGGAAAGTGTAAAAGGGCAACTCGGTCTGAATTTTGGACCCAAGTAATATTAATCTGTGTTTATAACTATTCCAAAATTTTATAAAAGAAGTAGCAAGGTAACTCAAGTTATCGTCATTTTCAGAAGGCATCTTTCCCATAGAAACACACTATAGCGGGTAATAGTGGCGTGCACCCTCATGCGCATGCCATTAGGGACACCGGTCATATAAAGGGAAACATCACATGGCCTGTTACATGGGATTTGAGGTCTTGTTATTGTTGGTCGTATGTCTTGATTAAATTAATTAAATGCTGAGACATAAGACCTATATTTATATTGTAATAAAGTGTTGCTATCTACTGAAGATAGCATTATTTCACGTGAATTATATTTCTATTTTCAATTTGAAGATTATACCCAGTTTCAGTTTGTGATGTACGTGCATACACGAAATCCCTGTTTTCACATTTAAAATTCCCTGAAATAGCTCCTAATTTCTACAATATGAACAATCAATATCCTGCCCCCCCCCCCCCCCCCCCCCACCCCCAGCCCCCACCTCACCCCTTCGCTAATAGCGTACTTTGGGTTACCGATCTCGGATTTCCCCTCAAAAGATTTATATTTCGAACTCCCGCCACCCCCCTGCCCTGCCCCCGCCTCGCCCCGCCTACTCTAAAAAGTATTACGGAACTCACCAGGCATTCCAAACAAATAAATAACAAATACACCCCCTAACCGCCCCCTCCCCCTGCTCTCAAATGTCTGACTCTGCGACTGACCGGACCCTGCCTGATACCTGAGAGGTCCGTTTGCCCCACAGAATTTTGTTAATCTATTGTTTGCCCATACAAAAGGATTTCTTTCGGCGCTTGTATTGACTAGTCTTCTGTATTGAAGCTCAAACAGCATTACTATGTTTTTAGCACAAATGCACCCAAAGAGCTACCGTATTTATTTTCGACGGTCACCGCAACAACACTAATAGAAACAGAAAGGCGATTCATAACGGTTTGTGCCGTGAACCGTGTCACGCTGGGTTATACACATTGTGAAGCAATCTTTTTCAGGTGGGTGGCATTGTTTGGTATTACAAAAGGTCAAATGTCGTGGCCCATCGACTAGGATCGATAAACTTATAGCAGTAACTTTTCGCGAGTAGAAACAGGGGGGGGGGGGGGATTAAAAACTAACCGGTTAATCTTAGCATTTAATCTTAGCGTTTATTCTCTATTTCGCATACTCAAACGCGAATAAAGCATTTATAATCCCGCATCAGCATCTTCTTATAGAAGCTGAAATAAAAGACACATTATATAATACACTTGAACTTGGGGAACACCCGAGCTTCGAGTGTGAGACACATGTCTAATCTCCCCATGTCTGTATAAAGAACGGGCTCGAGAACAGGTCACGAGTATCATCAAGGAATCATATACATCAATCAATTGTAGCTACACAGTAAACCCACTATTAATTTAGCTCATAAGACATAGCTTCTACCATGCTTCTAAAACATGTACAATTCACAATCCTGTACTGTATGAACACAGCCTAACGTAAAGCAAACTGCAATCAGTCTACTCTTCAAAGAGTCCAGGCATAGAGTCCTTATAATCAAGGCATTGTTATATTGTATCCTTCTGGCGGTGTCGAAACACCAGCGTGCATATAAGTATACTAGGCACTAAAACAAATCAGTCCGTTACGCCTTCAAAACTGGCCGCGGCTGGATCACCATCAACATAATATTCACACACAAAAAATGTGTATTGATCCCTTCAAAAATTACTGCAATTTTGTGATGCATAACACATGACTAGAAGGCCATACTAATAAATTCAATTATTCAGTTATAGCCGACTCGGAATATCACAAGAAACCCGTATGCAAAAACTTGAATATCATTGCACAACGTATAATGAATCCTTATGAAAAATCTGTACGACACCCCTATATCACGGCTATCTCTAACAGCAAATCCATATAGGGTCATGTGTTTTAAGCTCGCCTCCTTTCGCGTTACACACGGATTTTGGCTTTCGCGACATGAATTTAACTTTACACATTTATATTTGCTTGTATACCCCCTGAGGTAGTAAAAGTATACATTTTCTGAAGGGAAATTGCATGAGGAAATCAAATATGTCATTAAAATTATAGTACGACCAAGAACTAAAATGGTATGATCGGAAATGTTCGGAAAATATCAGAGTTTTTTAATTTTTAATTTGAGATCCATATATTTTGTATACCTATCCCTATCATTATTTTGTTTACATATTTGAATTCCTCATGAAATTACCCATTAGATGATATATATTTGTCAAAGTTACTACGTCGGTATGGGAATTATACCGGCTAGTGAATATCTCAAATTTTTATTTTATATATTTTATATATTTTTAGAATTTTCAGAAATATTTCTTTAAGGATGAACCCTTCCCTGATATAAACTGCATTTCTGAATTCCTCTAGTTACAAGCTTTCCAAAAATGTATACTTTTGCTATCATAGGTTGAAAACTTTTTCTGTTATAGTCATTTTTATAAATCCGGTAAATTGAGGCTGATTATTCATGTTGACTGTGTAGCGAATAGGAAGAAAGCTGATGATCATTGTCTTATCCATAATTAATTAGTTGTTAATAATAGTTGACAAGTCTGTTGAACCACATACTTAATGACTACTAAGTATCCTTTGAAATGGGACCAAAATTGTGTTTTTAACATTAGGGGATGACTAGTTATTGTAAAAAGAACAAAGCATGGGATTATCCCCATTGAGTTTGTACAGGCGGCACCCCTTCCAGAAACACCCCTTCCAGCACCACCCCTGGTCCACAAACATCAAACAGCTGTATCTCCCTTTCTGTATTAACTATACAATGCAATTTTGCAGGAAGATAGCTTGTTATTAGGGCTTTAAAATGATACCAAATTTGTTGAGATAGCTTTTGTGGTTTTAAAAATATTTGAGGAAAATGACAGCATGAAGCTAAAAAATGTAACGGCACCACCCTATTGGGAGGCGAGTTCATAACGCGTGACCATAGGTAAAAAATGTATAGGGTGTATGACCAAGATATTATTGTCAAAACTAGTGTTATAGAGCAGTGATTTAATATTAACTGCCTATAAAATACTTAACTGACACGAATGAAATCTCCAACATATCACAGCCATATCATTTTCAATGTTGAAAATCCAAGTGAAAAGTATATCACCCTTAATATATAGGGTTACCGAAAACAGCGTCTTCGGTGTGTAAAAGGCTCTTGATTTGAGCTAAATAAAGGAATCATATCTAAATAAGCGCATACGACTTAGAAATGATAAAAACTACTATCGTGAATGAAAGATACACCAATATGGAATATAATCTGTGCAGTAAAACGAGTAGCACACATGAATGAATTACAGAAAAGTCTGCAAGACTTCTGTACTTAATGTACATCGTGTTTAAGAAAACAAAACATTAACAGCTCAGGAGATTCCTATCTACCGTTATCACGGAGAGTTATGATAAATCGACACATCTGTCATCATATGCGAAAACCAAAGATTCTATAATCAACAAAAAAGCGTATAGATCAGTGTAGACTGTAGGCCTATGTGGACTTCTCACCTTTCCTGGGATAACAAATATATTGATCCAAATCGGGATCCAAATGGACCCGTCTTCTCACGCGAGATGGCAATTATCGTGTATCCTTCCGTATGTACACCCAGATACAATTCATCATATCTCAAGCACATCAAGGCTAAAGAATGTAGGCCTACACATGATACATGGCATAACTGTCGGAGCTTGAAGATATTTCAATCTTAATATCACGAGCAGATACTACAACAGCATTTGTGCTGATTATTTATTAAAACAAACCAACTCAAAAATCGATATTAATCAAAATCATAATACCGTGGTAATACAAAACTGCGCATCATATTTTATGACCGAACATACAACAATCAGCTAGTCGTATAACTCATTAACACAACTCTGGATAGCAAAAATTCACTTGGTAAACATGCATAATTCTATAAATCATGTTACATAGCAATATCAATAACTTAAGCCAGTCATTGGTAGATCATTCATCTAACGTAGTACCGGTATCAACATTGGTCAAGTCTTTAACATCATCTCATAGAATTCATCATCGGATGATAACTGTGCATCATATTCATGTTTATCATTAATAAGCTCCACCAATCGTCGATTAAAAACAAAACAAGACTATAGTATCAACGTTTCGACTCAATATTTGTCACTAGTCAACATCACATAGCTCACGGACTCGTACTTCCATGTTAAAGCCACTCATTTTTATAAACAATGCTGTTTATAACACACCAAACGGTTATATTGTTACTATTTGCAATACTGCATCACAAGGCTAATTAATGATCATAGGAATTCAACAATCGACATGATTATATCATGATTTACTCTTCTTTGGCATGTTGGAAAATCTCTTCATCAACAATATACTGATATAATAAATATCACAGAGAGAATACCATGCGGAATTATAGCTCTCTTATATGCAACGCGGTTTAAGAAAACACTATGATATGCGAAAAATTGGACGGGACTCTCAGTCTCCGGGACTCTCAGTCCCATACTCTCCGGGACTCAGTCAGTCACGAGTACAGTTACGAGCACCTTTCCTGATAGGTCTCCGGGACTCTCAGTCCCAATTACAGTGTATTCGCCAGGACTCTCAGTCCCAAGTACAGTGTATTATTATACGAGCACCTTTCCTTATAGGTCTCCGGGCAGGACTCTCAGTCCCAAGTACAATGTATTATATGCGAGCACCTTAATTAAATCTATTCAACAGTTGTACTATAATACTATAACAGTTGTACTATATATAACTTCTTCAAAACATCTTACTGGTTATATGCTTAGGCCTAACGCTCAAAGTACCAGTTCCGCTAATCGCTCAAACATCAAGGGGGAAATGATCTATATAAAATTAAAATAAATAAATCATGTCAAGTCTGACACAGAAAACCTCACTATACATTGAGGTAAAAATCTCCAAACCTGCGATTGCAGTGCCCCGCACTTAAAACAAAGGAATAGGCTTGTGTCGTGTGTGTGTAAGATCAGAACCGTCAGAATATCACTGAAATCACTTCAATATATTGGAAAAATGCTATAATGAAGTACATGTCACCACGAGCATGCAGGTAGCTAACGGAAAGACCTGTGCTACTATCTCAAGATTCATCAATGTCCACTAAGGGAATATAGTATGTCTAAACTGAAAAAAGAAAGAAATTGTATAGGACCTTGCCGTCTAATTTATTATAACGTATGATAAATAAAACCAGCTACATGTACATGTATCAATAGAGCAAGTTCAATTCAAACTGTCAATAATCTCTCAGATACTACAATGACTTCCCAATCCCAGGAACTGATAGAAATTCAACAATCGACATCAAAAATATCATGATTTACTCTTCTATATAGCATGTTGGAAAATCCCTTCATCAACAATACTGATATAATAATATCACAGAGAGAATACCATCTCTTATAAGCAAAAATGTATCTATAATACACATTCTCATAGTCTCTGAGTCAGAAAACATCCACTCCAAAACAGATGAGATAATGAGCTTAATCAATATATATTAATCCATTATCGTAAGATGGTGCAAAAGTTTAAGAGTCAAGAAGGAAAACCCTGCGTAGGCTCTCATGATAAAACATCTACATTATTAATTCAGATCTGGAAGAATTTCAAAACATTCAAATTAGCATAATCTGCATGGGCAACCAACCATACCATGAACAAAATATTCCCAATAAACATTGAATACAAATTACATTCAGCATAATCCTTAAGACCCGAGTGGGATTTAACAACCATATAATCAGGAGTCATCACCTGATCTGCAACAGATCTAAATCATCACGGGATGCAACAATAACTCCGAACTTCTATCATATGCCATCTATATAGCAATCTTATCAGAAAAAGTCATATCATACATATGTATGGAGAATTTTAACATTCAACTTGATTGATCTGCAACAGATCCTAATATATATCGTGAATATATCAATAGCAAAATTAACAAAAAACGATGTTAATTTAATAACTAATCCAAAGTGAACACGTAATCTGCGGGCAGTATAATATGATAACCATAATTAATATCCAGTCTTGTCATCTTACTGTGGGGTTAATACTGAAATCTATTAATGCAACAATTAAACATCATCAATTTATTAGGAATGTTTACTGCGCATAATGCGGCTTATACCACATTATATCAAATCGATGTCATGTGACTATAAACAGTGACCAACTGCATAATAGAAATAAAGCTGCACTATAGAATAAAATAAACGCTAAAATTATGAGCGGAGGGAACCAAGGAAGATCTAATCCTAAGCTTAACTCGCCGTCAAGAACGTATGGATTATAAAGTATTATTGCACTTAACATCTACCATGTCTATACTGCATTGTATGACTAAAATTAAATAATGTGTGAACATCACGAGCGTGTAAAAACGTCAATACTTATTATAATCAGCTAAAACGATTATAAATATATAACTCGTCTCAGGTATTCAGTAAGTGATCTCGAACATTGCTAATTACAAGCGTACAAAAACCGTGAACATTTACTATGATTTTTAGTTTCACCATAAACATGGTTTCTCCCTGTAAACGTTCAATCGTACAGTCCGTTGGCCTTATGCCAAGCCATTGGGTGGTTATGCATCAATAACACTAAATATATCTATAGACATGAACACACTATTATTCATAGTATGGGCACTATAATATTATTAAAAGCACATACACAGCCAATCCAGAATTCCACAAATTTCACTTATTGTACAGCTTCCAGAGTGCTGATAATTTGACAGACTGATGATAATTTTACATCGTAAATAACCTGATTAATTACAGTGCTGCAATTATTAGCCAACTTGGTGTGTGTGTGTTCAGTAGATGATTGTATAGTCTGGGGTCTGTTACTTTCATGGTCTGATTGTCTAAGTCTGGACGTCTGAATGAGTGAGAGGTGTCCTACTGTGCAAGTAGTGTGTATCTGATGTGTAGGGTAGAACTCTGCCACATAAATCATCACTAAAATAGTCACTGTCGATGAGTGCTTTTAATTCCTTATAGCTCTCGGCAGCTACGCTGCCTCGTGCTATAAGTCATACTAAGCAGCACTCATCATCATGATCATAAATCATGACAGCAACTCAACTTCACAGAAACAGGGTAAACCTGTTACAATCATACAATGAGTGTATAATCTGATAATAGATATCAAATGGTACTAGATCGATTACAGCTTAACTGCCTCAGGAGTAATCTAAATTCAGATGGGATTATCCATAACATCTCTCTGGATGAACCATACAGTTTATGCAATAGTTTATAAGGTAGGCAAATTTAGGCCTATACAATATTAATGAACGGTCTTCCAAGTTTGACCAATGGATATGGCGTCGGCAATGGCTAACTGATAAAATATGTAAATTGTAAAAACAAAAAACTTACAATCGAGGATGTCCTGGCCCCTCAGAGGCTTGTCTCTGCATATTCAATTTCGTGGTGAGAATCCACCGGATCCGCAAATGCTTGCATATACCAGCTAAATAATAGCTGTAAACATAATATTTAAATCACAATACCTTTTATAATCCTTATGTTTCTACAACATCTTTATGTTTGGTGCAGCATCCTGGATCACCATCAACGATTAATATCATACACATTGAATGATACCTATCCTTGGACAAGCTAAGTGAAGCTTTCTAGGATGCATGTAAACATTGAATATTGAAGATCTCTAAATCCTCATCGAAAGCCAAATAGTACTAGTTAAAAGACATTGGCTATCCAGTAACCGCCCGTTGTAAAACCCGTGTAAAACGCTGAATCAGGCGCGAATTTTAAATATGTCTTCTGCGCTGCACTCCGAACTAGGTCTGTGCCCTATCTACCATCGCTACGGTCCACTACACCTCGCATTACGTCACACCTGCAAAACACTTCTTCAAAATCGATTACTTCACTACTATTATAAATATATTTACTTTGCAGTGCCCCAGTAGAAACACGCTCTGTGATACAGTCAACACTTTAATAACTGACCAGGTAATAAATGTGCTGATTACGCTAAAAAAACTGCCACATAAACGTATTAAATTATAAAGTTGTTGTGAAATTTGTCCTCTTTAATTTGAGATATTGCACTCTAGGAATGGTTGATTATTAAGGAAGTTATACAATCCCAACTTAAAGACAGTTGCCTCACCGTGCTTGCAAATTTCAATACCTAGACCGTAAGACATAGGGCCGTATTCTCGTACTAAACGCAGTTTTAGCTTAAAACCGTGTCAACTAAACGCGTGTCTAACTAAAACGCGAGTTTATCGTTTAAGGGAAGTGTCAACCCTTTTTTAATAAAAATTTATCATTTAAGTAATAATGTAATGTACATAAAAGTATACATTTTTTAAATGAAATGAGTCAAAGAATCCATGTTTGGTATCAAATTTCACTAGAAATAGTGACTTTTACATTTTTGCTCACTTTTTTGGTGCCAACAAATTTCAGACAACCTAACACAATCTTTTTTTGGTAAAAAAAAAATCCAAAATTTCACCAAAAATCATCTTAAGTCAATTATCAAGGATCGGGTTTTTTTGGCTTACAAAAAGTGCCAAAACTGTGATTTTTTAGATCAAAAATAATTCATCCAAGGCGTACAATTAATTGGTTGCATGAGTTAGTTACACGCGCGTTTAACTACCCATATACCCATGTTTATAGATAGAGCCTTTTCAGTGAGTTGTGATTAAGTTAAACAAATTTTCGAGAATTGAGTTTAATCACTTTTTTGGGGCTGTGATTTTTTTTCACATCATGATACTTTGATATCAGTAGAATCCCAATATTTTTCTCATTATGTCTGTAAAATGTTAGGGGCCAGAAAATGTTCCATTTAGAAATTATAGGCTAAAATATGGTGAATTACTGCCAAAGGTGGTTAACCACCAGCCAGTTTGCGTACTACTCAATGGGCAAAATTCTTGTGACCATGTACTTCTAAAATTACACCCATTGGAGTTATGCAACTCAAACTTCGAACTCGAATGTGACAATTTTAAGGATGACCTTTCATGTAAAATATATAAAACATCAAGTTGAAAATCAGGCCCGAAATCAGATTATCTACCTTTAAGCAATGTCTTCAACAAAGAATAGTATGCTATTTTATATAATAGCACACTATTTTCAAACCAAAACCAAAAGGTAAAAATGTCATATAACTTCAAAATGTAGAATGAAAGTGCAGCTGTTTCAAACAAATCATTTGGTGTGTTTAAAAAATATCAAAACAAAAACATAAAAATGTCGTATAACTTCAGAATGTAGAATGAAAGCGCAGCTGTTTCAAACAAATAATGTGGTGTGTTTAAAAATATTAAAAGTACATACGTACTTAGCAGCGCGTTTATTATACATTTTTAAGTAATATATTTCAAAATAATGAACTTTCTGATAAACTTGGTATCAATTGAAGATAGCAACTTACTCTGATAGACTTGCTATCTACTAAAGATAGCAACTTATTCTGATATATTTAGTGATAGACTTAATATCTACTTCAGATAGCAACTTATTATGATATTAGACTTGATATCAATCGACGATAGCAATCTACTCTGTGATAAAATTGCTATCTACTGAAGATAGCAACTTATCCTGATATGCTTGTTATCAACTAAAGATAGCAACTTACTCTGACATACTTGCTATTTACTGGAGAGTGGAGATAGCAACTTTTTCTGATAAACTTGGTATCAATTGAAGATAGCAATTTACTCTGATAGACTTGCTATCTACTTAAGACAGCAACTTACTCTGATATACTTGCTATCTACTGAAGATAGCAACTTACTCTGATATACTTGCTATCTACAAATCATGATCTGCGCTTTGCCGTGACCCTAACTACCGTGTAACACAGTACGGTGTTACGGCTGCCTGTAGGAACAAAATTATCTCGAAGTACTCACATTATCTCGAGATAATTATCCCGAGATACACTTCTAGAGCTCATTCCATTGTTCATTATCCATTGTTGTTAACGTCGATTATATCTACGAATGCACTGCCGGAAGTCTCAATCGTGCAATATCAACATAATCGCTACCCGTTCTAATGTTGACCCGTGCATTATCTAAAAGCTTTGTCATATAATGCACGTTGCGAGGGGCAACGATTATGTTGACCTTGCACGCTTGAGACTTCCGGTAGTGCTTTCTTAGATATCGACGTTAACAAACAATGGACATTGATATGACCATTAAAGCTGTGGAAATAGAAACACTGATTCACATAGTTAAGGAGTTAACAGTTTAAAATGGATGAATGCTAAGGATTAACGAATCAATTATTGTTGTCAAGTAGTACTGTACTGGGTCAGAAGTCACAAACTGGTCCAAAAAAATGTTTCCTTTCTAATAATGTTGAGGAATGCACCAAATCTGATTAAACGGGACAAAACTTAAGTTTTACAAACTGAATGACCCACAAACTATATATCGTTGAAAAGCTGATGATTCAAGATTTTTAATTTTTGCAAAAAAGAATCAAATTATACAGGGTGTGTAAAATGTGTATAGGGTGGAACATAAAAAAGTTGATCGTTTTTGCTCCTCACAAAATATTTTGATAGTTTGTACAATTAGGGTTTAACTGAAGATAGTCACCAAAATCAGACCAACCGCAGAAGGTGCTACCAAATTTGCTAAGAATCACTTGCCCAAAATGTTCATAACATAACATAACATAATTACATTTATAAAGCGCTATCAACACTGTTTCTAAGCGCTGTACAATAAAAAGTACACTATAAAACATGAGCAGGAAAATATACAACAACTCATTGATTTAAAACCACAACAGTAAAAAGAAATAAAAAACGAGTAAAATCAGTTCAATTTGAAAAAATACGTCTTCAGTTTAGTCTTAAAAGATGAAATCGTTGTAGCAGCACGAATGTCCCGAGGCAAATTGTTCCATAATCGTGGCGCCGCCACCGCGAAAGCACGATCACCATATATGGTTTTCGTACGAGGACCATGCTCAAAGAGAAGCTGTGAGGCAGAACGTAGATTACATTTGGGTGTGTAGATGGATAACAAGTCACAGATGTACTTGGGCGCGATACCATGACGAGCTTTGTACGCGGTGAGTAAGATCTTAAAAGCCACCCGATCCTTAATCCGGAGCCAATGCAGGTCGTGGAGTATTGGCGAGATGTGTTCTCGACGCCTGGTCAGAGTTACTAATCTTGCAGCAGCATTCTGTACAAGCTGCAGCCTTGCAAGTTGGCACATTGGAAGTCCATACAGAAGACTATTGTTGCAGTCCAACCTTGAGGTGACAAAAGCGTGTACTAAACGCTTCGTTGCGGCTTGATTCAGGTATTTTCTGATCTTTCCGATTTTGTACACACCAAAGGAAGCGGCACGACAAATGTTACTTATATGCTGCTTTAAGTCAAGTGTACTGTCCAGAACAATGCCAAGGTCTTTGACGGAATCAGATGCCTTGATCTTCGCGTCACCTATGCATAATTCAGGCAACGGGGATACCTTACGATGCCGAGAGTGGAAGTGCACAACTTCAGTTTTTTGATCGTTCAACATCAACTTGTTCGCGATTGCCCAAGCACGTACATCTGCCACACACTCTTCAAGTTTCTTAACAGCATCCATTTGTTCAGAGGACTTCATGACTACGTACATCTGCGTGTCGTCCGCATATATGGCGTGATCGATCCCTTTATGTGCGGTAATAACATCGCTCACAGGTCCCGTGTACATGACAAAATCCAGTGGACCTTTAACCGAACCTTGCGGTGTACCCCATGGTAGTGGAAACGAGTCAGAAACAACTTTGTCGATAACAACGGCTTGTGAACGGTCCTTCAGATAAGACATGAACCAATTCAGCACTGTTCCGCCAATCCCATATCTGTTCTGTAAGCGCTTGAAGAATATCTCATGGTCGATAGTGTCAAACGCGGCTGAGTAATCTAACAACACTATTACTGCCTCATTACCCGCGTCAAGAGCCAACAACAGATCATTGGTAACACGTAACATGGCGGTTTCAGTGGAGTGATATTGACGATAAGCCGATTGAGCATCCGAAAAGAGTCCATTCTCTTGCAGGTATGGTTTAAGCTGATGCGCTACAACTCTCTCCAACAGTTTGAAAGTAAACATCAGGTTCGCAACCGGCCTATAGTTCTTGAGATCATTGGTAGGAAGATTCGGCTTCTTTATGAGTGGTTTGACATGAGCCGTTTTATAGATTGGTGGCACAACTCCAGATTCCAAGGATCCATTGATGATCTGCGTGATATACGGTAACAAAACATCAAGGCAGTCTTTTAGAAGAAAAGTCGGTATTGGGTCTAGGTCGCATGTCGTTGAGGCAGATTCTTTTCACAGGAAAAGTACAGGGTGTCTAAAATTATGATGAAATAATGCATAAAATGAAGGTTTGTATATAATATTCTATGAAATTAAGTTAGCATGGACTATTTAATTTAGAAGAAAATAGTTATCAAAATGAACTACACGAATATCGTTAAAGTTCCTTTTATTTTAAATACAGGGTGGTCCAAAATATGTCTAAATAGCAAAATTTTCATAAATCTATGAACAATTCTGTGAAGAAACACTTCTGGCTTTTTTAGTTAAATGTTTTACTACCCAGGGTAGAAAAGGACCGAAGAGTCACACAAATGAAATAGAGAGACTGCGATTTGGCCATTGTTTAATCAATAAAATGAATAAAACTGTGTGTTTTTTACATTAAAACACTCCCTGAATTGAACATCATATTCTAGTAGAGAATGTCTAGATAACAATTCAATATTATTATTCGTAGTAGCAGGCACATGTTATTAACACATATGAGAAGTTTGAAAACTTTCCTATGTATAATTTTAAAATGGCATCAATTTCAAAAGTTCTAGTTTTCCACTATTTTGTGTAGAAACCTATGGGCGCCTCATCCACCGGCTCCTCATCCACCGCTCCCACCCTTGACTCACTCGACGTTTAGATTGATAACTTCACTGTTGCTAAACATGTGGCTTTAATTCTTTTTTTATTCGGTAGCTGGATAAATTGTCTTTAATATGATACCAAAAATGTTATGTTTTTTTGACAACTTCTATTT
The DNA here is from genome assembly GCA_035610835.1 of Ophiura sarsii. Classification (NCBI taxonomy): domain Eukaryota; kingdom Metazoa; phylum Echinodermata; class Ophiuroidea; order Amphilepidida; family Ophiuridae; genus Ophiura; species Ophiura sarsii. The sequence continues at coordinate 47,960,183 of CM069457.1, read as the reverse complement.
AAAATAGAGACACGTATCACGATTTTAAGGTTTTTTTTGAAACGATCCCACCTCATTTGATATACCTATGTGACCTGTGACCAAAAAGGGCATGCATGCTTTTTGAACTTTAACGTACTGCCATTTTAGAAAGCATAAACGATTAGCGCATTACAGCCTATCCCAAGAAAGGTTATTTTATTCTCTTTCTAACCATGTTAACTTTAAATTTTACGTGGTATATTTTCTCGGCTGATTTTTTGTTAATGTGACGGCTGAGTCCCGCACACTCGAAAGAGCACTAAACGCATTGTTGCCGTAATTTTGGCCAGAGGGCTTCGTGTGTCTGATCTATAGACGCTATTCGTTATTGGCGATTTAATGTCAAAGAGGGAGACATACTCGATGTAATAATAATAACACACATTTATAGAGCGCTTTACTTAAGTGAGATTTAAACTCAAAGCGCTGTACAACATATAAATAAAAGATTAAAGCAAATGCATATTTTAAAACAAAAAACATGAGATATGAATGTGTATGGCATTAAAATGCATTATAAAATGAAATATCATGAACAAATACACAGCAATTAGATTTCCAAGTTAAATAAGTAGGTCTTAAGTCGCGACTTGAACTCCTGAACTGAACCCGCCTGGCGTATGTCCAATGGGAGAGATGTCACGCCGATAAGGCATAGTAAAATAAATAACAAGTTTCCCGTCCGGACTTTTAAAAAAAAGGAGGGAGGGTCTTACTATTTACTATTTTCCAATATTTTGCTATTTTTTTCCAAGATGGCCGACAAGTCGAAAGTGACCAACTGACGACTGTTTCGTGGACACTCCTAAACAGCGATTTTCCACTATACTTTCCTTCCTGAGAAACAAAATAGCATCTAAATTCAGCACCTGTTGTAAATTATATGTGGCAATCATAGACGTGTTGCCTGTAAAATGATAAACTTTTTTTTCTCTCTTCAATTTGGGTCAACAACATTATAATTGTTGTTTGTATGCCTGCCTGTGATCTGGTAAAGAAAGATGTTTCATAATATGAATGAATGGATAAAATGACAAATAGGTTTTGAATGCTATTCAACATAACATTCATAATTATTTCAACACACCAAGATAATATTATACTTGGGCATGATATGGGTCAATCAAGGGATCAGATATACTGTTAAACACTATAATTTTGCGGGTACTTTAATGCTGTTTAGGTGACCAATTATAACTCTGAAAATTTAAAATTTAAAATTAAAAAAAAAAAAATTAAAAAAAATTAAAATTAAAAAAGGAGGTGGAGGCTAAAACGGAGGCGGGCGGGGACGGGAAACATGTTCATTTTTTTACTAGGCCTAAACATACACTCTCGTATACTTTTACTGCAATATAATGAACTGTGAACTTCTGCATTTTCCTAGATAGTGTCGGTTACCAGCAAACATTTCATTTCAAACTAGTGGAAAAGATAGTTTATAATTATACGTTCAAGTTTATTTCACGAATGTAATAAGGTCAAATATTGAACAGCTCAGAAGTATGAAGAATTGTTATGATTAGTGCAAAAATCACCACATTGTAAAACTACATCACTCTCGTCTCGGCTATATAAATAGCCTCGTTTTCGGAGCACTAATTGCTCTGAGCATGCTCAGTTGGATAGCACGGCCCTCTTTTGCTGAAGTGCGCCAATCACGAATAACGTCCATAATAGCTCGCCTGAAGACTTAGAACGTATTTTTAGAATCCTGAGACAGTGAGACTCTATGTTTTCTATAAATGTAACATATTTTTTCATGGGTCCTTTAGCTAGTTTTGTCGACGAATTGAGATTTCTTAAAATATCAGCCAATGACTACGCATGTATTAGATAGGTACAGGGGCGTATTATAAATTAACTTAATACATTGAAAATCATTACGCTAATTAATTAATACAATTGTTAATTAACTTATAAATAGTTATAAATAAATACATTTCTTTCATAAATGAACTGTATGTATTTATTCATATTATTAATTAACTTCATAAATAACTTAATAACTTAATAACTTAATAAATTAATACATTAATAACTTAATAAATTAATAAATTAATAAATTAATAAATTAATAAATTAATAAATTAATAAATTAATAAATTAATAAATAAATAAATAAATAAATAAATTAATAAATTAATAAATTAATAAATTTATAAAAAATAATAAATTAATCAATTAATCAATTAATCAATTAATAAATTAATAAATAAACAAATTAATGAATTAGTAAATTGATAAATTAATAAATTGATAAATTAATAAATTAATAAATTAATAAATTAATAAATTAATAAATTAATAAATAATAAGTTAATCAATTAATAAATTAATAAATTAATAAAATAATAAATTCAAAAGTTAATAAATTAATAAAGTAATACTTAATTTGAATTATTTGATTGAACTTATAAATCAATTTGAGCAATTAAATCAACTATTAATCAAGCAATTATTAATCAACCACAGAACAGTTAATCCATGCTTTTGTTTCCTCCAGACTGGACAATAATAACATTCTTCTCACTGGTTTGCCTTCAAAGGACATTTCAAAACTTCAAAGAATTCAAAATTCCGCTGCCAGACTCGTTACTTTCACCAAAAGGCGAGAACACATTACACCAGTTCTCCGAGACCTCCATTGGTTGCCAGTTCTTGACAGGATCATTTTCAAAATTCTTCTCCTCGCATATAAAGTTCGTCATGACATGGCACCAATGTATTTGTGTGAACTTCTCCATCCATATGTTCCAACCAGGACACTTCGTTCTTCAAGTCAAGATCTGCTGCAAACTCCATCATGTCGGACAAAAACTTACGGCGAAAGAGCATTTTCCATCATCGCTCCGAAACTCTGGAATGATCTACCATATGAAATTCGTCATGCGCCATCCATCCATCAATTCAAAAACTCTCTTAAAACTCATATGTTCCATTTGTGTGAATTGTAGTTCATGTATATTTGCTTCATGATGTAGTTTTATTATGCTCTGTTTCAGCGCATTGGGATGTTTTTCAAATATTGTTGCGCTTTATAAGTACTGCTTATTATTATTATTATTATTATTAATTAATGTCATCAATTTAATTAATTAATTTTATTTAAGTAAGTCTCCTCCCTCCCCCCCCCCCCTCAAAAAAAAAATCAACAACAACAACAGCATGAAAATGTTGAACATGTTGAAGAAGATTCATTGACCTCTAATTTGGTCACCCCGGTGTCTCAGCAGCATGGCAAAACAAATGAAGCAGTTCAGTTCAGTGAAAGACTTTACATGACTTTGATGTGATATGTCTATTCTGAAAAGGTGGCTGTTCCGATCACCTCTTTTTACCCATCAACATATTTTGATATCAGAAGACACCCCATATTTTTCTCATTATTTCTGTAAACTGTTTGGAGCAAGGTATGTTCCATTTATGCCTGATCGGCCAAAATTGCAGTGAGTTATTGGTAAAGGTGTTTAACCACCCGGCCAGTTTGTGTACTCAATGGACAAATTTCATGTCACCTGGTGCTTCTATATATGATGATCAAAACCATTGGAGATATGCAACTCAAACTGTGGAATACAACTTTTTAAAGGATGACTCTTCATGTATTATAGAAAACATCATGTTGAAAACCGGGCCAGATATCGGAACAGCATTAACATACATGTTTCAGGGTGTGACAGATAACACGCTTCACTGGCACTCTTACACCACATTTTCCTCTTCATTTAAAGGTATATGACCCGATCACTTTTTTGGAGCTATGATTTGTTTTTCACATCAAGATATTTTGGTATCAGAAGAATCCCCATATTTTTCTCATCATGTCTGTAAAATATTAGGGGCCAGAAATGTTTCATTTGGAAATTATAGGCTAAAATGTGGTGAATTACTGCCAAAGGTGGTTAACCACCAACCAGTCTGTATACTACTCAATGGGCACATGTCTTTTGACCTTGCGCTTCTAAAAATAGAACCATTGGAGTTATGCAACTCAAACTTTGGAATGCAACAATTTTAAGGATGACCTTTCATGTAAAATAGAAAACATCAAGATGAAAATCGGGTCATCTACCTTTAAATGTACTCCTTCTGAGCGCTGTTTGTCTTTTTCAACACTAACTTGTGTTCTAGTATCGAGCGATACTGGAAGACCTGACTGGAACCTTTTTATGTTCCCTTTTTATTTTCAGGCGATACTCAGTACACGTGATACCAGTGAGATTTGTCCTACGGTATTGAACGATACTGGTACATAATTATTATCCAGTATCGGCCGATACTGGAACATTTTATATGTGCCAGTATCGGCCGATACTTGAACACTGACTTTGCACCAGTATCAACCGATACTGGGTGTTCCAATATCGGACGATACTAGAAACAGAGTATCCAGAATTTTTTTTTTTGGACCTAAAGTACACTTTTTACTAAATATTATTTGATATTTGCTGGTGGTTGGGAGGGGGGCGGGGGGGGGGGGGGGTGTAGTCGTACCCTAACCCCCACCCACATTGACGGCCCTGATGATGATAGTAATTTTCTTGGTATATTATATTTCTTGATAATACAATGTATACATTATATATATATACACTTGAGGAATACGATCTCGATGTTGGGACTGGGTTGCTTTTTTCGGAGACCCGGCCCTATGTTTAGGCTTACCTAAACTAACATCATCACATTGCGCAACTCCAAATTAAGCAGTTTCTATATAAAGTAAGTACAAGGAAGGTATAGGCCTACATAAAAAATATACAATTCAAATTAATTACGCAAGAGAATAGCATAATTAGAAAATGGTTGAAATAACCAACCCACTCATACGATTTTTTATTAAAAATGGGAAAATATATGAATGTATTTATGCAGAATGGTTTCTTATGTGGTTAATGCTAAACGATGAAGTGGGTGGATGGGACTATGGGAAATTCTAAATCAAAATTGGACTTTTTAGGTGTTTTTAAAGTTCTTACATAATGCATAATGAGTGTACAACGCACTGTGACTCCCCGTGTATTGCGCTATATAAATGTGTTTTCTTCTTCTTCTTCTTCTTCTTATTATTATTACACTTGTAGATCCGTGTTCGTACGCTATTTGCTGGCCTATATTGTGTCTTTTGTTTACGCTTTAAAATAGTTAGGGTTAACGACGCGACACAATCAACCTGTTCAGTGGGAAAGTACCTTAAGTATTTATGGATATATAGGCCTTTAGGGTGTGCGAGATAACATGCATCCTAATATTGGAGGCGCTTTAAGTTTTATTGTTACACCATATATTCATTCTTCCTTGAGGCAAAATAAAAAATATATACCTGTTTAGCGTTCCCCCGCTTCCTTTTTGAGGTCCACTTCAATTTTCTTTCTTTTTTCTCTCTTTATTTTAGTCATACATTGTGTTTCAGAGTTTAAGATGTTTGTAACGAGTTTGTATCTTCCTTATATGTATTTTAAACTAGTTCTGAAGTGACCAGCCCCTCAGAACCCTGAAATAAAACAAAATAAAAAGGGCCTCCTCCTCTTTCAAGTTCGCAATTTGTATCGCTAATTAGGGCGATTTTGAACTAAAAGTGGGAAAAATAAAAAATAAAAAGGGCCTCCTCCTTCCTTTTTTGGAATAAGTCAGGACGCTAAACATGTTTTTATTTTTATTGTGCCTGATATTTGGCAATCATGCTTGAACATTTAGGGAACCTTATAATCTCTACTTTCAACCAACGAATAAATCAAAAGTGTGGCATTGGCAATGTTTTTCATTTACGCGTGATAACACTTTCCACGTGGCAGGCAGCTGCAGACGACATTCCAAAATTTCACAAAATGTTTCAAAAAATGTCAGAATTACTGTATTTCATTACCATATTTGGAATCACAATGAGAAATGCCTTGAAATAAGTACAAACATGCCTAATGTTTGGTCAGTAAACTTTGAGATAGACTTTGAAAATTATGAAAGGTTTCTGAAAAATCTGTTTTGTGTATGGTAAAAATAATAGCCGCGTGGAAAGCGTTAACAAAGGAAAGATTTGACGCAAATCTTATCAACCGATCTGACAGAACTAAAGCTGATGATACTTCAGCTATGCAGCTCGATTTACAGTTGCAGGCCTTATTGACCGCATTATTGAGTGGTGAACCGGGCCGCACAGCAGCATCGTCATTTTGTGTCAATTTGGTTGAAATGGTTTCGCCATATTCCGATTTTAATTACGCATAACCAAATTTGAAAAGAGAGTAAACAATATGCATAATTATTTCATACATTAAAGGTATATTATGTGATCTTTCCAGGGAACGCCCTCAACATCGAAAAAAAAATTGAAAGAAGATTTTCTTGCAGATTTACATTTCTGATTATAAATCGTACATACATTCCAAGTTACAGGGCGATACGATTCTTAATTACTTCAAAATCATGATTTTAGAGTGAAAATAAACTGTCGGATAACTCCGACAGTTTATATTTTTACTCTAAATTCACTCTAAAACCATGATTTTGAGGTAATTAGGAATCGTATCGCTCTGTAACTTGGAATGTATGTATGATTTATGATCAGAAATGTAAATATGCAAGAAAATCTACTTTCTAAAAAAAAATAATGAATAGAGGGCGCTATCTTGAAAAGATCACATAATATGCCTTTAAAAAGAAGAGATCCTGCGGTTTCAAAAATGTATAATCAGTATTTCAATCCATGGTGTATTCCTAAAATAGTTTGCCGGTTTTAATTGTAACAAGTTGCAGGTCTTCTTGGACACCCTGTATAAGAGTCTTATCTAAATCGCGTATGAACAAACACTTGGGTTTCCGTATCTTCCGGTCCGGTAGTTGTAAATAGCATAGGCTCAAGTAAGGGCAGCCGAAGAATGAGCTATGGTTTGGTATGGTTTCCAGTTTTCAATACGATTTATTCCGTTAAGATATAGTACCGGGTTCCAAAGTGTCGGCATTCAATTATTTCCTTTCATCCTTCCGCGGCCCTTACCGAGGTTCAAATAGCATAGGCAGCTCGTTCTTTTCATAAAGTTCGCAATCATTAACACTTTCCACGCGGCAGGCAGCTGCAGACGACATTCCAAAATTTAACAAAATGTTTCAAAAATGTCAAAATTACTCTACTTCATTACCATATTTGGAATCACCATGATAAATGCATTGAAATAAGTACAAACATGCCTAGTGTTTGGTCAGTAATCTTTGAGATAGACTTTGAAAATTGTGAAAAGTTTCTGAAAAATCTTTTTGGTGTATGGTAAAAATAATAGCCGCATGGAAAGCGTTAAGAAACATTGTCATTACAGAAAACACTGACCCTGGTGACAAAGTATGTTTCAAATGATTTTTTTATTTGAAGTTGCCAAATAGATAAACAAACTGCCCTATATCTTATTTATACCCATATCCTCCCTTGTAAACAACAAGGTGTAAATTCAAGATTCTAGCAATAACGGGACATCAAACATGGTCTGAGGGTTTGTACTACGGGCTGCAAGCCTGTCACCCTTGCATTCAACACGCATGCTTTTTCACTGAGATTTTAAACTTTTCACATTTTTTTGGTATGGTGGTATTAAAACCAACGCGAAAGTAATTGAAAACAAAATTGTATTGTCTTTTTTTCTTCTTAAATGCATATTATGTGATATTTTCCAGAGGCGCCCTCTGTTCATGTTTTATTTTAGAAATTAGATTTTCTTGCAGATTTAATATTTCTGATCATGAATCATAAATATATTCTGAGTTAGAGAGCGATACGATTCCTAATTACTTCAAAATCATAGTTTAAAGAGTGAAAGTACACTGTCCTGCTGACAGGACAGTTTATTTTCAAATTCTGCTCTAAAACCATGATTTTGAGGTAATTAGGAATCGTATCGATCTGTAACTCAGAATATATTCATGATTTATATATATTTGCAAATATATTACAATTTACAAATATATTTCAATGTACAAATGTATTTCAATATAATTATGTACAAATATACTTACTTTACTTTACTTTAGTCGACCTCGGTCGGAACATGGTCGGAAGCCACGGTGAATTTTCGCCAGTTCACTCTGTCCTGCATTAGATTGCGTAGCTCTTGCTGGCTGATGACAGCATCTTTACTAAGCAGCGTGGGGTATGTCAACCTTGGTCTCCATTGGGTACGTTGACCTTGAGTTGGGGTCCAGAAGACTAGTTGAGACACTGGTTCTTTCAGCCGTCTTTCACAGTGGGCAGCAAAATTGAGGCGTCGACCCCTAACAATTTCTGATATTTTTGGTAGCCCTGCATAGATGTCCTCTCTTGCGGGATGATCCTTCTAGTTGAGGTTTAATACCTTCATTAGTAGTCTGGTATAGCAGTCATCGAGTCTTGCCTCAAGTCTGTTTGTCCACCCTTCTGCGCCATAAAGTAAAATGCTTTCTACAGCAGCACGGAAGAAGCTGATCTACAAGGAGGCTGACAGATTAGATTTCCAGAGGGTGCTCATCTTGTTGCAAGCCTTCCAGGCAAGGGCCTTGCGGATTTTAAAAGCTCTTTCAGATTCGTCTACCCATGAACCAAGGTACTGGAAGTCATTGACCTGATCTAGGTGATTCCCATCAATGGTGTTCAGTGTAGCATTGCCTTTGATGTTGTAGGTCATGAATTTGGTTTTTGTTGCATTCATCTGGAGACCGACTGTTGCAGCAGCATTTTCCACACGAGAGAGCAAGTTCTGGCACTTGTTGTAGCGTGTCAGTGTCAGATAACAAGGCAATGTCATCTGCGAAGTCTAGATCTGTTAGGAGTTCATTAGGGTGCCTCCGGCTACGTCTGGGTGTTTACTGTAAAGCCCAGCGTGTCTTTGTCTTCACCAATTGACATCCCCATAACATAGTCCAGGACACTTATTAACAGATATGGGGCCAGTGTGTCCCCCTGGAGCACTGCAAGAATTTCAAATGCATCAGTTTCGCCATCTGGTGATATGACTACCGCTTGTGTGTTGCAGTACATGATGTCAATCGCTTTAACAATGCCGTCTGGGATACCGTATGCTCTAAAGATCTTGAGCATTTTCCCTCCGTGTACTGAGTCGAAGGCCTTTTAACTCAATGAAGGATATGATACATTCAAGATGCTTGTCCTTAATACCTTCAATTAGTCTTCTTAAGGCCAGGATGTGTGATGTTGTTGAGCGTTCAGCACGGAACCCATTTTGATTTGGTCTTAGCAATAGTTTCATATGAGGACAAATGCGGTTGATTATCAAGCGATTGAAGATCTTAGCTGGTGGATGTCAAATTTATACCTCTATAGTTGGTAGTTTTGCTCAGGTCACCTTTTTTAGGGATTGGGACCATTCCACTGAGGGACCATTCATGTGGTTTTTCACCTTTTAGTAGGGTACCATTACAGATTTCAAGTAAGATGTTGTTGAATCTACCAGATTTCCATACCTCAGCTGGTATTTCGTCAACACCTGCAGCTTTTCCATTTGACATCTTCTGAAGTACTTTCTGCAGTTCCTCATTAGTGAAGGCTTCAGTCTCAATTGGCAAAGTTTTGTCAAAGATGTTTTCAATCTCCTCATCTGGAATTATGGCTGTAGGTGGTGAGCCAAGTAGTGTGGAAACGAAATCCATCCATTCCTTACATCGTGCAGATGAGGTGTTTCCTCGCAATCGACCAGCTCTGGGGGTTGTTCTTCCAGTGATTTCGTCCATTGTTGCCCATGCCAACCTACTCTGCATACTCTGAGATGCTGATGTGATTTTGAAAATCTTCTCCTGGAGATATCCCCCTTCAACTTTGATATACGTGCTGCCCAGTTCCTTTTTAGCATGCTCAAACGTCTCTTTATTGTGTTCACTGCTTGAATCTCTGTGAAATGCTTGTGAGCATCTCTCAGACTCTTCCTGGCTCGACTTACTCTTTCATCCTCCCATGAGACTTTGTTGCGCGGTCTTTTACTTTTCTTTGGTAGAGTTTCAGAAGCAGTGTTTTTGTGTGCCTCGATGAACAGAGAATATTTCTTATTAGCTGTGATTTCATCTTCATCTTGTAAGGAGCACAGGCCACTGAATTGGTTTTGCACCTCTACTGCATAAGCTTCTTGGAGTTTTACGTCAGTCCTGAACTTCTTCCAGTCATATTTGCTTGTTCTCTTGTTCCCAGCCTTTGTGGCAATCAGGCTCAGTCTAAGCTTGGCTGTGACGATCCTGTGATCTGAACCAACACTGACATGACTGACAGCTCGTGACCTTTTAAAGATACTACGATACAGATAACGATTTTCAGCAGAGGAGTAACAATCATGGAGAGGGTGTCCAGTAATTAATTTTATTTGGTAAATCCACTGGGAACGAGGTCTGCCTTTCTTTCTCTTCCCTTCAATCATGTCTTGCATGATCATCTTCTCTAGGTTGTACCCTTGCGACGTGAGATATGGCCGAAATAACTCAGCATTTGGGTGTTGATACTTGATAGCATGAAGAAGTCGTTTAGACACACCGATTTCTTCAATAATACTGGCATTGGTCCTTCTCATTGTCCATTAGATGCGAAATCTCAACAATGGGCAGATATGAGAGTCATCCCTGTCCAGACCCATTCATCCTACAATCAAGGAAAATAATAGTTGGCACACTTGATACAATTTAATACAACTATCACTGTGCTCACAATAGAGAACCGACTTGGGACATAGCACTCTTTAACAGCACGCAGAGGTCTCCCCCTCTCTCTCATCCTTCCCCACCCCATCAATCAATGTTGAGAGAGCTGCCAAAGCTCCTGATGACATGTGGCTCGGATCAACATTGCCTCGGGGGAGAGGGGCACTTTTTTCTCCTTAATTGGGACAAAGTGTGCCAACCTTTTTTTCCTTGATTGTAGGTGGCTCGTTACGATAGCACACAGTTATGAGAGTAATCACACATAAATCAATGATATCCTTTACCTAAGTGCAACTTTGCTGTTGTTATGCACGGTCATTGAAATCGCCATAACTTTTAAAGTATCCATTCGACTTTTTTGAATGAGGAATCAAACTGCGGAGAAGAAAATTTGCTCAATCAGTTTATATCTCAGATTTTTGGTACCGAATATATATTTTGAATTAGCCAACATCAAAGCACCTGGTCAGGGACTTTTTGTGCTAGGTGTATTTGGTATCCACCTACTGACAGCCCCTTGACTAATCATCCAATGCACCAGGAACGGATACAGGGGGTGCTCTACGCCCCCCCCCCCCCCCACCCCCCCCCCCCCCCCCCCACCAAAAAAGGAGGAAAAGGGTTTTTAAAAAAGGGGAAAAGGAAGAAAAAAAGAAAGGAAAAAAGGAAAAGAGAGAGGAAGAAGAGGGGACAAACGAAAAAGCAAAGAAAATGGTGGGGGAGGAGAGGGGGGGGTACAACAAGGCGGGAGGGGAGGCATGCGAGGGACATTAGAACGTTTGAAGATTTTGGAAGTTGGTCGGGATACATACGCGCGTACGCGTACGTACGTTGACGAGAAATCTTATATTTTGGAGGTAACTAGGCCTATATAGTTTAACTTCTTTCTGGCATAGGCCTATATAAAAAGCCAATATTAATTGGAAATAAACTGATTACTTCAAAAGTACATACCAAAGCGCACCAAGTAAGTTGAAGAAAAAAATCCAGTTCACACTCCCCCCCCCCCCCCTCCCTGTTCGAGCTTTTAAACAATCTTTACTTAATCAAGAAAATATCAGTATATGCTCAACTTCTTTCTTGCATTGATAAAACAAAATATTTATTGGAAATGAAGAGGTGGCTTTTCGATAAAATATTGGTCAAAAGTATATCCAGATCGCACCAAATAAGTTCGAAAATTGAAGAAGAAAAAATCCAATTCTCATGGGGACACATCCCCCTCAGACTCCCACCTGTTCAAGCTTTTAAACCATCTATACTTAAATCATGAAATATATCAGTATTATGCTCAACACAATATTTATTGAAAATGGAGAGGTGGCTTTTCAATAAAATGTTGGTCAAAAGTATACACCAGATCGCACTAAATGAGTTCGAAAATTGATAACAAATACCATTTTGAGGGGGCACATCCCCCGTGTGCCCTCAGACTCCCCCCTGTTCGAGCTTTCAAGCCATCTATAATCAAGAATATATCAGATTATGCTCAACTTCCTTCGTGCATTGATAAAAAACAAAATATTTATTGGAAATGAAGAGGTGGCTTTTCGATAACATTTTGGTCAAAAATAAACACCAGATCGCACCAAATGAGTTCGAAAATCTACTTCTGAGGGGCCACATTCCCCCTCAGACGTCCCCTGTCCGAGCATAGCTCGGAGGGCGGTGCTGCGCACCGCTTGGATGGTACCAGCACAAGTGATGGTTATATAGGGAAGCCGGAAGCGAAACATTCATTTCCCCGACCAGGGATTGAACAAGGGCCCACCCGTTTACTGGTCCGACGGGACACCAATTGAGCTATCGAAAATATTCGGTTCCGACGACTATTAAAGTCTTATGTTCAATTCTACCCCGGTATAGTAAACTTCCGAAATATTTATTCAGTTAGTAGATCAGTGAGATAGTTACAGTGAGCACATCTGTGGTAATAACTAGTACAAAAAGACAGTGTCAGCTTTCTTGCCACGTGGCTATTAGTTTTACCATTTATTATACAAAACAATTTTTTTTAGAAATCTTTCACATATTTCAAGGATTACTGAACCAATACTAGACATGTTTGTACTTATTGCAATGCATTTCTCATGGTGATTCCAAATATTGTAATGAAATTCAATAATGTTGACATTTTTGAATTATTTTTTTTCCTCTTGAAATGTTGGTATGTTGTCTGCCACTTGGTAAGCGTTAAATCGGGGACATTAAATCATATGTGATGCAGCACATCAAAAGGGGGACTTTGCGGCTGTGTATTTTTCAAGATATACGAGGGTCGGTCAAAAAATAATGATAGTGATCATGGTATGGGGTCAGGGGATGCATGTCTTTCAAACAATACACTTTTGGATTTCAATAGAATCACTCGTTGACCCTTTTGCCGTAGATCTAAACGGACAGGGAAAATAAAGCTCAAATCAAGAAATGACAGCATGGCAAAATTAAAATCAGTCAAAAACCCGTGTATCTACAACCATATTATGACGCTACATCTAGTACTCGGATTGTCAATTAATTAAATTTGCTATTTATACCAGGCCCGGTTAGGACATATTTTAGTCCAAAACGGCCCGAAAAAATGCTTTACAAGTTTACACAATGGGAAAGGGGGTGCGTTTTCGGAAAATAGGGGTGGGGGGGGGGGGCGTTTTCACAAAAAGGTACATTAGTACAAAAAAAAGTACATTTGTACAAACAAAAAAAGGTACATTGGTACAAAAAAGGATTTGTTCAGATTTTTTTTTGGGGGGGGGGGGCGTCCGCCCCATATATATAAAATAAAATAAATATTACTTTTTCAAATAAATAGATGGGTAGGGGCCTATTCACAATTAACGAAATCATGATACCCGAACCTGACACGGGAGGAAGCTTTTCGTTATAATAGAATTAAAAAACAAAATGTGTGGCAACCTTTTGCCATATACTGATATCAACATCCCCTGATCACTGATGGAGGAAGTTATCATGGTTATACCGATGGTATTACTACCGTCTATATTAATATTATATGTTATGTCTGGGAAAATTGGCACTTTTTTGAAAATCTGTATAATATTATAAAGGGCTGCCTACATAGCTATTTTTAGATATTTTTCACAGTGATACTGTGCTAGACGTGTATAAGTATAAGCCCTTTTGCTGTAGATATCATTATTCCAAAGTATCTTAACCGCTAAATTGAAGTGAGGATAAAATAATATTCTTCTTCTGAGAGTAAGAAAGAGACACAACCTATACAGAACAACATTATATTATTGAGTAGAATACCTGCAAATTATGGTAGGTGGAATTTGTTCATGGTAAATTATGGTAATTGAAATTTTACTCCCACCAGATCCTGCAACTGCCTAAACTATTACATTTAAGAGATCTCTCAGGAGTTGCTGCAAAATATATACGCTGGGTTCATAACACTTTGCCGTGGATCTACTGTACAAGTTATGAAACTCATTCACCGATTTCCACATTCTTTTGTACATATCATACAAATTGGTTTAAACATGCGGTATCATTTTCCTTATTATTATATAATTATATTTTCAGGCAAAATACACCATCTATCAGACTGCAGCGCACCAGGCTTTGATCCTGGTAATAACCTCAGCAATAATTTCAAGCGCATTCGTGCTACCACAACAACCAGCATCAACATTAACAGCAGCAGCAGTGTTTTCGTCGAAGATTGCTACTGCGCATGAACATGATGAAGTTAAAAGTAACAGGAACGCCAGACAAGTAGCAACTACAGCTGATCAAATGGTTACCACTTCAACGACTGTCACTGCTACCATGGCTACAACCGAGGATAGTGCAGTGGACAACCCCACGGTGTGCGTAGTGTTGCCCGCTGCGGCAGTGGCAGCCGATTCAGACACATTCTCAGGACCAGGATCAGGACCAGAATCAGGATCAGTATCGGCATCAGTATCATCATCAGGATCAGTATCAGCATCAGTATCAGCATCAGTATCAGTATCGGCATCAGCATCAGGATCAGTATCGGCATCAGGATCAGGATCAGGATCAGCATCAGGATCAGCATCAGCATCAGGATCAGCATCAGGATCAGGATCAGCATCAGGATCAGGATCAGCATCAGGATCAGAATCAGTACTTTACACTAATACTGTATGCTTAGCGAATGACACAATTCTGAATACGGTTAGAGCTACGAGAGACAATGACATGACAAACCGAAACAATCTATGCCCGTGGACATCTGTGACAAACGTCAATTTAGACAGGTATGTAAAACTAATTGTTGTATTATATTTAGCTTGGAAACTGCTCCTTGTTCAAACAGGGTATCTTGTAGCAAATATTGTATTAATTTATTTGTCTTTATTATTTTATTAAACATAATTGGTTAGACATGAACAACGGTCAGTGGCTGAAAATAGGAATACAGTAAGCCGGATGAAGCTCATTGCTTGGGATGAAACGTTACAAATAGGCTATACATTCATGGTTACCGGCTAAATTGCCACACATGGCTCTTGGGGGCAGGGGGCTGTGCCAAATGAACCACGTAATAAAACTCCAATGATACATGATTGAAAATATAGCAAATACTGTAGGGAGACTTTGGGTGCTTTGTTTCTTCTAAAAACCTCCCGAAGTAGTTAAATGTCTATGATTGACAATGGTTTGTGATTTCAAAAGATAATAGCATTTTAGTTTGCGGTGACTTATATATTTCAAAAGAAGTTTAGGCTAGTCGCTGGACTAGTTGAGGCTAGTCGCTCGACTAGTTTAGGCTAGTCGCTCGACTAGCTTTAAGTTAGTCCAGATTGTGTCCTTTTTGACTAACGTAAGGTTAGTCAATCTAGCTTGACTAACGTAAGGTTAGTCCAGCTCAAACCATAGTAGATCCCGCCTGACTCAAATTGTTCACGTTGCGTAGCAATACTTGGTTTCGCCACGGGTGATTGCTCTGTACTGTCTGTTCAATAGCACTCGTATTGACCATGTTGTTGGCGGGCTGCTGGCTACAGTGTTAGCTGTAGTGGACTGGTCAGCCATGGCTAACCCGTTAGCGTTCGAGATGCCCGCGCTACCGTCGTTCTTTACACTTAGTTTTTTTCCTACTCAGAGTCCTCATTCCAAACAAAATGTAGCATAAAATAGTCTACAGATGATGGCAAACACTATGATATACACAATATGGCCACAGAATGAAATAACTACGGCAAGTTACGTCTGGATTGGCTAGCAAAACCAGACCGGCGATGACGTATACGTCTTATCTGCATGCCGCCCATTGCTATTTTATCTCAGTGCCTTGACTAACCTAAAGTCTATCCAGCCAGCTTGACTAACCTAAAGCTAGTCAAGCCAGCTTGTCTAATAAGCTAGTCCAGCCACAGACTAGTCCAGCAGAACAAATCAAGCTAGTCAGGCTGAGCCGGACTAACCTTAAGCTAGTCAAGTCGGCCATAACTATCCAGCAGGTTTGACTAACCTGCTTGACTAGTTTAAGCTAGTCCAGCAGGTTTGACTAACCTGCTCGACTCTGACTAGTTTAAGTTTTCAGTGTAGTCTGACAATCATTGACTTCTGAGGCCAAACAAAGAAGATTGTCTGTCTCAGAAGCCCGCCCGCATTGGTATGTCAACTGAGCTACGGTTATTTATTTTTTTACACAATATTTTTTTAAAAAAAGAGAGTTCCTTAAGTAAATACCCTACCACTGCATGTCTCGTCTCCGCATGACGTCATTTAGAAATGACACACAGTTAAAATAATAAAAGAATGAACAAAGAAGGAGGTCTGTCTCAGAAGCATTGGGCAAAAAAGCTAAATGCTGTGCGATTTTTGTTAATTTTTTTTAGAAAAAAGGCTATGAGATATGCGATTTTTTGGGGTAAGCTTTAGAATACCCTAGCATTTGTATTCCTCACTGTGTAAGTGTATGGGTCGTTCTTTAAAAAGTCCCCATTGAAGACATGCAGTGGTAGGGTACACTAAAGGAACTCCAAACACACCAATATTTATGTTGTTCTTTTAATATTTCAATCTCACAGATATCCTCAAGCTATGCAATACGCCCAATGCCACTGTCATGATTGTATCAAGACAGACAGCACGGATTTCGATAGAACCAGCGGTAACCATTGCAAACCTGTCAAACAGTACATACAAGTTTACACAAAATGTCCCGGCTCTTGTGAGAGGGGAAACTGCACGTAAGTTTGAAATTTAAATTTTGAAATGTAAAATTCATATTAACCACCAATCGGAATGAGAAACTCTCCTATATCTGTTTATACTCGGCGCAGGTAGACATAAATGAAAGGTCCCACTGCTATTTCAGACGACGGTGGACACGAACTGCCGTTAATTTTGAATTTCCGTTGGTTTCAATGTAACAATGGATTTGATTATATGACCCCACAAAAATTCGTCACACGTTAGCACTAAATGATTTCATCCTAAAACCGCTGGAGTTGGATAACCAACTCCAGTGTCAGTATCATTTTTTGAATTTAATCCCTTCTTAAGCGTTCGTCCCATCCACTTGATCACGTAACCTCGTTCGCATATTTTAACCTGAATATTCGTGAATACGCCCGTGTCCACCGTCGTCTGGCTATTTCACCTGTTTTGTAGCGCCCTCTTTAGTTTGTACCAGAAAAGTATCTGGTCATATCATGTATCATATCATGTAGTTTGCTGCCGATTGCTCATGGTCGCTCAATGGTTGCCCTCTCCGGGATTTGGGGTGGGGTGGGGGGGGGGGGGGGGGTGGGGGGATTATCCAGTTGAAATGGATCATACGGGTGTTAGTAGAGGTAAGCTTAAATTAGCTACGACCGCGAATATCCCAAGTTTTAAAGGGGCACTAAGAGATCTTCATGGTGGCGGGAGCCCTCAATTTTTTCAGAAGTTGGGTTTTTCACATACGTAATGCTTATATACAACTGACTACCACCCACAATTATAGAGCTTAATTTGCAGTATTTCATGTGAAATTTATGGATTTTATAGCGTTTTGAGTTTCACAGATGACTTCTTACTTAATTGTTTCATGTTCATTCAAAATAACCTTGAACACCACCCATGGCTTGTTGCGTGATGCATAGTCATGACCTCCCTAATTCAATTGGTGGTGATTTTTAACCAAAACACAAAAAAAGTGAAAACCACTAATATGCCTTTGCAAATGCTGAGACGGTCTTTAAGTTTTAATTTTTACTGATTTTTTTTGAAGAAATCTTACATGAGAGGGTTTCTATGTAGGCCTATATCATCTATCTAAACAAGGTGAAAATATTGAATTTCATTTTTTGAGAAATCTCTCTGTGCCCCTTTAACTGTCACAAAAACGATCGGGTTGTTCACTATGCACTCAGTTTTAGTACCTGCAATTCAATTTTTGAATAGATGTTGGATTTATATTATAACATATTTTATTATTGACGGGCTATTCTTTGTATTTTTACACAGGTACAAGCAGGTATATGAAGCAGTCCCAGTAGCGTGTGTGTGTCAACGGGTTCACGTCCACGAAGCTTAAGATGTCTCTCATGAACTTTGACCCTTTTTTTACAACGCGGACACAACAACACGATCCCCACACTATAGGATCCTTACCGTAAACAACATTTGATCCTTGACGGAGTAAAGCGCATAGCACATATACATTGTACAGCAATATTTATACAGTAAGTGTGTACGGTTAATAAATTCGCTATACCGGGCCTTACGTACGTACGCGGACAGATTGAGTGTATCATTTGACTTTCGACCAGACAACCACCATTAAAAGTACCTGCAGCAATGTACTATATGAGCCTGTAAGTCAAAGATGATTTTAAAGACACCACCACAATGCATTGCGTTTTTGCAAAATTCCCTAATTCCGCGTGGTCTCCAATTTGTCTCGGTTCCCGGTCCCATAGACATGCACACAATCATGGCTTCATAGCGCGTTCATCGTTGGCGCTCTTAGGTTCTAGTTTACATCAATGAATAAATTAGTTATCAGTGTTCCTTTTTCTTATTTCTAACACTTACGAGCAGATGCATCGTGTGAAAAAAGGCTTTAGTTGGCTGGCGTTCGCGCAATGCATTGTGGGAAGACCTTAAAATCTTCTTTGATAGTAAGTCAAGAAACCGTTACAGATCTCTGCCAGGTTGCAACTAACACAGTTCTTATCGCTAAACGTAACTTCGACGAGGCTCTAAATCCTTCCAAATGGCCGCCATATCTGTAAAAAGGACGGTCAAAATATTATATAGTTGCATGGGTCTAAAATCCTTAATTTTGCCGTTTGTCAAAGATATTTTACCAAAATATGTCAAATATAATAGGACAATTATGGGTTTCCGGTAAACGTATGGGTTCATTTCCCCCGAAAATTGGTAAATGTTTGGGTCAATTTTCATTTGCTGGTGGCACACCGAGTACCCCCGGGGGATATCCCACGGGTCCGATTTGTGCAACGAATCTTATCTAGAGATATGAACTAAATATGTTTTTGTAAACAAATGTATAAACTACATCATTTAATACAACCTTAGTGTGGACCTATGCACATATTCATATTTGATCCTTCCGCATCGAACCGCCGCGCACCGCAACACTTTGAACCGAACCGCCCGCATCATACCGAACCCGTACCGCAGTACTACCATTCTTCTTTCATTTGTTAGATTAGATTGTATTTAATGAATTATATTCAAAAGAGGCGTGTATTCAGCAAATCATCCATGTAAGCTCACCAAAAGTTGTGATCTTACCTTTTCCCCCATGAAATGTAGAGTATACTACAAATTCTAGTATCATTAACATTTTCCACGCGGCACGCGTCTGCAGACGACATTCCGAAATTTCACAATGTTTCAAAAATGTCACAATTATTGAAATTCATCACCATATTTGGAATCACCATACGAAATACATTAAAATAAGTATAATCATGCCTATTATGGCATGTATGGGTTTAGTAATCATTGAGATAAGACTTTGAAATGTGGGAAAGGTTTCTGAACTATCTGTTTAATTTGTATATGGTTATTAAACTAATAGCCGCATGGGAAGTGTTAAACACTTGTCACGCGGCAGTCGTCTGATGCATGCAGACGACACTGGTTCCAAAATGTCACAAAATGTTTCAAAAATATCAACATTATTGAATGTCATCACCATATTTGGAATCACTATGAGAAATGCATTGAAATATGTATGAACACGTTTAGAATTGGTTCAGTAATCATGGTAAAATCCTTGAGATAGACTTTGAAAGTTGGAAAAGGTTTTTGAAACATTATGGTAAAACTAATAATAGCCGCGTGCGTGGAAAGTGTTAACACTTTCCACGCGGCAGGCGGCTGCAGACGACATTCCAAAATGTCACAAAATGTTTCAAAAATGTCAAAATTATTGAATTATATTACTATATTTGGAATCACCATGAGAAATGCATTGAATTAAGTACAAACATGCCTATTATTGGTTCAGTAATCCTTTAAATATACTCTGAAAATTACGAAAAGGTTTTGGAAAATTCTGTTTTGTAATAGTAAAATTAATAGCCGCGTGGAAAGTATTAATATTGATACATAGTAAAAAGGGGAAAACACAACACTAGTAATATTCTCCATTGTGTAATGTTCTTTGTCATTTTGGTCAATTCATAAGGGGTAGGCCTACACACAGAAAACACTATGTAAAAAAATTACACAAATTATGTAAAAAAATACATAATCTGTGTAAAAATAGAACTCCATATTAAATACTATGTAAACAGTTGTGTTAAGCTTTTGCATAGGAATTTACACAAGCTTGGGTATATATTACATGTTTTATGTAAACTCTTACATAATAATTATGGAGTTCTATATTTACATAATTTTTTACATAGTGTTTTCTGTGTGTAGGTAAGGCCTACATTTTCGTATTTTTCTTATTCTTAAAAACCTCGTTTCATAGAAATATTCAACTATTCCCATTTTTTCGAGCTTTAACTTATTTATTTTTGTAAGTAAGATGTTATTATATTCATATGCAATATTAATTGATATTCCGTGTACACAGTTGTTATGCAATACAATGTACTGGGTAGGCCCATGCCTATAATCATTCACTGTGTACACCGTTTTTGTAAGGCCAAATTAAAAAAATCATTTGTCTCAAAGCTTCCGCGCGCGTTCGTTTATTGATGCGCATTAGAAAAACAAAAATCTGAAAAAAACGTCTTCTTTTTTTTTTCTTCTTTTTTTTCAAAAAAAATAAAAAAATTCCTAAAATGTCACTGATTTTTCAGATTTTCATTGATCACATCATCTTAAATACAAAAGTTCACTTTTACAAGGATTTCAATATTTTATATTTAAAAAAAAAAGATTTAAAAAAACAAAACAAACCCGCATTCCGCATTAGTTTTACAACAGGAGAGGAGCTTTGAGACAAACAATTAATTTAATTTGGCCTAATACGACCACTTTTCTCATGACAATTAGTGATCACCATACCGGAAGTATCACCGCTACCACGAACCTGGTAATATTTGCTCTATGTAGCTGGTGAGATCCAGTCCATAGCCTACTTCAAAGTATTCTTAATTTATAAAAGTGATCGCAAGATATTTGAAACCAAATGTTTTTCATTATTTTGTGTGTGTGTTCATGCCTATCAGTAGGCCTATAATAATGATTAAAACATATTTTCCACATTTATATCCATACGTTTTCATATTTATTACTCCCATATTTAATAAATTTATTTATATTTGGCAACTATATACATGTATTAACTGATCAGGTAATAAATGTGCTAATAACTCTAAAAGTTTAACTCTTAGGCCTACCATGGACTTTATCATAAGTCCATGCTCTTACATAGATGTTATCATGTTAACACTTTCCACGCGGCTATATTTTTACCATACACAAAACAGATTTTTCAGAAACCTTTCACAATTTTTAAAGTCTATCTCAAGGATTACTGAACCAATACTAGGCATGTTTGTACTTATGTCAATGCATTTCTCATGGTGATTCCAAATATCGTAATGAAATTAAACAATTTTGACATTTTTTAAACATTTTGTGACAATTTGGAATGTCGTCTGCAGCTGCCTGCCGCGTGGAAAGCGTTAACTGTATACAGTTTCGACCATTCTTAGCGTGCAACATCTCAAATTGAGAGGAGAGATAACTTTATAATTTAATATGGTGTTTTTTTTCATGTATAAGAGTCATACTTTTACTTAGAGTCATCAGCACATTTATTATACCTGAACAGATACTTTATTTTGACGACATTTTTGATAATAATTATGATACAATTAGCGTAATGTAAGCCTTGTTCATGTTGTTTAATATTGCGCCAACTAACTGATGAAATGAATTACAATTTCATAGTCAGAGACTAGCATTTTGTTGGACTGTGTGTCAGTGCATGTACCTACTAGTAATGTGTGTGTTCGTCATGCATGCATACGATGATAATGTGCAACATTACATACATGTAGCCCGATTTATCTGGCTCAGTGGTCATCTTTTTCATACGGACGTCTTACATTACGCTAATTGTATCATAATTATTATCAAAAATGTCTGGAAATGGAGCAGATCGGTACTTACCAGTCTTACCGGCTCGTAACATGCAAACAAAATGGCGACGAGAAAACGGCTCCTAAACATGTGCTATCTCAATATGACTCTTAAGAGAGTCAATATTACACCCCATTTGGGGTGTAATGACATTTTTCGAAAATGGGTCCTCAGGTAACCACCCAAAGGTGTCAAAATGAATATGACACCCTAATTTGACACCTTTAGGGTGTCAAACTCAATATGACACTTAAGGGGCTGTGCACCTTCAGGTACAGCCTCCGTAAACATGTAAAACTGCCGTAGCTTCGTCATTATTCATTTAATCCATATAAAAGTATACATTTTCTTGAAGTAAAGGGTTCAATAAATCTAATAAAGAACTTGATTTTTTTCGAAAATTGAGCTTTTTGGTAAAAATGATAAAAAACACGTATTTTAGGTTTTGTCAAGATAACTAAAAATATATTTTGTCAACAGTTATCGTTCTAGATGTATTGTAATCTTAACAAAATTATCTAGGAATCGTTTTTTTTTTTGTTTGTTTATTTTGGACATACTTTGTGATTTATTGACCAAATAAGACATAAAAGTCAACATTCTGAATTAAAAAAACCGTCCATTTCCACAAAAAGACCCCTAAATTTTGAACTAGGCAAATTATAATTAAACAAAAAAAACGATTCCTAGCGATGATCATGCTCTTTCCATTAAGCCTACTTACGTGTCATCAGATGCAGTATTTATCGACTTATTGTTTCCATAAAATTGCACATTTTACTCAAAAATGAACATAAAGAAATCAACCGATGAAGGTGAAAATGTGACAATACCGCCGTTTGATCATGGTTTACGGGAAAATATACCAATTTCAAATCCTGTTCTTTATATAATGAGGGTTAACGAATGTGAATGTGATTGAATGTGATTGCATTCGTCCAGTTATTAATTTTGTAAACTCTGCATTTGAGTTGCGTACATCTTCAGGAGTTTAAATTGTATATGATATATATGTATCTATATTTTTTGTTTTTTATACTTATGTACATTTGTTTGTTATAATCTGTTGGTGTGTTTGTTTGTTTGTTTCCTTATCTTTGTGTACTTTGACCATACCTATATGTTTGGTGAATGTCAAATAATAAATACATTATATATTATGAGAAGCATATGAATCCCCAACTTCCCAAACCCACCTTTGTCATGATGCAGAGTGTGAAAAAGAAGCCATACCTTTTCATGCGCATTCGAAGTGCGCCTACAATTTCCAGGAAGCGTAACGCATGAAAACGCGTGCGTTAATTGCTAACGAGCGCGAACGCGCGTGGAATGTTTTGAGTTGGCAAATTAAATGGTGACGCGTGCGCGTTAAACCAGTTGACAAATATTACACGCTCGTGTATTAATTTCTGTGCGCAACATGGCGGCTAATCATCAAAGTTTATCATTATAAGCCCAGTGCAGTTTGCAAGTCTTCATCAATGTGATCATTTTCAAATGCACCGTGACGCAGTTAGCGAGTTCTGGGTGTAAAAATCAGCCCTTCCTGTAGATTTTTAGTATAAACTTAGTAAAGGTGAGAAAATTGGAAAAATAAGAGAGAAAGCGAGAAATGGTGATGAAGATTTAATTATGACGTCGTTTGGTCGCAGCTGTCTGATAAATGTGTTCTTCTTCTTCTACTTCAGGGACGGAATCAGGTAAGCTTCTGATCAAAGTCACGTCACGAATTCCGATTTTATCAAAGTAAAAAGCCAAAAATTGCACTGAACTTGACCCTCGATATGCCAGCGCAACTGAAAAAAGGGAATTAGGTTTAGGTATAAAAACACTTATTACTCAATGTTTAATGAAGCAGGATAATAAGGTTAACGGTTTGTAAAATGACTATGAACATATGAACAGGTATTAAACAGTGGAGTGTCCCCCGGCCCCTTTTATTTTCTGTAAATACACTGGGTTGAAGGGGGCGAGGGTTTTTGAAATACAGTGCAGGATTTATAGTGGGTTGGAGGGATCGAGGGCCCCCCAATTTGGCGGTGGGTTTTTGAGGACGACACGTCTCGAGCACCGCCCCTCCCCGTTTTCAAATTTCGGACTCATCGGCGGCAATTCAGCCTGGTAAGGTAAAGTCCACCGGGAAAATATATACCATTTGCCTTAACACTTTCCACGCGGCAGGCGGCTGCAGACGACATTCAAATATTTCACAAAATGTTTAAAAAATGTCAAAATTATTTAATTTCATTACCATATTTAGGATCACCATGAGAAATACATTGTCATAAGTACAAACATGCCTAGTATTGGGTCAGTAATCCTTGAGATAGACTTTAAAAATTGTGAAAGGTTTCTGAAAAATCTGTTGTATGTATTGTAAAAATAATAGCCGCGTGGAAAGTGTTAAGCATTTTGGTTGGATCTCTTTAAAATGAGTTTTCCATCTACTGAAGATAACAATGATAACGGTCAAAACACTGCCATTATTATCAATTATATATCTAAATACTATTTGTGGCGATTCTGTCTGTCCAATGACTTCGAGTGTAGATTCCTGCCCATCTGTCCGTGCAATCGCTATGCGCAGGGATCTTCGCCCCACGTAGCAACCAGTGCCACGCAACAGTCACGAAAGTGTCACGCACGGCCCGCTACCGAAATTTTGATTTTCTTTAACCCGGTAGCTACTATTTGGGCTCAAATTGTGGCTTACGGAGTGAGTGGTGACATATGGTCTTCGCCCACAATATTTTCATTATATATATTTTGTATATAGCTATACATTCCTGTATATGTGGCTGTTTGTTATCCTTAAAGATCGCATCGCAATAAGCATTTATACAGGATAATACGACAGACAAATAAAATATTTTACGAACTTTTCTATATGTAAACAAACTCTTGCACTGTTGCTGCGCGCTCGCGTATAAAACAAAACATGGCGAACGCGTAATGGCGCACACCGTAAGGTGCGTACGCGTTCGTGGCGCAAACTGGGTCTTTATTGGGCGGGTAAAAGGACCGTATCTCCGCAGTGCAAACCGTTCAGTATACTACAAAACGGCGCACCGGGAGACGAGAACAAAAAGTCAATCATACAGCCAGGATAGAGAGAGGACTCCAATTAACTTCATGTAGCTTTATGTATTCAGCCAACGTTGGTCCAACATTGCCCTAACGTTTCAATGTTAAACAACATTGGCACAACGTTAGTGCAATATATTTGTCTGTTGGGCCAACGTTTTGCCGGATTTTGTCTTGTAAACTAATGTACGTTACTTCAGCGTTTGCCCAACCTTTGAAAGAACACAATCATAACACTGTAGATAAAACACACAAATTCATTGGTAACAATTTATTTGAAATCTTCTGTTTTATTGGTATCATGAATAATCTGTAATATAAACACTTCAAAAGAAGTAAGTTCCCCTTTAGGGGTTCCCTTATATTTCCAAAACAATACATTGGAATGAAATGGGGTTTTCAGTCAAATAATTATGGGCTTCATACCAATACTTGACCAACATTTCAAATCAACAGGTTCTGTCATGCTCGAGTGAGCACGTATTGAATGACGGAATGTCCCATTTCAAAAGTTGCTAAAATAACGTTTAATTTCAAAAGTTGCTCAAATAAATTATTTGTATGTTTAGTAGCGGGTGTATCCGCCGCGTTGTTGTATGACTTGCCGACATCGACGTCTCATAGTGTTGATGAGGCGCGCCACTCGATGCTGTGGGATCTCATCCCTCTCTTGTAGTACTATAGTATTAGGCCTATTATTTATTAGCTATCCCTATAAATTGCCTTGTCACCTACGTAGATTGAAGCATACTTTTTTCATTGGGAGAAAGGCAAAAAAGTACAAGGATATCAAAGGTGCAACTATGCACTATTTAATTAATTAGGCCTATTGTTTACATCTCATGCTCATAACATCGTTACCATATTTTTTTGGGGGGAGGGGGGGGGGGGGGGTCCGACGGACAGCAGTATAGACCATCCTCTCCCACCATAACCCACCCTTTCCCATTTGCTTTCAGTTTAGAACATTCAGACGTTTTATTGATTCAAAAATATGAATGAGGAGCCATTTTAGCGATCGAAATGGGAAGACCTTTGTTCAGCATGTTCAGTCAGAATTTCAATCGGTTTGTTCCCGAATTTATATATATATTATTATTCAATTTAACCATGAAATATTAGGAAGATGCATAGAAGAAACATGACTTGATTAACCTGGTAATATCTTGGAACTTATTTTGTTTGATATTATCATGATTATGGCATATTACCAAACCGTATAGGCCTAACACCCAAACGCAAACTGAAATAAATTAAGCTTTATAATGGATATTATATTTAAATAGGGGAAGGTGGGGTAATGGCGGACGCGGGGTAATCGCGGACAGGGCTGTATCTAAAGGCAGGTGAAAGAAGGTGGTATTTTGCCACCCTATGATGTTAGGTGCCTCTCCATTGAAATCACACAAAACCTAAATAGGATGGTTGTCTCGCAAATTCTCGCGAGAATTACAAAAATCACTTTTTGGGCAAGTTGATATTTTGGTGCATTAATTTCTCTTTGAAACTGGTATTTCTACATCAAGGAAAACAAAGTCTTATTATTTTTTTATGTAATGTATGATACCTTCTGATAAAAAAGAAATGAATTCGGAGTCACAATGATGAGCATAATAATAAGAGAGGATGTGCCCATACATTGTACATGGATTGGGGTAATCCCGGACATGTACCGTTTCCATGGTAACCAATATGGGCGTGGTCAATTTAACATCATAAATCGGTAATAGTTGTTGACCATATAAATATGTGACATTGTTCTTTGATTTCTGCTACACTTTTAAAAAGGGTATTTTTTAACTCCCATTGAAATGCTATATTCCAATAAAAAGAGAGCTGCCATTGATAAATACGGTCCGGGATTACCCCCAGAGTGTGGGGTAATGCCGGACGACGCCATTTTTTTTACAGGAGAGGATGTCCAGCCCTACCCTTCCCTATATATACCCCCACGGCCACCCCCTTGTTTTAGATTGCCGCGTGTGCACATAACTATACAAAGTTAGACTATAATATAAACCATGATAACATCGGCCTGCCCGACTATGCTTCTCCGATCATACACTCGCCCATAATAATTAATATGTAGGCCTATGTCAAATGACACTTATAATTGATATTATGTTTGATATAAAAAGACAAATTAGTACATCGAGTTGAACTAATTGAGAACACAGCTAACAAAACAACGATAAAAAGTAATAGGGATACCATAATTAGTGATGACAATAATTAAATAAACAGGTCTTGGATGGACGGGCGAGTGGGACAGACATGGACAATATCGAAAGGAAACAAAAAGACAACATAACACCTTCGGATAAAACTCCAGTGTGAGTCTTTTTGATACTTCTTGATGTTTCATGGATTAAAAATCTTTCTCTGTCCTTTATTTTTGTATTTTTTCCTACTCTCTTTCCAAACTCTTGACACTAACTCTTGCCCAAAGCCTTGTTTTATTTATTACTTGCTTCAGCCACACCCCGGCAAAAATGATGGTTTGATAAAAGTCGAGCCCCCGATGCGTAAACAACGCGTGTGACCAAGCCCTCAAAACGCGCCAAAAACATAGCGGTTAACGCAGCACGCATTGGCGGCATTCTAAACAACAGCGTCGCGTATTAAGCGAACAGGCGCGTGATAATTTGCGTGAAAAACAAAACTTTCACGGGATACGCGGCGCATGGGAATTTCGCTGATCCCCTGCGGGCAGACTTTTCCATTCCACTTTGTAGATGATCAGGCTAAGGGATTTAAATCCTTCTAAATAGGCTTTTGGGATTTCGAAATTGAAAATTTCTTTTCATGTACTGATAGATAACACTATGAAGTTTTGAAAAATGAAGAAAAGTGAAATTAGTGAAAAATACAAAATTGAGAGTCCACAGCCCCCTTAAGAGGGGCCAATATTACACCCCATTTGGGGTGTAATGGCATTTTCGAAAATGGGTCCTCAGGTAACCACCCAAAGGTGTCAAAATGAATATGACACCCAAAGGTGTCATATTTTACACCCATAATGGTGTCAATTTGACACCTTTAGGCCTAGTAAAAAAATAAACATGTTTCCCGTCCCCGCCCGCCTCCTTTTTGGCCGCCGCCTCCTATTTTTTACTATTTACTATTTCCAAAAATTCTGTAAAAAAAAAATTAATTTTTTTTAATTTTATTTTTTAAAAATTTTAATTTTTTTTTTAGATTGATCCTTTGCCCATAGGAATGGGCAGGTGTAATAGAAATGGTGTATCATTTCATAGCATGTTCATGCCATGCATGACACAGCATTATTGACATGGCTTCTCAATTGAAATAGTACCATGGGGACCAATACTAGGCCTACATCCTTTCGATCAATGATGTTTTGTTCCTCATTCAACCTGAAAAATGAAGAAAACATAAAGAAACAATGTTTACTTGGCTCTATATATTAGGTAAACCTTTTTCATATTTTTATTCCTCTGGCAATTAGAGTGGAAAATCCTGCTTAGGAGTGTCTGCAACACAGTCAGTTGGTCACTTTCGACTTGGCGGCCATCTTGAAAAAAATAGCAAAAAATGGGAAAATAGTAAATAGTAAGACCCTCCCTCCTCCTTTTTTTAAAAAGTCCGGACGGGAAACATGTAATTTTTTTTACTATGCCTTAGGTGGCCAACTGAGGACCCATTTTTTGACGCTTGTTTTAGTGTCAAAATGACACCAAATTATTTTTCAGTGTATATATATATTTATAAAAATTGAACAAAGTATTAAAGTTTTTGACTGTTTGCTTTCAATTTCGGCTATTTTAAATCCCCATCGAAATGATATATTGTTGAACACAACGATACATTTTTGCCCGGCAATTAAATACGCTAGAGCTATGATTTGTGTGTACTGCTGTCTTTCAAGTGTTCAGAGAAGTAGGTGATTTGATAGATTAAAAAAAAAAAAAAATCCCGACCGACCTACCCTATTTGTTTTGGTCATGTTACGCCAATCAAACTTCTTTTTTTTTAGGCCGTACCGTCATACACTGAAGCCAAAACACACTCGGCTAATCGGATTATTTTCGGAAAACTTCGATTTGAAATGGTCTATACATGTAATGTATATTGTACACACAATTGAACCAAAGATGACTGTACGGCCCGTCATATTATATCAAGATTACGTAACACAAATAGTGTCTACTCTAGATTCAACGTTGAAATAGATGTCATATTGATATCCATGTTAACACTTTCCACGCGGCAGGCGGCTGCAGACGACATTCCAAAATTTCACAAAAAGTTTAAAAAATATCAAAATTATGGAATGTCATTACCATATTTGGAATCATCTTGAGAAATGCATTGGCATAAGTACAAACATGCCTAGTATCGGGTCAGTAATCCTTGAGATAGACTTTGAAAATTGTGAAAGGTTTCTAAAAAATCTGTTTTGTGTATGGTGAAATAATAGCCGCGTGGAAAGTTAAAGTATAATAATGTACAGTTTTTATTGTAACACATATTGTGTCATCCCATATTTCGTAAGTAATTCCCCTGTAATTTATGTTATTTCACTCCACATTTCATATTCAAATACCCAATCCATGCCGGACCATGTATCCTATACTAAATAATAAAAGCACATACACAGCCAGTCCAGAGTTCCACCAATTTCACTTATTGTACAGCTCTAGAGTGCTGTAAATTTGACATCGTAAATAACCTGATTAATTATATCACAACTTGGTATGTGTGTGTTAATAGTAGATGATTGTTTATCTTGATCAACAGTTGCTTGAATCAAAACTTTTAAGTTCTATCAGTGTCCTACTGTGCAGGGGTGTGTACAGCAGAGTTCTGCCACATAAATCATCACTAAATAGTCACTGTCGATGAGTGCTTTTAATTCCTTATAGCTCTCGGCAGCTACGCTGCCTCGTGCTATAAGTCATACTTATATACACCTATTATAGCTAGCCGTGATATACAGTTTACGCCCTCGCCCGGTTGTATTAATAGTATTATATCAACCAAGCCGATTATAACCAATCCAAGCTGTTCTAATCAGCGGCCCATAATCCATGAAATAATGTTACCGAGCTGTTCCAACCAGCAGGCTATCCCCACCATCTCCAACTCTAGTAACACGTGCGAGCTGAACTTAGTCATACAAATATTTTATATTTATTCATGTATTTATTGTTCATCTTACTATGGCACGCCGTTTGGGTCAAAATTAACATTGTTTTTGTATATCAATTTGTGTTTTACATGCTGTTTTTTGTGTATCAATTTGTGATTTACATGTGTGTGTTTGTATATCAATTTGTGTTACGTAAATGATATGCAAACAAGATATAAAAGAAACACAAAGCAGCATGAAAATAAAATGATAAACGCAAAACGACTGGTAAATTAGTTTTAACAAACACAAACTCGTATAGACACCGCAAAACGACTGGCACAGTAGTGTATACAAACACGAAAGGATATAAACACAGAATGATGTACAACACAAAACGATCGACAAAAAAACATATACAAACACAAACCGACTGCGGTAGCGCGAGACATTATGAGACAGAAGGACAAAATGCACGTGAAGTGATTCCGAAGCAATCCTACGTGCTGTGAATGCTCTATTGCCACTTCGTCCAATGCCATTTCGTCCATTAACAAGTTCGTCCAATGCCATTTCGTCTAATGCCATTGTCCAATGCCATTTCGTCTAATGCCATTTCGTCCAATAGCCATTTAATAGCCATTTCGACCAATAGCCATTGTAGTTGACTTTTGGCACATAAATCCATTTCGTCCAATAGCCATTTCGTCCAATAGCCATTTAATAGCCATTTCGAGCAATAGCCATTGTAGTTGACTTTTGGCACATTTCGTCCATACCCATTTGGTCCAATAGCCATTTGGTCCAATAGCCATTTGGTCCAATAACCACTTTGTCCAATAGCCATTTCGTCTAATAGCCATTTCGACCAATAGCAATTTCGTCCCATAGTAATTTGTCCAAAAGCCATTTGGTCCAATAGCCATTTGGTCCAATAGCCATTTGGTCCAATAGCTACTTAATAGCCATTTCGACCAATAGCCATTGTAGTTGACTTTGGCACATAAATCCATTTCGTCCTATAGCCATTTCGTCCAATAGCCATTTAATAGCCATTTCGACTAATAGCCATTGTATTTGACTTTTGGCACATTTCGTCCATACCCATTTCGTCCATACCCATTTGGTCCAATAGCCATTTGGTCCAATAACCACTTCGTCCAATAGCCATTTCGTCTAATAGCCATTTCGACCAATAGCCATTTCGCCCCATAGCCATTTCGTCCGATTGCTTCCCACCAAAAGTCAACTACAATGGCTATTGGTCGAAATGGCTATTGGACGAAATGGCTATTGGACGAAATGGCTTTTGGACGAAATGGCTTTTGGACCATTGGGCGAAATGGCTATTGGTCGAAATGGCTATTAGACGAAATGGCTATTGGACGAAGTGGTTATTGGACGAAATGGCTATTGGACGAAATGGTTATTGGACGAAGTGGTTATTGGACCAAATGGCTATTGTGGACCAAATGGCTATTGGACCAAATGGCTATTGGACCAAATGGCTATTGGACCAAATGGCTTTTGGACGAAATGACTATTGGACGAAATGGCTTTTGGACGAAATGGCTATTGGGCGAAATGGCTATTGGACGAATTGGTTATTGGACGAAATGGCTATTGGACGAAATGGTTATGGTTATTGGACGAAATGGTTATGGTTATTGGACGAAGTGGGTATTGGACGAAATGGCTATTGTGGACCAAATGGCTATTGGATTAAATGGCTTTTAGACGAAATGGCTATTGGACTAAATGGCTATTGGACCAAATGGCTATTGGACCAAATGGCTATTGGACCAAATGGCTATTGGACCGAATGGCTACTGGACCAAATGGATATGGACGAAATGGCTATTGGACCAAATGGCATTGGACGAAATGGCTATTGGACGAAGTGGGAATGGACAAAATGGCTATTGGACGAAGTGGCTATTGGACCAAGTGACATTGGACAAAATGGCTATTGGACCAAATGGGTATGGACCAAATGGTTATTGGACCAAATGGCATAGGACGATATGGCTATTGGGCGAAGTGGGAATGGACAAAATGGCTATTGGACGAAGTGGCTATTGGACCAAGTGACATTGGACGAAGTGGCTATTGAACGAAATGACATTGGACGAAGTGGCTATTGGACCAAGTGGTTATCGGACCAAGTGGCTAATGGACGAAATGGCCTTAGACGAAATGGCATTGGACAATGGGATTAGACGAAATGGCATTGGACAATGTCATTAGACGAAATGTCATTGGACGAACTGGTTAATGGACGAAATGGCATTGGACGAAGTGGCAATAGAGCATTCACAAAATGACATTGGACGAAGTGGCTATTGGACCAAGTGGTTATTGGACCAAGTGGCTATTGGACGAAATGGCACTTTGAGATAGAAGGGATGCTACGGATGCTTGGGATAGTAGGGATGCTTTGGTGGGTTTTTTTTAAATTTTGAACCAAATGGCGTGCCAAGGAACGCCGTTTGGTTCAAAATTAACATGGTGTATTTAAGTTTTGAACCAAATGGCGTGCCAAGGAACGCCGTTTGGTTCAAAATTAACATGGTGTTTTTAAAATTTTGAACCAAATGGCGTGCCAAGGTACGCCGTTTGGTTCAAAATGTAAAAAAACCCGACACGTTGACACATATTGAACCAAACGGCGTGGCATAGGCACGCCGTTTGGTTCAAAATGTAAAAAAAGACACGTAAAAACACATATTGATGTACACAAAAACTACATGTAAAACACAAATTGATATACAAAAAACAATTAAAACACCAATCTATATACAAAAACAATGTTAAGTTTGAAACAACACGTAAAACACAAATTGATATACAAAAAACACACATGTAAATCACAAATTGATATACAAAAAACAACATGTAAAACACATATTGATATACAAAAACAATGTTAATTTTGACCCAAACGGCGTGCCATATCTTACTGTTGATTTTGTATATAAATACGGTATGCATTTACTTTAGAAATGCACGATTTATTTATTGAGGCGTATTTATAAAATTTTAATTTAACATAGGCGCTTCTTTGTAAGCTAATGCACTTATCAATTGTATGGCCCCGGGGGACCCGGGGATAGCGGGGATTAGGGCCGGGACGTACAAATTACCCATGTGACGTCCCGGGTACAATCGTGTACGGTCCCCGCAGGGCCGGGCACCATTTTTTGTACGTCCCCGCAACAGTCCCGGCCCCCCTGCCGGGACAAAGTTGTACATCAGTCCATAGTATAGTATCACTAGGACTATTGAGTAATGGTGACTCGCTAGCATCTAGTGTGGTCCGCCCAAACAGCATGAAAAACCGATAAGCTGTGGATAATGCCCATTATCAGAGTAAAATTATGTGGATATGCAATAAAGGGTTGATATGTTGATCATAATGCATGCATCATCAAAACAGATAGTGATAGGCCTTGATTAAACCTGTAGAATTACACGTGCGCATGATGGTACATAAGTATAGATTAAGCTACGTCGGATAAAATAGCCTGACTAGTTTCGGATCTTCTGATAGTTAGAGTGAGATCCTCATCAGAGGCGGTAGAGGAAATAGATATTTAACAGATAGAGCAATGACATGACTAATTTGTCGTTTAAAAGCAGGCAAAGCATCAACATTATATTGGATATAGGCCTACTGATGTAGGCATAATGTTGCATGCTGCTTAGCTTTCAAATTATGATGTTATCTAAATGAATGCTCGGACTGATGTGAATGATAGACTATCTATAAGATAGCCAGCATGTTATAAAGTCCCGGTCATCCATTCCCCAGGACAAAGTATTCACCCGGTTACAATCCCAAGGTCGCTTATTTCTTTCTGCAACCATAACGGAATGCATTTCTATGTGTTCCCTATTGTGTTATTAGGCTTATTTCGTCAAGCGCATCGCATCTCTAGCTTATTTATAGCAAGCGCCCGGGGTGTACATTTGTGTACCTAGCGTACGTCCCCGCTACAGGGATCACACCACTAAATAGAGCTCCATAGGGATATGTACAAAAAAACTGATGTAAAATTCTGTTTTAGACCACTAAATTGCGAACTTGGACCTTGTAGAGTGATTTTTTCTTAAAGATGATCACATTTTCTCACCAAAAAGTGAAGAAAATAGGTAGGTGAGCCTGCTCGATTTTCCCAAATACGCCCATGGAGTTGACTACCTCTCTGACGGGCTTATAAATATCGCCGTAATCGGTAATGTTTCCAGTAAAAAGCACAAATTTGAAAGATCTCTCAACATTTATCTTGATGCTATTCACAGTTTATAGTCAGGGTAGGCCTACATGTATAGGGTCATGTGTTTTAAGCTCGCCTCCTTTCGCGTTACACACGGATTTTGGCTTTCACGACATGATTTTAACTTTACACATTTATATTTGCTTGTATACCCCCCCTGAGGTAGTAAAAGTATATATTTTCTGAAGTGAAATTTCATGAGGAAATCAAATATGCCATTAAAATTATAGTACGACTAAGAACTAAAATGGTATGATCGGAAATGTTCGGAAAAATATCAGAGTTTTTAATTTTTAATTCGAGATCCATATATTTTTTATACCTATACCCCTATCATTATTTACTTTACATATTTGAATTCCTCATGAAATTACCCATTAGATGATATATAATTGTTAAAGTTACTACGTCGGTATGGTAATTATACCGGCTAGTGAATATCTCCAATTTTTATTTTATATATTTTTAGAATTTTCAAAAGTATTTGTTTAAGGATGAACCCTTCCCTGATATAAACTGC
>CM069457.1:47865415-47924865 GCA_035610835.1 Ophiura sarsii | reverse complement strand
ATTTTACAAAGAGATATCACCTAAGGCATGGGCCTATTGTCGATTACTCATTACTGCTATATTACTATCTTCTGAAGATAGCTATCCGACGCAACGTACTAAACCGTTGTCCCTGTAGACAAATATTGTACAGCACCGTGTATATTATGTATGAATGAGTAGTAGGGGGAGGGGTGCAAGAAGAAGAAGACAAATATTTTATGGTCCTGGTCGACTCAATTCTTTCAAATCTTATTTTTTCAAAACCTTTGAAGTAAAATTTGAAAAAATAAACTAAGCCGCTGTACCGAGATTCGAACCCATGGAAGTGATAATTCCGCGGTCTCAGTTGAATCCACTACACTAGTAAGGCAATGTGCTGTACTAATAGGGACCCATGGTATAACAATGTATCTTGTTAAACCGATGTTCTTCCTAAGACGTTCAAGTACTGGAATACACTTATCATTACCGGTCTACCCGATTAAAATTATATACACGTTCATACTGTTCAAAATAATAAGTATTTTTCGCATTTCAGACGAATAACCACGGTCAACAAAAAATACCCATTCGTAATATAAACAAATAAAAAATCAACTTTAAAATTAAAGGTGACAAAGATTCCACGGCACGCGGAATGAAAGAAAACAACATAACAAACGAAAACAAAGCAATAACAAACACGACGAACTCTGCGGGAGTCGAACCTCCAACCTTTGCGTTCTAAGACAGATCACACGCCACTAAGCTAACAGGGAAGTCACCTTTTTAAAGAGGATTTTTGGTTATTATACACTAGCGCCGTAACGGTCAACCACGGTCTACATATCATTACAATAGAACGCTATGCACGGTCTACCAAAATGAATAGAAAAGGATGATCAGTTCTCCCTTTCTTTTAATTTTGGTAGACCGTGCATAGCGTCCTATTGTAATCATGTGTGGACCGTGGTTGACCGTTACGGCGCTAGTGTATGATAACCAAAAATCCTCTTTAAAAAGCTGACTTCTCTGTTAGCTTAGTGGCGTGTGATCTGGTTTTAGAATGCAAAGGTTGGGAGGTTCGACTCCCGCAAAGTTCGTCGTGTTTGTTATTGCTTTGTTTCGTTTGTTATGCTGTTTTCTTTAATTCCACGTGCCGTTGGAATCTTTGTCACCTTTAAATTTGAGTGAATTTTTTGTATTTGTTTATACGAATGGGTATAATATATAATATGCGATATGCCCATGTAATTTACTATTACGTTTTCAAGTAGATATTTTGTGTTTGTTGACATCTATCTATATAGATTTGATAACTATCTGATACTGTAATAATTGTATTTTACTTACCAGCGTTGTCATGATATGACTCGTTCAGAACTTGCGCTTTTGGTTATTCTCCGAACCATACAAACACCACACAACCCCCCCCCCCCACCCTCCCATTCCCTGTCTCCACACACACCAACCCGGCCCATCATATACTTCTGATATTGCGATCAAAAGATTGTTATATCAAAATCAATAGTTTACTTAATGATAATATTTTGTTTTACCTATATCCTATCAAGATGCCTTTGTTAAAAGTACCATTTAGGTGGGCGTGATTTAGACAATGCCCCTTTTAAATTGAAGATAGTGCTGACCCAGTATTTTTATTAATTAAACTATACTCTCCGTACATTATCGCTGACTAATATTGCCAAATATGAGATAATTTTAAACATTTTTAAAGGAGTTATAAGGAAGTGTATGAATTCAGTACATATTTTTTGCAATGCTTCAATACAATCATGTTCAAAACTGTTGGGGACACTTCTTGCATGCACTGCGAAAATGGTAGTCCCTCCCCACTAAACCTCAATGTTGGTCCCGAATAAGAGCATCGTCCATCAAAGGGCTGTAGTATAGATACGCTCCAAGAGCATCGTCCATCAAAGGGCTGTAGTATAGATACGCTCCAACATTGATTTTGGGGGGGGTGGGGGGGGGGGGGGAAGGGGGGAACTTTACATCAACTAGTTTGAAATATCAATACTTTCAACATGTTCAACTGAAAGCTTTACTCAATTTGGTAGATATTCCGTGCGTATGTGTAAAGTTGTCCCAACAGGTTTTGAACAAGATTGTATTAAAGAAATGGAAAAATGGGCTATAAAAAATACGAATATCCTTATATCTCGAGACCGGTAGCTTCAATTTGAATCAATCTTTTTAAGAAATGAAGCACATTATCTCGGTATCATTCTGAGTTGAACTTCATGTCAATTGCGTATACATATTTAATTAAAAAACATAAATAACCATGGTTTTGATACATTTTCATACTTTACAAGTAACTTATTAAAAAGCGGCGGGGTGTTACAAGCGATGACATCATCGTCCCTGATCGCACGTGACTCCACCTGGTATGTTTAGATATGACCCAGACATTTTGGGCTACAATGAGAACAACATTGGAATAATTTCTTAGAATTGTTTTAGTTTTCAGAAACAAAGACCTTAGTGTCTTATTCATGAACGAGATCGCTCTTTTTTCCAATTAAACCGAATTATCTTCATTTAAAAGCCATGCTTTATAAAGCGTCGTGTTAGCTGTTTGATTTCAATTACTTATCCTCAGAACTTTGACTTGAACTTCACTGTATACTCTTGTCCTGGTTATAGTCAGATCACTTTGTTCTTAAACTTGACTTTAAGATGGTATTTTACAAAGAGATATCACCTAAGGCATGGGCCTATTGTCGATTACTCATTACTGCTATATTACTATCTTCTGAAGATAGCTATCCGACGCAACGTACTAAACCGTTGTCCCTGTAGACAAATATTGTACAGCACCGTGTATATTATGTATGAATGAGTGTAGTAGGGGGAGGGGGTGCAAGAAGAAGAAGACAAATATTTTTATGGTCCTGGTCGACTCAATTCTTTCAAATCTTATTTTTTCAAAACCTTTGAAGTAAAATTTGAAAAAATAAACTAAGCCGCTGTACCGAGATTCGAACCCATGGAAGTGATAATTCCGCGGTCTCAGTTGAATCCACTACACTAGTAAGGCAATTGTGCTGTACTAATAGGGACCCATGGTATAACAATGTATCTTGTTAAACTCGATGTTCTTCCTAAGACGTTCAAGTACTGGAATACACTTATCATTACGGTCTACCCGGATTAAATTATATACACGTTCATACTGTTCAAAATAATAATGTATTTTTCGCATTTCAGACGAATAACCACGGTCAACAAAAAATACCCATTCGTAATATAAACAAATAAAAAATCAACTTTAAAATTAAAGGTGACAAAGATTCCACGGCACGCGGTATGAAAGAAAACAACATAACAAACGAAAACAAAGCAATAACAAACACGACGAACTCTGCGGGAGTCGAACCTCCAACCTTTGCGTTCTAAGACAGATCACACGCCCACTAAGCTAACAGGGAAGTCACCTTTTTAAAGAGGATTTTTGGTTATTATACACTAGCGCCGGTAACGGTCAACCACGGTACTACATATCATTACAATAGAAACGCTATGCACGGTCTACCAAAATGAATAGAAAAGGATGATCAGTTCTCCCTTTCTTTTAATTTTGGTAGACCGTGCATAGCGTCCTATTGTAATCATGTGGTGGACCCGTGGTTGACCGTTACGGCGCTAGTGTATGATAACCAAAAATCCTCTTTAAAAAGCTGACTTCTCTGTTAGCTTAGTGGCGTGTGATCTGTTTTAGAATGCAAAGGTGGAGGTTCGACTCCCGCAAAGTTCGTCGTGTTTGTTATTGCTTTGTTTTCGTTTGTTATGCTGTTTTCTTTAATTCCACGTGCCGTGGAATCTTTGTCACCTTTAAATTTAAAGTGAATTTTTTGTATTTGTTTTATACGAATGGGTATAATATATAATATGCGATATGCCCATGTAATTTACTATTACGTTTTCAAGTAGATATTTTGTGTTTGTTGACATCTATC
This sequence comes from Ophiura sarsii, assembly GCA_035610835.1. NCBI lineage: Eukaryota > Metazoa > Echinodermata > Ophiuroidea > Amphilepidida > Ophiuridae > Ophiura > Ophiura sarsii. The sequence goes on along the minus strand of CM069457.1, from coordinate 47,920,921 downwards.
TATATAGATTTGATAACTATCTGATACTGTAATAATTGTATTTTACTTACCAGCGTTGTCATGATAAGACTCGTTCAGAACTTGCGCTTTTGGTTTTGTCTCCGAACCATACAAACACCACACAACCCCCCCCCCCCCCCCTCCCATTCCCTGTCTCCACACACACCAACCCGGCCCATCATATACTTCTGATATTGCGATCAAAGATTGTTATATCAAAATCAATAGTTTTACTTAATGATAATATTTTGTTTTACCTATATCCTATCAAGATGCCTTTGTTAAAAGTACCATTTAGGTGCGTGATTTAGACAATGCCCCTTTAATTTGAAGATAGTGCTGACCCAGTATTTTATTAATTAAACTATACTCTCCGTACATTATCGCTGACTAATATTGCCAAATATGAGATAATTTTAAACATTTTTAAAGGAGTATATAAGGAAGTGTATGAATTCAGTACATATTTTTTGCAATGCTTCAATACAATCATGTTCAAAACTGTTGGGACACTTTCTTGATGCACTGCGAAAATGGTAGTCCCTCCCCTAAACTCAATGTTGGTCCGAATAAGAGCATCGTCCATCAAAGGGCTGTAGTATAGATACGCTCCAAGAGCATCGTCCATCAAAGGGCTGTAGTATAGATACGCTCCAACATTGATTTTGGGGGGTGGGGGGGGGGGGGAAGGTGGGAACTTTACATCAACTAGTTGAAATATCATACTTTCAACATGTTCAACTGAAAGCTTTACTCAATTTGGTAGATATTCCGTGCGTATGTGTAAAGTGTCCCAACAGGTTTTGAACAAGATTGTATTAAAGAAATGGAAAAATGGGCTATAAAAAATACGAATATCCTTATATCTCGAGACCGGTAGCTTCAATTTGAATCAATCTTTTTAAGAAATGAAGCACATTATCTCGGTATCATTCTGAGTTGAACTTCATGTCAATTGCGTATACATATTTAATTAAAAAACATAAATAACCATGGTTTTGATACATTTTCATACTTTACAAGTAACTTATTAAAAGCGGCGGGTGTTACAGCGATGACATCATCGTCCCTGATCGCACGTGACTCCACCTGGTATGTTTAGATATGACCCAGACATATTGGCTACAATGAGAACAACATTGGAATAATTTCTTAGAATTGTTTTAGTTTTCAGAAACAAAGACCTTAGTGTCTTATTCATGAACGAGATCGCTCTTTTTTCCATTAAACCGAATTATCTTCATTTAAAAGCCATGCTTTATAAGCGCGTGTTAGCTGTTTGATTTCAATTACTTATCCTCAGAACTTTGACTTGAACTTCACTGTATACTCTTGTCCTGGTTATAGTCAGATCACTTTGTTCTTAAACTTGACTTTAAGATGGTATTTTACAAAGAGATATCACCTAAGGCATGGGCCTATTGTCGATTACTCATTACTGCTATATTACTATCTTCTGAGATAGCTATCCGACGCAACGTACTAAACCGTTGTCCCTGTAGACAAATATTGTACAGCACCGTGTATATTATGTATGAATGAGTAGTAGGGGGAGGGGTGCAAGAAGAAGAAGACAAATATTTTATGGTCCTGGTCGACTCAATTCTTTCAAATCTTATTTTTTCAAAACCTTTGAAGTAAAATTTGAAAAAATAAACTAAGCCGCTGTACCGAGATTCGAACCCATGGAAGTGATAATTCCGCGGTCTCAGTTGAATCACTACACTAGTAAGGCAATGTGCTGTACTAATAGGGACCATGGTATAACAATGTATCTTGTTAAACCGATGTTCTTCCTAAGACGTTCAAGTACTGGAATACACTTATCATTACCGGTCTACCCGATTAAAATTATATACACGTTCATACTGTTCAAAATAATAATGTATTTTTCGCATTTCAGACGAATAACCACGGTCAACAAAAAATACCCATTCGTAATATAAACAAATAAAAAATCAACTTAAAATTAAAGGTGACAAAGATTCCACGGCACGCGGAATGAAAGAAAACAACATAACAAACGAAAACAAAGCAATAACAAACACGACGAACTCTGCGGGAGTCGAACCTCCAACCTTTGCGTTCTAAGACAGATCACACGCCACTAAGCTAACAGGGAAGTCACCTTTTTAAAGAGGATTTTTGGTTATTATACACTAGCGCCGTAACGGTCAACCACGGTCTACATATCATTACAATAGAACGCTATGCACGGTCTACCAAAATGAATAGAAAAGGATGATCAGTTCTCCCTTTCTTTTAATTTTGGTAGACCGTGCATAGCGTCCTATTGTAATCATGTGTGGACCGTGGTTGACCGTTACGGCGCTAGTGTATGATAACCAAAAATCCTCTTTAAAAAGCTGACTTCTCTGTTAGCTTAGTGGCGTGTGATCTGTTTTAGAATGCAAAGGTTGGAGGTTCGACTCCCGCAAAGTTCGTCGTGTTTGTTATTGCTTTGTTTTCGTTTGTTATGCTGTTTTCTTTAATTCCACGTGCCGTGGAATCTTTGTCACCTTTAAATTTAAAGTGAATTTTTTGTATTTGTTTATACGAATGGGTATAATATATAATATGCGATATGCCCATGTAATTTACTATTACGTTTTCAAGTAGATATTTTGTGTTTGTTGACATCTATCTATATAGATTTGATAACTATCTGATACTGTAATAATTGTATTTTACTTACCAGCGTTGTCATGATAAGACTCGTTCAGAACTTGCGCTTTTGGTTATTCTCCGAACCATACAAACACCACACAACCCCCCCCCCCCCCCCCTCCCATTCCCTGTCTCCACACACACCAACCCGGCCCATCATATACTTCTGATATTGCGATCAAAGATTGTTATATCAAATCAATAGTTTACTTAATGATAATATTTTGTTTTACCTATATCCTATCAAGATGCCTTTGTTAAAAGTACCATTTAGGTGCGTGATTTAGACAATGCCCCTTTAAATTGAAGATAGTGCTGACCCAGTATTTTATTAATTAAACTATACTCTCCGTACATTATCGCTGACTAATATTGCCAAATATGAGATAATTTTAAACATTTTTAAAGGAGTTATAAGGAAGTGTATGAATTCAGTACATATTTTTTGCAATGCTTCAATACAATCATGTTCAAAACTGTTGGGACACTTCTTGCATGCACTGCGAAAATGGTAGTCCCTCCCCCTAAACTCAATGTTGGTCCGAATAGAGCATCGTCCATCAAAGGGCTGTAGTATAGATACGCTCCAAGAGCATCGTCCATCAAAGGGCTGTAGTATAGATACGCTCCAACATTGATTTTGGGGGGTGGGGGGGGGGGGGGGGGAAGGGGGAACTTTACATCAACTAGTTTGAAATATCATACTTTCAACATGTTCAACTGAAAGCTTTACTCAATTTGGTAGATATTCCGTGCGTATGTGTAAAGTGTCCCAACAGGTTTTGAACAAGATTGTATTAAAGAAATGGAAAAATGGGCTATAAAAAATACGAATATCCTTATATCTCGAGACCGGTAGCTTCAATTTGAATCAATCTTTTTAAGAAATGAAGCACATTATCTCGGTATCATTCTGAGTTGAACTTCATGTCAATTGCGTATACATATTTAATTAAAAAACATAAATAACCATGGTTTTGATACATTTTCATACTTTACAAGTAACTTATTAAAAGCGGCGGGTGTTACAAGCGATGACATCATCGTCCCTGATCGCACGTGACTCACTGGTATGTTTAGATATGACCCAGACATTTTGGCTACAATGAGAACAACATTGGAATAATTTCTTAGAATTGTTTTAGTTTTCAGAAACAAAAGACCTTAGTGTCTTATTCATGAACGAGATCGCTCTTTTTTCCATTAAACCGAATTATCTTCATTTAAAAGCCATGCTTTATAAAGCGCGTGTTAGCTGTTTGATTTCAATTACTTATCCTCAGAACTTTGACTTGAACTTCACTGTATACTCTTGTCCTGGTTATAGTCAGATCACTTTGTTCTTAAACTTGACTTTAAGATGGTATTTTACAAAGAGATATCACCTAAGGCATGGGCCTATTGTCGATTACTCATTACTGCTATATTACTATCTTCTGAAGATAGCTATCCGACGCAACGTACTAAACCGTTGTCCCTGTAGACAAATATTGTACAGCACCGTGTATATTATGTATGAATGAGTAGTAGGGGGAGGGGTGCAAGAAGAAGAAGACAAATATTTTATGGTCCTGGTCGACTCAATTCTTTCAAATCTTATTTTTTCAAAACCTTTGAAGTAAAATTTGAAAAATAAACTAAGCCGCTGTACCGAGATTCGAACCCATGGAAGTGATAATTCCGCGGTCTCAGTTGAATCCACTACACTAGTAAGGCAATGTGCTGTACTAATAGGGACCCATGGTATAACAATGTATCTTGTTAAACCGATGTTCTTCCTAAGACGTTCAAGTACTGGAATACACTTATCATTACCGGTCTACCCGATTAAAATTATATACACGTTCATACTGTTCAAAATAATAATTGTATTTTTCGCATTTCAGACGAATAACCACGGTCAACAAAAAATACCCATTCGTAATATAAACAAATAAAAAATCAACTTTAAAATTAAAGGTGACAAAGATTCCACGGCACGCGGAATGAAAGAAAACAACATAACAAACGAAAACAAAGCAATAACAAACACGACGAACTCTGCGGGAGTCGAACCTCCAACCTTTGCGTTCTAAGACAGATCACACGCCACTAAGCTAACAGGGAAGTCACCTTTTAAAGAGGATTTTTGGTTATTATACACTAGCGCCGTAACGGTCAACCACGGTCTACATATCATTACAATAGAACGCTATGCACGGTCTACCAAAATGAATAGAAAAGGATGATCAGTTCTCCCTTTCTTTTAATTTTGGTAGACCGTGCATAGCGTCCTATTGTAATCATGTGTGGACCGTGGTTGACCGTTACGGCGCTAGTGTATGATAACCAAAAATCCTCTTTAAAAAGCTGACTTCTCTGTTAGCTTAGTGGCGTGTGATCTGTTTTAGAATGCAAAGGTTGGAGGTTCGACTCCCGCAAAGTTCGTCGTGTTTGTTATTGCTTTGTTTTCGTTTGTTATGCTGTTTTCTTTAATTCCACGTGCCGTGGAATCTTTGTCACCTTTAAATTTAAAGTGAATTTTTTGTATTTGTTTATACGAATGGGTATAATATATAATATGCGATATGCCCATGTAATTTACTATTACGTTTTCAAGTAGATATTTTGTGTTTGTTGACATCTATCTATATAGATTTGATAACTATCTGATACTGTAATAATTGTATTTTACTTACCAGCGTTGTCATGATAAGACTCGTTCAGAACTTGCGCTTTTGGTTATTCTCCGAACCATACAAACACCACACAACCCCCCCCCCCCCCTCCCATTCCCTGTCTCCACACACACCAACCCGGCCCATCATATACTTCTGATATTGCGATCAAAGATTGTTATATCAAAATCAATAGTTTACTTAATGATAATATTTTGTTTTACCTATATCCTATCAAGATGCCTTTGTTAAAAGTACCATTTAGGTGCGTGATTTAGACAATGCCCTTTAAATTGAAGATAGTGCTGACCCAGTATTTTATTAATTAAACTATACTCTCCGTACATTATCGCTGACTAATATTGCCAAATATGAGATAATTTTAAACATTTTTAAAGGAGTTATAAGGAAGTGTATGAATTCAGTACATATTTTTTGCAATGCTTCAATACAATCATGTTCAAAACTGTTGGGACACTTCTTGCATGCACTGCGAAAATGGTAGTCCCTCCCCCTAAACTCAATGTTGGTCCGAATAAGAGCATCGTCCATCAAAGGGCTGTAGTATAGATACGCTCCAAGAGCATCGTCCATCAAAGGGCTGTAGTATAGATACGCTCCAACATTGATTTTGGGGGGTGGGGGGGGGGGGGGGAAGGGGGAACTTTACATCAACTAGTTTGAAATATCATACTTTCAACATGTTCAACTGAAAGCTTTACTCAATTTGGTAGATATTCCGTGCGTATGTGTAAAGTGTCCCAACAGGTTTTGAACAAGAGTGTATTAAAGAAATGGAAAAATGGGCTATAAAAAATACGAATATCCTTATATCTCGAGACCGGTAGCTTCAATTTGAATCAATCTTTTTAAGAAATGAAGCACATTATCTCGGTATCATTCTGAGTTGAACTTCATGTCAATTGCGTATACATATTTAATTAAAAAACATAAATAACCATGGTTTTGATACATTTTCATACTTTACAAGTAACTTATTAAAAGCGGCGGGTGTTACAAGCGATGACATCATCGTCCCTGATCGCACGTGACTCCACCTGGTATGTTTAGATATGACCCAGACATTTTGGCTACAATGAGAACAACATTGGAATAATTTCTTAGAATTGTTTTAGTTTTCAGAAACAAAGACCTTAGTGTCTTATTCATGAACGAGATCGCTCTTTTTTCCATTAAACCGAATTATCTTCATTTAAAAGCCATGCTTTATAAAGCGCGTGTTAGCTGTTTGATTTCAATTACTTATCCTCAGAACTTTGACTTGAACTTCACTGTATACTCTTGTCCTGGTTATAGTCAGATCACTTTGTTCTTAAACTTGACTTTAAGATGGTATTTTACAAAGAGATATCACCTAAGGCATGGGCCTATTGTCGATTACTCATTACTGCTATATTACTATCTTCTGAAGATAGCTATCCGACGCAACGTACTAAACCGTTGTCCCTGTAGACAAATATTGTACAGCACCGTGTATATTATGTATGAATGAGTAGTAGGGGGAGGGGTGCAAGAAGAAGAAGACAAATATTTTATGGTCCTGGTCGACTCAATTCTTTCAAATCTTATTTTTTCAAAACCTTTGAAGTAAAATTTGAAAAAATAAACTAAGCCGCTGTACCGAGATTCGAACCCATGGAAGTGATAATTCCGCGGTCTCAGTTGAATCCACTACACTAGTAAGGCAATGTGCTGTACTAATAGGGACCCATGGTATAACAATGTATCTTGTTAAACCGATGTTCTTCCTAAGACGTTCAAGTACTGGAATACACTTATCATTACCGGTCTACCCGATTAAAATTATATACACGTTCATACTGTTCAAAATAATAATGTATTTTTCGCATTTCAGACGAATAACCACGGTCAACAAAAAATACCCATTCGTAATATAAACAAATAAAAAATCAACTTTAAAATTAAAGGTGACAAAGATTCCACGGCACGCGGAATGAAAGAAAACAACATAACAAACGAAAACAAAGCAATAACAAACACGACGAACTCTGCGGGAGTCGAACCTCCAACCTTTGCGTTCTAAGACAGATCACACGCCACTAAGCTAACAGGGAAGTCACCTTTTTAAAGAGGATTTTTGGTTATTATACACTAGCGCCGTAACGGTCAACCACGGTCTACATATCATTACAATAGAACGCTATGCACGGTCTACCAAAATGAATAGAAAAGGATGATCAGTTCTCCCTTTCTTTTAATTTTGGTAGACCGTGCATAGCGTCCTATTGTAATCATGTGTGGACCGTGGTTGACCGTTACGGCGCTAGTGTATGATAACCAAAAATCCTCTTTAAAAAGCTGACTTCTCTGTTAGCTTAGTGGCGTGTGATCTGTTTTAGAATGCAAAGGTTGGAGGTTCGACTCCCGCAAAGTTCGTCGTGTTTGTTATTGCTTTGTTTTCGTTTGTTATGCTGTTTTCTTTAATTCCACGTGCCGTGGAATCTTTGTCACCTTTAAATTTAAAGTGAATTTTTTGTATTTGTTTATACGAATGGGTATAATATATAATATGCGATATGCCCATGTAATTTACTATTACGTTTTCAAGTAGATATTTTGTGTTTGTTGACATCTATCTATATAGATTTGATAACTATCTGATACTGTAATAATTGTATTTTACTTACCAGCGTTGTCATGATAAGACTCGTTCAGAACTTGCGCTTTTGGTTATTCTCCGAACCATACAAACACCACACAACCCCCCCCCCCCTCCCATTCCCTGTCTCCACACACACCAACCCGGCCCATCATATACTTCTGATATTGCGATCAAAGATTGTTATATCAAAATCAATAGTTTACTTAATGATACTATTTTGTTTTACCTATATCCTATCAAGATGCCTTTGTTAAAAGTACCATTTAGGTGCGTGATTTAGACAATGCCCCTTTAAATTGAAGATAGTGCTGACCCAGTATTTTATTAATTAAACTATACTCTCCGTACATTATCGCTGACTAATATTGCCAAATATGAGATAATTTTAAACATTTTTAAAGGAGTTATAAGGAAGTGTATGAATTCAGTACATATTTTTTGCAATGCTTCAATACAATCATGTTCAAAACTGTTGGGACACTTCTTGCATGCACTGCGAAAATGGTAGTCCCTCCCCCTAAACTCAATGTTGGTCCGAATAAGAGCATCGTCCATCAAAGGGCTGTAGTATAGATACGCTCCAACATTGATTTTGGGGGGTGGGGGGGGGGGGGGAAGGGGGAACTTTACATCAACTAGTTTGAAATATCATACTTTCAACATGTTCAACTGAAAGCTTTACTCAATTTGGTAGATATTCCGTGCGTATGTGTAAAGTGTCCCAACAGGTTTTGAACAAGAGTGTATTAAAGAAATGGAAAAATGGGCTATAAAAAATACGAATATCCTTATATCTCGAGACCGGTAGCTTCAATTTGAATCAATCTTTTTAAGAAATGAAGCACATTATCTCGGTATCATTCTGAGTTGAACTTCATGTCAATTGCGTATACATATTTAATTAAAAAACATAAATAACCATGGTTTTGATACATTTTCATACTTTACAAGTAACTTATTAAAAGCGGCGGGTGTTACAAGCGATGACATCATCGTCCCTGATCGCACGTGACTCCACCTGGTATGTTTAGATATGACCCAGACATTTTGGCTACAATGAGAACAACATTGGAATAATTTCTTAGAATTGTTTTAGTTTTCAGAAACAAAGACCTTAGTGTCTTATTCATGAACGAGATCGCTCTTTTTTCCATTAAACCGAATTATCTTCATTTAAAAGCCATGCTTTATAAAGCGCGTGTTAGCTGTTTGATTTCAATTACTTATCCTCAGAACTTTGACTTGAACTTCACTGTATACTCTTGTCCTGGTTATAGTCAGATCACTTTGTTCTTAAACTTGACTTTAAGATGGTATTTTACAAAGAGATATCACCTAAGGCATGGGCCTATTGTCGATTACTCATTACTGCTATATTACTATCTTCTGAAGATAGCTATCCGACGCAACGTACTAAACCGTTGTCCCTGTAGACAAATATTGTACAGCACCGTGTATATTATGTATGAATGAGTAGTAGGGGGAGGGGTGCAAGAAGAAGAAGACAAATATTTTATGGTCCTGGTCGACTCAATTCTTTCAAATCTTATTTTTTCAAAACCTTTGAAGTAAAATTTGAAAAAATAAACTAAGCCGCTGTACCGAGATTCGAACCCATGGAAGTGATAATTCCGCGGTCTCAGTTGAATCCACTACACTAGTAAGGCAATGTGCTGTACTAATAGGGACCCATGGTATAACAATGTATCTTGTTAAACCGATGTTCTTCCTAAGACGTTCAAGTACTGGAATACACTTATCATTACCGGTCTACCCGATTAAAATTATATACACGTTCATACTGTTCAAAATAATAATGTATTTTTCGCATTTCAGACGAATAACCACGGTCAACAAAAAATACCCATTCGTAATATAAACAAATAAAAAATCAACTTTAAAATTAAAGGTGACAAAGATTCCACGGCACGCGGAATGAAAGAAAACAACATAACAAACGAAAACAAAGCAATAACAAACACGACGAACTCTGCGGGAGTCGAACCTCCAACCTTTGCGTTCTAAGACAGATCACACGCCACTAAGCTAACAGGGAAGTCACCTTTTTAAAGAGGATTTTTGGTTATTATACACTAGCGCCGTAACGGTCAACCACGGTCTACATATCATTACAATAGAACGCTATGCACGGTCTACCAAAATGAATAGAAAAGGATGATCAGTTCTCCCTTTCTTTTAATTTTGGTAGACCGTGCATAGCGTCCTATTGTAATCATGTGTGGACCGTGGTTGACCGTTACGGCGCTAGTGTATGATAACCAAAAATCCTCTTTAAAAAGCTGACTTCTCTGTTAGCTTAGTGGCGTGTGATCTGTTTTAGAATGCAAAGGTTGGAGGTTCGACTCCCGCAAAGTTCGTCGTGTTTGTTATTGCTTTGTTTTCGTTTGTTATGCTGTTTTCTTTAATTCCACGTGCCGTGGAATCTTTGTCACCTTTAAATTTAAAGTGAATTTTTTGTATTTGTTTATACGAATGGGTATAATATATAATATGCGATATGCCCATGTAATTTACTATTACGTTTTCAAGTAGATATTTTGTGTTTGTTGACATCTGCTTCCATCGTTCCGTCCAAGGACGACCGATGATGATGATGGTTGACATCTATCTATATAGATTTGATAACTATCTGATACTGTAATAATTGTATTTTACTTACCAGCGTTGTCATGATAAGACTCGTTCAGAACTTGCGCTTTTGGTTATTCTCCGAACCATACAAACACCACACAACCCCCCCCCCCCCCTCCCATTCCCTGTCTCCACACACACCAACCCGGCCCATCATATACTTCTGATATTGCGATCAAAGATTGTTATATCAAAATCAATAGTTTACTTAATGATAATATTTTGTTTTACCTATATCCTATCAAGATGCCTTTGTTAAAAGTACCATTTAGGTGCGTGATTTAGACAATGCCCCTTTAAATTGAAGATAGTGCTGACCCAGTATTTTATTAATTAAACTATACTCTCCGTACATTATCGCTGACTAATATTGCCAAATATGAGATAATTTTAAACATTTTTAAAGGAGTTATAAGGAAGTGTATGAATTCAGTACATATTTTTTGCAATGCTTCAATACAATCATGTTCAAAACTGTTGGGACACTTCTTGCATGCACTGCGAAAATGGTAGTCCCTCCCCCTAAACTCAATGTTGGTCCGAATAAGAGCATCGTCCATCAAAGGGCTGTAGTATAGATACGCTCCAACATTGATTTTGGGGGGTGGGGGGGGGGGGGAAGGGGGAACTTTACATCAACTAGTTTGAAATATCATACTTTCAACATGTTCAACTGAAAGCTTTACTCAATTTGGTAGATATTCCGTGCGTATGTGTAAAGTGTCCCAACAGGTTTTGAACAAGATTGTATTAAAGAAATGGAAAAATGGGCTATAAAAAATACGAATATCCTTATATCTCGAGACCGGTAGCTTCAATTTGAATCAATCTTTTTAAGAAATGAAGCACATTATCTCGGTATCATTCTGAGTTGAACTTCATGTCAATTGCGTATACATATTTAATTAAAAAACATAAATAACCATGGTTTTGATACATTTTCATACTTTACAAGTAACTTATTAAAAGCGGCGGGTGTTTCAAGCGATGACATCATCGTCCCTGATCGCACGTGACTCCACCTGGTATGTTTAGATATGACCCAGACATTTTGGCTACAATGAGAACAACATTGGAATAATTTCTTAGAATTGTTTTAGTTTTCAGAAACAAAGACCTTAGTGTCTTATTCATGAACGAGATCGCTCTTTTTTCCATTAAACCGAATTATCTTCATTTAAAAGCCATGCTTTATAAAGCGCGTGTTAGCTGTTTGATTTCAATTACTTATCCTCAGAACTTTGACTTGAACTTCACTGTATACTCTTGTCCTGGTTATAGTCAGATCACTTTGTTCTTAAACTTGACTTTAAGATGGTATTTTACAAAGAGATATCACCTAAGGCATGGGCCTATTGTCGATTACTCATTACTGCTATATTACTATCTTCTGAAGATAGCTATCCGACGCAACGTACTAAACCGTTGTCCCTGTAGACAAATATTGTACAGCACCGTGTATATTATGTATGAATGAGTAGTAGGGGGAGGGGTGCAAGAAGAAGAAGACAAATATTTTATGGTCCTGGTCGACTCAATTCTTTCAAATCTTATTTTTTCAAAACCTTTGAAGTAAAATTTGAAAAAATAAACTAAGCCGCTGTACCGAGATTCGAACCCATGGAAGTGATAATTCCGCGGTCTCAGTTGAATCCACTACACTAGTAAGGCAATGTGCTGTACTAATAGGGACCCATGGTATAACAATGTATCTTGTTAAACCGATGTTCTTCCTAAGACGTTCAAGTACTGGAATACACTTATCATTACCGGTCTACCCGATTAAAATTATATACACGTTCATACTGTTCAAAATAATAATGTATTTTTCGCATTTCAGACGAATAACCACGGTCAACAAAAAATACCCATTCGTAATATAAACAAATAAAAAATCAACTTTAAAATTAAAGGTGACAAAGATTCCACGGCACGCGGAATGAAAGAAAACAACATAACAAACGAAAACAAAGCAATAACAAACACGACGAACTCTGCGGGAGTCGAACCTCCAACCTTTGCGTTCTAAGACAGATCACACGCCACTAAGCTAACAGGGAAGTCACCTTTTTAAAGAGGATTTTTGGTTATTATACACTAGCGCCGTAACGGTCAACCACGGTCTACATATCATTACAATAGAACGCTATGCACGGTCTACCAAAATGAATAGAAAAGGATGATCAGTACTCCCTTTCTTTTAATTTTGGTAGACCGTGCATAGCGTCCTATTGTAATCATGTGTGGACCGTGGTTGACCGTTACGGCGCTAGTGTATGATAACCAAAAATCCTCTTTAAAAAGCTGACTTCTCTGTTAGCTTAGTGGCGTGTGATCTGTTTTAGAATGCAAAGGTTGGAGGTTCGACTCCCGCAAAGTTCGTCGTGTTTGTTATTGCTTTGTTTTCGTTTGTTATGCTGTTTTCTTTAATTCCACGTGCCGTGGAATCTTTGTCACCTTTAAATTTAAAGTGAATTTTTTGTATTTGTTTATACGAATGGGTATAATATATAATATGCGATATGCCCATGTAATTTACTATTACGTTTTCAAGTAGATATTTTGTGTTTGTTGACATCTATCTATATAGATTTGATAACTATCTGATACTGTAATAATTGTATTTTACTTACCAGCGTTGTCATGATAAGACTCGTTCAGAACTTGCGCTTTTGGTTATTCTCCGAACCATACAAACACCACACAACCCCCCCCCCCCCTCCCATTCCCTGTCTCCACACACACCAACCCGGCCCATCATATACTTCTGATATTGCGATCAAAGATTGTTATATCAAAATCAATAGTTTACTTAATGATAATATTTTGTTTTACCTATATCCTATCAAGATGCCTTTGTTAAAAGTACCATTTAGGTGCGTGATTTAGACAATGCCCCTTTAAATTGAAGATAGTGCTGACCCAGTATTTTATTAATTAAACTATACTCTCCGTACATTATCGCTGACTAATATTGCCAAATATGAGATAATTTTAAACATTTTTAAAGGAGTTATAAGGAAGTGTATGAATTCAGTACATATTTTTTGCAATGCTTCCATACAATCATGTTCAAAACTGTTGGGACACTTCTTGCATGCACTGCGAAAATGGTAGTCCCTCCCCCTAAACTCAATGTTGGTCCGAATAAGAGCATCGTCCATCAAAGGGCTGTAGTATAGATACGCTCCAACATTGATTTTGGGGGGTGGGGGGGGGGGGGAAGGGGGAACTTTACATCAACTAGTTTGAAATATCATACTTTCAACATGTTCAACTGAAAGCTTTACTCAATTTGGTAGATATTCCGTGCGTATGTGTAAAGTGTCCCAACAGGTTTTGAACAAGATTGTATTAAAGAAATGGAAAAATGGGCTATAAAAAATACGAATATCCTTATATCTCGAGACCGGTAGCTTCAATTTGAATCAATCTTTTTAAGAAATGAAGCACATTATCTCGGTATCATTCTGAGTTGAACTTCATGTCAATTGCGTATACATATTTAATTAAAAAACATAAATAACCATGGTTTTGATACATTTTCATACTTTACAAGTAACTTATTAAAAGCGGCGGGTGTTTCAAGCGATGACATCATCGTCCCTGATCGCACGTGACTCCACCTGGTATGTTTAGATATGACCCAGACATTTTGGCTACAATGAGAACAACATTGGAATAATTTCTTAGAATTGTTTTAGTTTTCAGAAACAAAGACCTTAGTGTCTTATTCATGAACGAGATCGCTCTTTTTTCCATTAAACCGAATTATCTTCATTTAAAAGCCATGCTTTATAAAGCGCGTGTTAGCTGTTTGATTTCAATTACTTATCCTCAGAACTTTGACTTGAACTTCACTGTATACTCTTGTCCTGGTTATAGTCAGATCACTTTGTTCTTAAACTTGACTTTAAGATGGTATTTTACAAAGAGATATCACCTAAGGCATGGGCCTATTGTCGATTACTCATTACTGCTATATTACTATCTTCTGAAGATAGCTATCCGACGCAACGTACTAAACCGTTGTCCCTGTAGACAAATATTGTACAGCACCGTGTATATTATGTATGAATGAGTAGTAGGGGGAGGGGTGCAAGAAGAAGAAGACAAATATTTTATGGTCCTGGTCGACTCAATTCTTTCAAATCTTATTTTTTCAAAACCTTTGAAGTAAAATTTGAAAAAATAAACTAAGCCGCTGTACCGAGATTCGAACCCATGGAAGTGATAATTCCGCGGTCTCAGTTGAATCCACTACACTAGTAAGGCAATGTGCTGTACTAATAGGGACCCATGGTATAACAATGTATCTTGTTAAACCGATGTTCTTCCTAAGACGTTCAAGTACTGGAATACACTTATCATTACCGGTCTACCCGATTAAAATTATATACACGTTCATACTGTTCAAAATAATAATGTATTTTTCGCATTTCAGACGAATAACCACGGTCAACAAAAAATACCCATTCGTAATATAAACAAATAAAAAATCAACTTTAAAATTAAAGGTGACAAAGATTCCACGGCACGCGGAATGAAAGAAAACAACATAACAAACGAAAACAAAGCAATAACAAACACGACGAACTCTGCGGGAGTCGAACCTCCAACCTTTGCGTTCTAAGACAGATCACACGCCACTAAGCTAACAGGGAAGTCACCTTTTTAAAGAGGATTTTTGGTTATTATACACTAGCGCCGTAACGGTCAACCACGGTCTACATATCATTACAATAGAACGCTATGCACGGTCTACCAAAATGAATAGAAAAGGATGATCAGTACTCCCTTTCTTTTAATTTTGGTAGACCGTGCATAGCGTCCTATTGTAATCATGTGTGGACCGTGGTTGACCGTTACGGCGCTAGTGTATGATAACCAAAAATCCTCTTTAAAAAGCTGACTTCTCTGTTAGCTTAGTGGCGTGTGATCTGTTTTAGAATGCAAAGGTTGGAGGTTCGACTCCCGCAAAGTTCGTCGTGTTTGTTATTGCTTTGTTTTCGTTTGTTATGCTGTTTTCTTTAATTCCACGTGCCGTGGAATCTTTGTCACCTTTAAATTTAAAGTGAATTTTTTGTATTTGTTTATACGAATGGGTATAATATATAATATGCGATATGCCCATGTAATTTACTATTACGTTTTCAAGTAGATATTTTGTGTTTGTTGACATCTATCTATATAGATTTGATAACTATCTGATACTGTAATAATTGTATTTTACTTACCAGCGTTGTCATGATAAGACTCGTTCAGAACTTGCGCTTTTGGTTATTCTCCGAACCATACAAACACCACACAACCCCCCCCCCCTCCCATTCCCTGTCTCCACACACACCAACCCGGCCCATCATATACTTCTGATATTGCGATCAAAGATTGTTATATCAAAATCAATAGTTTACTTAATGATAATATTTTGTTTTACCTATATCCTATCAAGATGCCTTTGTTAAAAGTACCATTTAGGTGCGTGATTTAGACAATGCCCCTTTAAATTGAAGATAGTGCTGACCCAGTATTTTATTAATTAAACTATACTCTCCGTACATTATCGCTGACTAATATTGCCAAATATGAGATAATTTTAAACATTTTTAAAGGAGTTATAAGGAAGTGTATGAATTCAGTACATATTTTTTGCAATGCTTCCATACAATCATGTTCAAAACTGTTGGGACACTTCTTGCATGCACTGCGAAAATGGTAGTCCCTCCCCCTAAACTCAATGTTGGTCCGAATAAGAGCATCGTCCATCAAAGG
The DNA here is from genome assembly GCA_035610835.1 of Ophiura sarsii. Lineage (NCBI taxonomy): Eukaryota > Metazoa > Echinodermata > Ophiuroidea > Amphilepidida > Ophiuridae > Ophiura > Ophiura sarsii. The sequence goes on along the minus strand of CM069457.1, from coordinate 47,904,529 downwards.
GCTGTAGTATAGATACGCTCCAACATTGATTTTGGGGGGTGGGGGGGGGGGGGGGGGGGAAGGGGGAACTTTACATCAACTAGTTTGAAATATCATACTTTCAACATGTTCAACTGAAAGCTTTACTCAATTTGGTAGATATTCCGTGCGTATGTGTAAAGTGTCCCAACAGGTTTTGAACAAGATTGTATTAAAGAAATGGAAAAATGGGCTATAAAAAATACGAATATCCTTATATCTCGAGACCGGTAGCTTCAATTTGAATCAATCTTTTTAAGAAATGAAGCACATTATCTCGGTATCATTCTGAGTTGAACTTCATGTCAATTGCGTATACATATTTAATTAAAAAACATAAATAACCATGGTTTTGATACATTTTCATACTTTACAAGTAACTTATTAAAAGCGGCGGGTGTTACAAGCGATGACATCATCGTCCCTGATCGCACGTGACTCCACCTGGTATGTTTAGATATGACCCAGACATTTTGGCTACAATGAGAACAACATTGGAATAATTTCTTAGAATTGTTTTAGTTTTCAGAAACAAAGACCTTAGTGTCTTATTCATGAACGAGATCGCTCTTTTTTCCATTAAACCGAATTATCTTCATTTAAAAGCCATGCTTTATAAAGCGCGTGTTAGCTGTTTGATTTCAATTACTTATCCTCAGAACTTTGACTTGAACTTCACTGTATACTCTTGTCCTGGTTATAGTCAGATCACTTTGTTCTTAAACTTGACTTTAAGATGGTATTTTACAAAGAGATATCACCTAAGGCATGGGCCTATTGTCGATTACTCATTACTGCTATATTACTATCTTCTGAAGATAGCTATCCGACGCAACGTACTAAACCGTTGTCCCTGTAGACAAATATTGTACAGCACCGTGTATATTATGTATGAATGAGTAGTAGGGGGAGGGGTGCAAGAAGAAGAAGACAAATATTTTATGGTCCTGGTCGACTCAATTCTTTCAAATCTTATTTTTTCAAAACCTTTGAAGTAAAATTTGAAAAAATAAACTAAGCCGCTGTACCGAGATTCGAACCCATGGAAGTGATAATTCCGCGGTCTCAGTTGAATCCACTACACTAGTAAGGCAATGTGCTGTACTAATAGGGACCCATGGTATAACAATGTATCTTGTTAAACCGATGTTCTTCCTAAGACGTTCAAGTACTGGAATACACTTATCATTACCGGTCTACCCGATTAAAATTATATACACGTTCATACTGTTCAAAATAATAATGTATTTTTCGCATTTCAGACGAATAACCACGGTCAACAAAAAATACCCATTCGTAATATAAACAAATAAAAAATCAACTTTAAAATTAAAGGTGACAAAGATTCCACGGCACGCGGAATGAAAGAAAACAACATAACAAACGAAAACAAAGCAATAACAAACACGACGAACTCTGCGGGAGTCGAACCTCCAACCTTTGCGTTCTAAGACAGATCACACGCCACTAAGCTAACAGGGAAGTCACCTTTTTAAAGAGGATTTTTGGTTATTATACACTAGCGCCGTAACGGTCAACCACGGTCTACATATCATTACAATAGAACGCTATGCACGGTCTACCAAAATGAATAGAAAAGGATGATCAGTACTCCCTTTCTTTTAATTTTGGTAGACCGTGCATAGCGTCCTATTGTAATCATGTGTGGACCGTGGTTGACCGTTACGGCGCTAGTGTATGATAACCAAAAATCCTCTTTAAAAAGCTGACTTCTCTGTTAGCTTAGTGGCGTGTGATCTGTTTTAGAATGCAAAGGTTGGAGGTTCGACTCCCGCAAAGTTCGTCGTGTTTGTTATTGCTTTGTTTTCGTTTGTTATGCTGTTTTCTTTAATTCCACGTGCCGTGGGAATCTTTGTCACCTTTAAATTTAAAGTGAATTTTTTGTATTTGTTTATACGAATGGGTATAATATATAATATGCGATATGCCCATGTAATTTACTATTACGTTTTCAAGTAGATATTTTGTGTTTGTTGACATCTATCTATATAGATTTGATAACTATCTGATACTGTAATAATTGTATTTTACTTACCAGCGTTGTCATGATAAGACTCGTTCAGAACTTGCGCTTTTGGTTATTCTCCGAACCATACAAACACCACACAACCCCCCCCCCCCCCCCTCCCATTCCCTGTCTCCACACACACCAACCCGGCCCATCATATACTTCTGATATTGCGATCAAAGATTGTTATATCAAAATCAATAGTTTACTTAATGATAATATTTTGTTTTACCTATATCCTATCAAGATGCCTTTGTTAAAAGTACCATTTAGGTGCGTGATTTAGACAATGCCCCTTTAAATTGAAGATAGTGCTGACCCAGTATTTTATTAATTAAACTATACTCTCCGTACATTATCGCTGACTAATATTGCCAAATATGAGATAATTTTAAACATTTTTAAAGGAGTTATAAGGAAGTGTATGAATTCAGTACATATTTTTTGCAATGCTTCAATACAATCATGTTCAAAACTGTTGGGACACTTCTTGCATGCACTGCGAAAATGGTAGTCCCTCCCCCTAAACTCAATGTTGGTCCGAATAAGAGCATCGTCCATCAAAGGGCTGTAGTATAGATACGCTCCAACATTGATTTTGGGGGGTGGGGGGGGGGGGGGAAGGGGGAACTTTACATCAACTAGTTTGAAATATCATACTTTCAACATGTTCAACTGAAAGCTTTACTCAATTTGGTAGATATTCCGTGCGTATGTGTAAAGTGTCCCAACAGGTTTTGAACAAGATTGTAGACCCAATACTAGTAGTGGCTTTACTACTACTAAGTATACTGCATAGCGAAGCTACACTTACTACACTTGCTACATGTAATACTAGTACATACACTTTACTGTGTTACAGTACCTGTCGCGAGTGTTCTTCTTCAGGTTCAGAAAACGTTTCTTTCGCATATTGTGTAAACAGCGGGTTGTCCAGTTGATGGACATTATTGTGAGCCCTTTCTTTGACGGATTCGAGATAGAAGCAAATTGCATAGGCATCGCATAAACTGGGTCGTAATTAGTAGGAACTGTCTCACACACACTGAATTAAACGGCGGCCATCATGGATATCCGAGAGTCGGAAACCATGCACTAAATAGCTGGGTAAAATAGTTTATAAAATTAATTATAAATCACCTAAGTGGTTAATTAAAATATTATTATAATATTTTAGTCATATGTATTACTTTGTATGACTTTGTATAGTCAGAATCATAGTCAGTATGATATATATTTCTTATTTTAAATTACGAAATAATGAGATAACATCAACCATACGTTAGAACTACGTTAGAACTGTCATTGAGCAAGGATAATTATATTTAGGGTGGACAAAGCGTATACATAGAGTATTCCAGGGTCTACAGTATAATATGTTGTGAGCGCCCTCTGTAGAAGTTGTGGTACAAGAGTATTCGTCGCGGTATCGCTGTAAATTCGTACAAGTACAACTCAAGTGTTGACGAATTAGGGCGGAGATTCGCACAACTATTGTATAAAAAGAGACTCCTAGTGTAATTATTGTTGTAATAATTCGACAGGGGAGGTCCCTGTATTCGTACAACTATTGCAATTGTAGGCCTAAATGTACATTATAACTTGAGAGGGGGTTAGTATCGGGCCGGGTTAGTATTTTGTAAAAAAATAGGAGAGTCTCTATATTCGTTCAACAATCGTAAGAGTCCCCTCTCATTCATTGTAAGAATAAGAGGGAGTCCCTGTAATTCGCCTATCTAAGGGACGCACCATTAGATTTTCAGGGGGGGGGGGTAGGAAGTTTTCGGAAAACAAATCCCTCTCTATGCAGGCCAACAACCCCCCCCCCCCCCTGATGAGTTTTAAAAAAAAATCTACCCCACCCAACTCAATATGAATGAATACATTTTTTTTAAATCACCCCCCGGAACCCAACTTCCTACCCCCCCCCCCCCCTGAAAATGTAATGGTGCGTCCCTAATTGTTAGAGAAGGGGTCCTCTGTCCTGTAAATCGTAAAGCTATTGTTGTAGTGAAGATCAGGGGAACTATTTGTAATATAAGACAAGAGAGGCAGGGGGAAGGGAGTCCCTAATACATGTAGGGCGGATATCCGGTAAAGGGATCCCTCCCCCTCCCCTTTGACCTGGGGTGGGGGTGGTCAATGTGATCATCCCCCCTGATTTTTCATATAGTGTAGTGATGGCAACAGGCAAAATGAAATAAAGTGATTGCTTTTCAATCAAATATGGTCAAAAGTACACACCAAATCGCACCACTAATGGGTTCAAAAACAGCTTTTCACAGGACTAAATGTCAAGGGCATGTCATGGACGTATGGGAGGCTCAAGAGCCGATCGCGATTGGTGATCCCTCCTACTTTGCATGTATCGTCTATGCGGAACGCATTGTGTATATCCTCCATTATGCGGTATCATAAACTAAAAACCAGGCCCCGTGGGGAATTTTCCGAACAATTCCCTGTAAACTTCAATTACTGATTCGAATATAACTTAAACAGACGACATAGAAAACCCTTACTGCTTACGGGGCTTACCCGTAAAAATAGGATTTCTATGGCAGACGATACAAACAGCGCCACCAACAATAGAACATCAGCTTCAGATCAGCAAGTTGAGTGGCACTGTCCTGAGTGTTGTTGCGCAAAACCCGGGTTTTGCCCAGTTAGTGACTGTCCAAAACCCGGGATTCTCACCACCCGGCTTTTGGATGCAATACCGGGTACAATTCCTCATCCAACTATATCAGTAATATATATATGGCTGTTTTTTTGTAACATACACCTTTCTGCAGCGTTCATAGTTAACTCACCGGATCTGAACAAACGAAAAGCCCATATAAATTATATTTTTTGTAGTATGGGATAAACGCTGAGGCTGCTATGCGGTGCAGTGATGATAAACAATTTGATGATTTGATGATGTTATTATATTATGCCACGTTATGCCTTGGTGTAAATACTCAAAATTAAAAGAAATGCTGACCCTGGGTGCAGGTGTGTTTAGCTCAATTGAAAATTGAAGAAGGCACAAGCCCGGGCACAAGTAAAATTTACAAAGCAGAATTTGAACTGTACCAAGCAGATAACTTTGGGGTCTACCTAAGGGTTATGTAATAGGCCTACTTTTCTTTTCTCGAGGTACTGATGGTGTTTTTTAGACTTTTTGAAGTCATGTCTTGCAAGGCAAAAAAAAAACGGTTAGCAATAAAATAATGGCAAACCAAGATACGACTGAAAGCAAGTTGTAAGAATTTACAGTTCTTCATACCACAAGCCTAGGCTAATATGCAATAATGCAAGACATGTCCCGCGATGAAATATCACCACGAAGACACGTAATATAACACGCATACTGTAAGACCATTAGTCTATTGAAGACAGTTTTTATCCTGTCTTCTGGCAAATGTGTGCTTGCAAGACAAAACTTCAAAAACTCGCCAAAACCGCTCATTTTTACCCAGCGCGACAAGCTCCAAAACCACCTCATTCGCAGTATGAAACAGATATGAAGCTATCGAAATAGAGCTGTCGTCTGCTAACCTCTATAGACTTATGAAAGTCTTTATTTACGCTATTATTGTGATTGCTTACGCTAGTTGTTCAACGTGTATTCATTCGTGTGTGTGTGTGGGTGCTTGTTGCATTTTCCCCTCACATGGAATATGTTTTTCATTACCACTAGGCCTACTGCATGTACTGCATAGCTATTTAATTGGATATAAAGTCATAATGATAGGTTTGGTGATGCGTTGGCTTGCGAATTGAAAACTACAATGCAAGAGCTTGTTGAGAGGCTAAGCTCGGACGAAACTGTGTCCAAGCTCTGTGTAGCCCAATTTGGATTGTCTGGGTTTTTGCCGGACACACCTTAACTGGATTGGACTGGCGCCTTTAGAGGGCGGTATACACAGTGTTTTCAACATACTTATTGCCAACGGCTTGGAACCCGATTGTTTATTTTGAATGTATAAATCGTATTCAAATTGGGAACCAAGACAATGCAGGGTAATTCGTAAGCTCCCGAAAGTCAATGGCTTTCTCCACGTTGTTCTCGGCATTTAGCCGGTCCCGTCTTTGTTAAGAATTGTTTCTATCAGATTTGCATTGTGTCTTTGTTTCTATCAGATCGGAGTCACAGCCGTCGAGAATCTCAGTAGCAGGGGCCTGTCATTACTTACCATGCTTACGGTGTAATAGTGCAGTAGTCATGGTATGCATCCCTAAGCACAATGAGAGACCAGGTACTAAACTGGTTGCCCGGCGGTTTGCGTGCGCACCATAAGGGCATGTGCTTTTAAAATTGGCGCTCAGTGATATGTGTTTTGCTTTCATATTGTAATGTATGCAGTAGTCATGGACTAGTACCTCTAGCATGTCTTTAGACCAGGCGCTAATCAATTTGTAAACACTACTGATGTAAACAACGGTCACCTCATCTATAGGATCTATAAATTGACAAGTGCTCACAAGTAACCATGGTAACGTCACAGCAGCCAAACAAACAAAAGCTTGCCTGCCGGTCCGCGCGAGAGAATTGCCTGCAAAACAAAAGCTTGCCTGTCAATGCATGTTCCCCCATGCATAGAATGGAACCGGGCATTTAACATTGTTGATCAACACGAGGTGACATGCAGCGTGTTTTATTAAGCAAACCGGCTTTTACCCGTCTTATAAAAAGCAGGATAAAAGCCGGTTGCTCGTGTGAGAGACGTGTTTTTATTGCAGTTCGATAAACAAACTTGCCGGCTGCCGCTGACCTCATTAAAATAAATGCCAGCGAAAGGTCATACACATCTGTTTGCATTTAATTGTCAGGTGATCGTGCATCGTGTGCCCACTTACGCTTTTCCACCCGCAAACGCGCTGAGCAGGGACCGTGCGTGTTTATACTGACGAAAGACTGCTTTTCCTAACCGGTTTCAACCGCTATTATCCTTGGTTTCGAAGGATAAAAGGCATCTAAAATCCAGGAGAAATAAACCGGTATGAGCGGGCAAATGCCGGTGGGGGTGTGTTTTTACTGGGGGATTTTAATCCGTTAGCAGTCATATGCCTGCTTTTTTTCTTCAGTAAAAACACGCTGATGGTGTAGTGAGTACTCGTAAAGACCCTGCTGCCGGTTACACCATATCCAAAAATGTTCAGTCGATCTGCCCTTCATAAATGAGGGCACTAAATAATCCAGCACCGTCACGAATCGTTCCCTATCATAAGCTGCGTTCAGACAGGCGTAAATTCGTCTAGAGTAAGATAGGATTAACGATTGTCCATGTTAAACTTCCGAGTAGTGACCGTGTGGACGGCACCCGTGTTAACTAATCCGACCTTACTCCGACCCGATTTAATCCTGAGATTTCTCAGGAGTAACGCGCTTAACACGAGCTGCAGTTAGGATTAGCACGCCCGTGTGGATGCACTTAACACGATCTCTGGCGTAAACCTTCGCCAATGATGTAACGATGCCACAAACGCATCCGATGCTGTTCATCCCTATCAGATCGTCTGCCTTGAAGAAAAAAATACCGCTGTTGCTATCAGCATAGATAGGCATTACATATTGTATACAACCATCCGAAAAGCCCGGGCCGAAAAAAGGCGAAAAATTAGTAACAAAAAGAGAAATTTCGATCTTTAATTCATGTTTACAAGCGAGCGATAAATAAACCTACCTGAAATAATCGAATAAAGGAACCGACAATTTGGAAATAACGGAATAAATCGTATTGCCTTAAACTGGAAACCAATGCTTAATAGCACCAGGCTGCCGAAAACGGGATTCGAAATAATCAGAAATCCGCTATTTACCGATATTTACTCCTAAGCCCCCTGCGATGGTCGTGTTAACTTTGTCGGAAAACTTCAGAGTAACGTTGTATTTAGTACCGTGTGGACAACTGTCCGGAGTAGAGGGATTAATTGTGGAATTTTAATTGCTGTAGGGTCTAAATTTACGCCGATCATTTATGCCCGTCTGAACATGCCTATAGTCGAAACGCCTCTTAGCCGAATAACCGTTAAAAGGTCAATTATTACCGAAACGAACTTCGCAATTGTGAACCGCGCAAAAACCGAGTTAAACTCCCGCGGAATCTGACTATCATTTTCAAGAGTGATCTTGAGGTCAAATTTAAGTCTTTTTGGGAGATTAATGTCTTACTAACTTATTAAAACCAGTCCCGGACAATTACAAGCAGAGTATTTCACATGGGAAGTTTGCAATTTTGTCGATATCGAAAGTGAAATGTTGCAAAAGTAGCGTTACATTGATCTGACAAACAGCTGTCTTAAACCATTGTAAACAGCGAAATTACAAAATTGTCACATATTCAGATAAATGAGGGTTTCAGTCATTATTATTTCCTAAATCGATTTTACGACGTGACCATTTAAGTATATAAAACGAGATTGTAGGAGAGAGTAAAATTAGGAACCATTGGCATTTTGTCCATTGTCCATTCATATGCGATCGCATTATATTTTGATGTTTGTGCGGATTGCAGGCCATGTGCATAGGAGGAACATCTTTCGAGGGAATTTTTTTCTTCAACTTATGAGCTAAATAACTGTGATATCCTTTTATCTAACAGAATAAATGATGTTTTTGCATCATGTAGCTCTAGAAACAGAATTGATGAAGTGTTTAAATCTCACGGATGTAACTAGTTTCCCTTGATAGCTCTGATGGTAAAGCGTTCGCTTGGAGAACGGGAGGTCCGCGGTTCGAAATTGATCCTTCTGCTAACAAACAAACCTCGGCATAGTGCTTGGAATCAGAGACTTTAAAGTTGTATTGTATTTCCTGGTATTAAAGACGCGACGTCATATACACACGGACGGCCCATGATGTGACGTTTTGAAGATGGTTTTCATGACAATGTTTTGCTGCATTTACACCTGATTTTCCTCATTTATGCGTATGTGTCTTTTGAAACTAATATTTGAGTGGGTGAAGGGATACCTGAGCAGTGAGCACAATCGCACCCAGACGGAATATCGAGTAAGAGACATGGTCATCAAAAATCATCATAAAACAATCATAAATAAATTAAAAACCCAACAAAATTGATTTTGACGAGAGAAGAAAAAAGATCCGTGACATTGAGCAGATGGGAAGGATCGAACCCCGGACCTCTCGTTCTTCAAGCGAACGCTTTACCATCTGCGCTATCAAGTTAAACTAGTTATAACCGGGAGATTCAAACACTTTATTGTCCATATAGCCAAATTTTGATCACCACATTTGAGCTTCAAATCGGGCTTCAAAATGATGCGGCAAAAATCGTCTTAAACACTATTACTATTTCAAACACGAAGGATATCAAACATCTCATTATAATGCGCCACTGTATAGATGGATTTTTTACGACGTTGTAAAATAAGGGATTTACGGATGTTTTCATCTAAAATTGGCTACCATTTCTTCCAGTTCATGTCAGTTTTTACGCCGATGCAGTAGCATGAAATCTCACATTTCGGGACGTTGGTGACTGATATAATGATTCGATAAAACAGTATGAAGTAAAATAGATGTATGCTTCATTGTAGGTTAGTGGGTAAACGATCAGCGGTCTTCTTTTGTATATATTTCGTCCTAAATAAGTGTTAGTTATTTATAAATAGGTAATCGAATAAATTTGAATTTTTCGTGTTTACGTTAGGACGCCCTCGCACCTAATAATTTGGGGTCAAATCGAAGTGGCGTTTCGACTGATCACTGCCCACTGTAAAAACACTTGGGTCATAGTTGTGGTCTTAAATATGTAGGTAAAGCCACTAACACCCTGTACATCCGCTTCACCGGGACTAAATCAGATATCAAAAACAGGAAGAAGAAACTACCCATTATTGACCATTTTAAGCTAGCCAACCACTCTTTTAACGACGTGTCTATGATGGACATTGAGCCGGCATATCCACAAACCAAAGACATTATATATAAGAAAATGTGAATCATACTGGCGCCGTGATCTATATGAAATAGCGCCCTATAAATGCCTTGTATGTATAGAGGGATGTAGGGGTGTATGTATGTATGTAACGCTCCATCACTCTTTCTTATCTCCCTTACATCACCGTCGGCTGTGCCTACTTTTTGTACCGTTCCTCCAACATACACTACGCCCTCATTGTGCTCTCCCGTTTCTTACTCGGGTTGGCGTTTAGGACGCACACAACTAATTCAATTCAGCCTAGAAGAAATCCACTTCCGGCAAAGAATTGAGTACAGCAATAGTTCCTATCAAGCACAAAATTGTGACAGATCGACACATTATCTGGTGTTGTCCTCTCGAATGTTGCCTTTTATGTGTTAGGTCGAATATGTACGTGAAGTTCGTAAAAATACGTGATGATTTGAGCTTTATTATAATTTTATCCGCCGATTTACCGCCACTGTGCGTCCCAGTCTGAGGACTGAAAATTAGGTAATGAAAATAATACTTCCAGATTCAGCCGCATTTACTGAAAAATTTAATCGGTGATACTCCCTTGATATTCAGATATGTTATAGACAAGCGTTGATGGCATAAGATTGCAAATTTTCGTAAAAATTGTCCAGAGCACATTTGAAATAGAGCGGTTTTAATAGGCCGACAATTGTGTGTAAAGCCTGTGGGGAGCGAATTAGTGTTGTGCTACCTTTATTGATGCCTCCTACTTTCAGCTATCCCGGCTTGCACCGCGGCTTACACTCTCATTCATTACACACTCTTGTCTCCCGAACATCGTTCATCTCTACACTCATTTATACTGGTAAGCTTTTCACTTTTCTTACTCAGTTATAATATCAAACGTTTTATATGATGGTAATTTATTATATTGGGGGTATCTCCCAACGTTTTTTTTATATCATAGTGTTCATACGACTTTATTCTGTCACATTCAATTTGTAAATTCTTCTTCCTATCCTCTTCAATGACTGAAGCCTTATGGGCGAAAGCTTTTGAATAAACTATTGAAACAGTAGTGCAACGTCTCGGGTCTATTCCAACCTCTCTCGACTATATCTATTATACTATTTTGGCGAGTCCGTCTGTCTGTCATGGTGTCTGTTTGTCTGTCTGTCGGTTAGGGGTGTCTGTCTGTCCAATCCCAGTGGGCACAAATTGGTTGGTACAGTGTTGTGTCAACGTCAATATCTAACGTTGGATGATGGTTGCCTGGAAGGTGAACATGAAAGGTTTTTAACGCCAAAATACAACGTTGGTGTAATGTCCACATTCAACGTTGTGCCGACGTTAAACAAAATTGAATCAACATACAAATTTGATAGAAAATGTGTTGATTTCTTCCTAAAATGTACATGTACTTTGTGAATTATCGCTTAGTAACTAGGAAATGGTGGGGTGAGGATGGACTGCAGGGTCATGGCTCATGTTTATGTTCTTTCTCAATGTATTTTCATTTACATAGTGAGCAATTACTTCCTGTAACCATTGAGAAAATATGCATATATGCATATATCAATATACATGCAATGGTGTTAAATTAATGCATCGACTTAATTAAAATAAATTAATAGGTTTAAATAAATAAAAGGTGCAAATTACCTCATTAGCATAATTGAAATGCTACACACGAGCACCGGTGCTAATTTTTGTACCATTGCAATTATGCTAATGAGCGATTGGCGCAATTGACTCGGCTAATATAAAGGTCAAGTAAATATGCAAATTAACTCGCGCAATGATCGTCGTATGGCCCGTGTACATCAACGTGTGTGCGACGTCAACATTAATAGGTGCACCGACGTCATAGATTACTAGTTGCCACAACTTTGTATTAAAGTCGCGCGATGACCGTCGTACGGCCGAATATACGGCAACGTTTGTGCTACGTCAACATGAATAGGTGTATGGACGTCAGTATTATAACGTTGCTCTTACGTTGGAATTGGGTTGCCCGACGTTCGACCTTAATACAACGTCTATACAACGTAATTTTTGCAATTTAATTGCAATATAATATAAGACATTTACGTTTTTTCAAGAAGCACGGCGACGGCGGATTCCGACGGTGTTTTTTTCGTGTTGGCGGTGTGTTCTTATGATACCAGCACATGACCAGGGGTCTTTCCACAATAATGTATAATGTACCAGTGCTTTCTGGTAGATATTTATACACAAAAATGGGTTAAAACACACTGTCCGCTACGGACAGTGTGTGATGACGTCATTATTTGCATATAACTGCCTAACCAAATATGAGATGACCTCAATTTGTTAGTAAAATAAAGTTGAATGATGTAGCAAAGTAATGAGAGTACTATCTTTTTGTGATTTTAATTGTTTTCATATGCACATTATGAAAATGGGCTTAAGTGTCCGATATTCCCTACATGTAGGCCTACCCCCTGCTTAACATGGATTTTTTGGCTTGAAGAATTATATCTTTCTCATTGTCCGAGATGTTGACATATTTGAATGCAAAGTCCAGAGCTTTGTTTAGTAGCTCATCATTGATGGCAGGTTTTCGGATCACTCTTATATCGTGTATTATTCCTATTCCATTATATATATTAATATATCAATACAGTATTATAACATTAATATTGGATTAATCCTTTTTGGTCTGTGCCATTGGGACATCTGGGGCAGGTTTTCGGATGAGTCTTATATAGCACATTTTTCTTATTCCATTATATTAATATATCAATACAGTAATATTAAATTAAAAGTGGATTAGTCCTTTTAGGTCTGTGCCATTGGGACATCTGGGACAGGTTTTCGGATCAGTCTTATATAGTACATTAATATATCAATACAGTATTATTAAATTAATATTGGATTAGTCCTTTTTTGGGCTGTGCCATTGGGACATCTGGGGCAGGTTTTCGGATCAGTCTTATATAGTACATTATTCCTATTCCATTATATTAATACAGTAATACAGTAATATTAAATTAAAAGTGGATTAGTCCTTTTAGGTCTGTGCCATTGGGACATCTGGGACAGGTTTTTGGATCAGTCTTATATAGTACATTAATATATCAATACAGTATTATTAAATTAATATTGGATTAGTCCTTTTTTGGGCTGTGCCATTGGGACATCTGGGGCAGGTTTTCGGATGAGTCTTATATAGCACATTTTTCTTATTCCATTATATTAATATATCAATACAGTAATATTAAATTAAAAGTGGATTAGTCCTTTTAGGTCTGTGCCATTGGGACATCTGGGACAGGTTTTCGGATCAGTCTTTACATTAATATATCGATACAGTATTATTAAATTAATATTGGATTAGTCCTTTTTTGGGCTGTGCCATTGGGACATCTGGGGCAGGTTTTCGGATCAGTCTTATATAGTGCATTAATATATCAATACAGTATTATTAAATTAATATTGGATTAGTCCTTTTTTGGGCTGTGCCATTGGGACATCTGGGGCAGGTTTTCGGATCAGTCTTATATAGTACATTATTCCTATTCCATTATATTAATACATTAATACAGTAATATTAAATTAAAAGTGGATTAGTCCTTTTAGGTCTGTGCCATTGGAACATCTGGGACAGGTTTTCGGATCAGCCTTATATAGTATATTATTCCTTATTATATTAATATATCAATACAGTATTATTAAATTAATAGTGGATTAGTCCTTTTTGGTAATATAATGGAATAGGAATAATGTACTATATAAGACTGATCCGAAAACTTGCCCCATATGTCCCAATGGCACAGACCAAAAAGGATTAATCCAATATTAATTTAATAATACTGAATTGATATGTTAATATAATGACAACAAATATGGTTCAAAGCTATCAAGTTCAGCTATAAGAGTGCTCAATACCCATGGTTACGAATAGAGCGATATAACATATAATATTTTTTTAAGCACTGGTCACAACACTGTGTTTCATGCGCCTAGCAATCATCAGGTGACTGAGGCCCATCACCAAACACACATAAATTATTTTTTCTTGGCACGGCTTGGTGGTCTGTTGCCATGCCTACACTTACTTATAAGCTCACTTCTCTTGTTAAGCAAGCCCTTATCATTGATCTTCTTCTCACACAGTATAGCAAACTTTTCCTCTAAGCACAGATTACATATACGAGGGGGTATCAAAAAGTTTTAGAAATCACCCAGACGTAAAGGAGCCAGAAACTTAATTTTGTTATGTGATCCTTTAGACATTTTTACTAAGTCCCTGTGCAAAGATACGCATTTCTTCTACTATTTATTACCTGTCCACAGACCGCCATTGTAGAGATCCCCAGATTGACCGCCATTGATTGATTCTCAGATTGCCTCAGATTATATAATTCCTAAAACAGCAATAAATAGTTTAACGTGTTGACAGAAAGGGTCAAATGTCATGTAGGGGTCATAGAGGTCAGTCTGTGTACACCCCATGTTACCCATAAGTTTATTGTCACCAAGCTTATTTGTAATGACCTTTGACCTCTTTCTGTCTAAACTTTAAACTATTTATTGCTGTTTTGGGAATAACACAATCTGAGGCAATCTGAGAATCAAGCAATGGCGGTCAATCTGAGGATCTCTACAATGGCGGTCTGTGGACAGGTAATAAATAGTAGGAGAAATGTGTAACTTTGCACAGGGACTTAGTCAAGATGTCTGAAGGATCACATAACAAAATTAGGTTTCTGGCTCCTTCACTTCTGGGTGATTTCTAAAAAAAAAATTTAAAAAAAATTATACCCCTCGTACATGCTCTCCTCTTTAAAGTGTTGGGTTTACATAATTATTATACCCCATTGGATAGCATAATCCATCCCCTTATCCTTCAGATATCACACATATTTAGATAATTCGGTTTCCTTTCTGTACCTCTCTAGTCTGAACGACTTAGAGTGGTTGTTGTATATCTCCTTAAATGTGTTACCTGAGAGCCCTATGTATTCTTTTAATGCATTGTTGGTTTTCACAGTGGCTTTGAAGATGACTGATTTGCTCAAACATTTCCCGTTGAGTGGACAATTGCTTTTTGTTCTGCAGTTGCACATTTTCTTTGGCGATTGATTTGGCGATTGACCTTGACTTTGTTTGAACGCGCATTGTGGGATCTCAGGACGCTGTCCATATTAGCAACAGTAGCTTATCTTCGAATTGTTATTATTGAAGATTTTATGCAACTTGCTTCCTCTAGGGAAATGTTTGCTGATCAGTTTAATGAAATGTTCCCCTACATTGGTTTTAACATTCATTCTGTAGGGGAGGGGTTTGAACCATACTACTTTTCTCTTTCTGCTTCTTGTTTTACGACTGATCCGAAAACCTGCCCCAGATGTCCCAATGGCACAGACCAAAGAGGATTAATCCAACATTATTTTAATAATACTGTATTAATGTGTTAATATAATGGAATATGAATAATGTACGATATAAGACCGATCCGAAAACCTGCCCCAGATGTCCCAATGGCACAGCCCAAAAAAGGACTAATCCAATATTGATTTAATAATACTGTATCGATATATTAATGTACTATATAAGACTGATCCGAAAACCTGTCCCAAATGTCCCAATGGCACAGACCTAAAAGGACTAATCCACTTTTAATTTAATATTACTGTATTGATATATTAATATAATGGAATAGGAAAAATGTGCTATATAAGACTCATCCGAAAAACCTGCCCCAGATGTCCCAATGGCACAGACCTAAAAGACTAATCCACTATTAATTTAATATTACTATATTGATATATTAATATAATGGAATAGGAATAACAGTTTCAGTTAAGAAGTTATGTTTGTTCGTGAGTATATTTATATTTTGCTTTTGGACTATATATAAATTTCGTGAGTGCTTACTTGATGGATGAACCCAATAAATGAAATACCAATATTTTTCATTTCGAGGAACTTGTTATGGTTGACAACTGTCACTGGGTTGACGGATGAAATAGAAGTCGAATCGATATGAATGGTAGCAGATCGTGTATGACGTTTAGAGCCGAAAAGAATATAATTAGTTTTGCTGACGTTAAGAGAAAGAGTATAAGCCTTGAACCAATTCGACACATCTTGTAGCTTTTTATTAAAGGTAGAAACTAGTGTATTAAAGTCAGGGTGCGACATAGATATGTTGGTGTCATCAGGAAAGAGAACATAGAAGAATATCTTAGAAGCATTTGAAAAGTCATTGACATTGATAAGAAATAGGAGGGGTCCGTGGATAGAGCCTTGAGGTACGCCACAAGAAACTGGTAGGAGATTTGAAGAGTGCGAGTTGAAGAATGTAAATTGCTTTCGATTATGAAGATAGTCGGAGAGCAAGGCAAGAGGCTACCTAGGATACCGTGAATGGCGGAGAAGGATAGAATGGTCAAAGTGTCGAGAGCCTTTGACAGCTCTAGGAAAAGGCCAAGCGTGTGATGATTTTTGGAAAGAGCCGAAGAAATTTTGTTATAAATATCAACAGGCGCGAGATCAGTTGAGGGGTTCTTTCTAAATCCATATTGGTTGTCGTGAAGAATATCGTAGGAAGAGAGAAAAAACCCAATATAAATCCTTCAGAATTACTTTAAATTCCAAAAGTTATACTTTCGATCAGAATAAATATATTAGTCTTTAGTAGGATCTTAAAGGGGCACAGAGAGAGATTTCTCAAAAAATGAAATTCACAATTTTTACCTCGTTTGGATAGATGATATACATAGAAACCCTCTCATTAAAGAATTATCCAAACAAAATCAGTAAAACTGAAATTTCTCAGCATTTCTGAAGGTATATTAGTGCTTTTCCCCTTTTTTTGTATTTTGGTTAAAAATCACCTCCAATTGAATCAAGGTGATCACGCAACAAGCCATGGGTGGTCTTCAAGGTTATTTTGAATAAACATGAAACAAATAAGTAAGTAGCCATTTGTGGCCTATTAGATGAATTTGGGTAATCTCGATGTGATCTACATCTCAAAACGCTATCAAATCTAAATATAATAGGATGAAGATCATGGTCTTGGCTTACCTGCGAACAACAACAATAAATACGGTCAAGGCAACATTTTCGAGATATGCGCCGTCGAAGATACGCATGTTTGTAGAGCGCACATGCCTAGCCTAGGTCTTAGCGATTCTAATGACAATAAAATTATTCAAAATTGGTCAAATGAAGAAAATTTGCACTGATATTGCCTTCATTTTAAAATAATCCGATCAAAATGTAAGCCAACAACACTACTTTTGCAGCATGTTCATTAACTTAGAGGAATGTCACCCCACCTAATTCAACAAGCCTGTCGTGAACTGTTCCATTATTTACTTAGTCATGTTAGTGGTGTGGACTCTGAACACATTAGCATTACATCGAGGGCTCAGAAACAAAAGGCCTTATCTCTATATTGACCATTTTGAGAAAAAGACTATTGAAGATTTTTTTAACACATTGGGGAGATGGAGATGAGGCATTGTGATACTGGCTATAACTTTGAAAGGGGTTGTGTTATGGAAATAAAGGCTGTGTTACCGGAAAGAGAATTTCTTTCTGAACATTTGATACCATAATCTCATTTTTGAAAAAATAGAGATGAGGCCTTGTGGTTCCGAGCCCTCGACATGTATCTGGAGAAATGTACACAAATCATATTAAAAAACTTCGAAATTGACTTTCGGCAGCTCGAGAGTTATCCCCTGCATCGCGCTGGTTCCTAATTTTGAATACGATTTATTCCGTCAAAATAAACAGTCGGGTTCCAAAGCGTCGGCAATAGCTATTTTCCTTTCATCTTCAAGCTCCCGAAAGTGAGGTTAACAAACTTCTCCCAATAGCTAGGCTAAATGTCAGCACCAACAAAATGATATGGCTTCTTGGAGCACCACACCAAATAACTTCCCCATTGAAATACGTGTAAAAAGGCCATATTCCAAGACACATTTTCTACCCTCCGCTTACATTAATGGCATACATGTCACCCATGACCATTTTCAGTCAAGTCTAAATTTAATTTAAGCCTTGTTTAATTAGGGGTTATCAACCTAGATGTTTTGCTACGGACCCGAACACAGCGCCCTCACTTTTTCACGTTTTCTGGCATGCCAGTTTACCATTTAGACAGGTGCTTACGCCCTGGGCACTATTAAGGTCGTTTATTTAAATACAAAAATACCATCCCCGGAAAATAAAATTGCCCGAAAACCTCACATTTTCAAGTCTAGTCTTGTCGTGATATTCCGGAACAAACAGGCATGCACAAATTGCGTATTGATTTGGTGTGGTGCTCCCTTCTATCCACGCATTGAAACATAGCCATGGGCAAAGCACTCAATGACCGAAACAGAGGGAAAACTCTGTTGGGCAAATTGATAGTTCAGGATGTATCATTGTTAAGGGGCGACTGAAGATAAAAATATGTGAAATTTTGGGTATTTTGGTCATTTTAGTGTTTCTAAATTTTATAAATCTATAGGATTTTAGCTTTTATTTGCTTTTTATTTGAAAAAAAATCGGACATTTGGTTCGAAAACTGTGCTTATTCAAAGGGAACAAAGTGACGCTTATTGTGACGCGAATTGAATTTTTCCTATACGAATACATGTAATGTATTTCCTTTGTATTGTAATGTTTTCAAGGGGCGATATTTAAGGAATTGTAGAATAAAAAATAATTGCACATTAAATTAACATTTGTTTTCATTGCAAATTGTGTTTATAATTACTAAAATTATTATTGTAGATGAAAATAAAATTTTGGAGCATCTAATTTGCATAATTTCTGCTTAATTTACATATTCAGTGTTTCTAAACTTAAAATGACGAACCGTTATCGTAAAAAGCTGCGCGCAAATTGTGCTGTTTAAATCCAAGATGGCCGCCGTTGCCATGGCAACAGTGTCCGAAACGAGTATGTGGGTTTAGTACTTTAGAAAATCACATTTTCATCTTCAGTCTCCCCTTAAACGCGTTTATGAATTTTTGATTATTTAATGCATATAATATGAGCTTTGTCTGCCAACATTTGAACTGCACATATTTTGGATTTCAGTTGCACATATACGTGCTGGCAGCACATTTATATTAGGGTTAATATAGCGCAGTAGCCATTTTATTTGCTATTAATGGATAACATTGCGTTTATAATTTTACCGAAGAAAGCATATTGCTATATTCTGGTAGATAATTTCCCGAGTTCATTGTTTAGGTTCTCTTGATTTCATTGACCTCCAGATATTGATTTTTTTTCTTTTATTTATATTTTGATGTTGTTCTTTTTTATGGCACTTCCATTGGCATTTTAACCCATGCCTATTTGTATTTCTTGTAATATGCATGTTCTTGGAGTTACACTGAACCAAATGATTGCCCCATCATAGCTCTTTGTAGAAAGTTACCTGTTTGATTCTAATCGTTCATTTCATTAGCCTTATTAACGTCCGTTGGGCTATTGTTCACATCTGCTCTTTATCCTACTATAAATCTGGTAACGGTGTGTGTTTGTTTGTTGGGGAGTTTGTGTGTTTATTTGTTATCCTTATTTCTCCGTTGGTTGTGATCAAAGTGGCGCATAATTTGCATGAAATATCGAGGAAATAATGGTTAGAGTGTTAAAGTTTATTCCACTGAAATGATACCTGTCATGATTTAGGACAGGGAATTTTCCATAGCCGCGTGCGCAACAACCCACACAATTAAGGCTTAAAGCCTTTAACAATTCCGATCCACAGTAATTGTATCCCAATTGTAGATATTTCCATAGCAGTGACAAAAGTACGAGGATTATAAAATATTCAATGAAAGTATAAATAATGGTCATGTCCAGATTTAGCGACTCCGCACTTTTCGCTCTTATTTTATTTTAAATTCTTCAAAAACCAAAAACACACAAATATTTCTGAAAAATAATCCACATTTTTTATTATTTCCCGCATTTTTCATTGACCAAGAAGAAGAAAAAACCTTCCCTCAAACCACGCGTTATTGACCATTTATCGCACTATTTATTTTCAACGCTTTTATTTTATTTCCATTTCTTCAAAACAAAAAAACACACAAATATTTCTGTAAAATAATCATCATTTTTGATTATTTCCCTTATTTTTCATTGACCAAGAAGAAGAAAAAAACCGTCCCTCAAACCACGCAATATTGACCATTTATCGCACTATTTATTTTCAACGCTTTTATTTCATTTTCATTTCTTCAAAAACAAATATTTCTGTAAAATAATCCGCATTATTGACCATTTATCGCACTATTTCAATGCTTTTATATATTTTTTTATTTATTCAAAAACAAACATTACTACGGAGCCCGGGAAGTGACATTTTTTTTTGGTTTTTTTAAGGGGTTTTTTTAAAGGTTTTTTTTGGGTTTTTTAAGGGTATTTTTTTAAAGGTTTTTTCATATAGGGCGTAGTGGGTATGAGGTTACGTGGATGTGCCGCCTAATAGGGTCCCATTTTCACCCACTGGTAAATTGAATGACCCCTTTTCAAAGCCATTTTTGATAAATTTAATGGATCTAAAATCATCAGTTATTTTTCACAGAAATGTTGGCAAAATCTGTCGAATATATAGGAATAGGAAAAGTATGGATCCCCGAAAAAACAATGGCACATCCATACCAATGATAAAAAACCTAGTAACAAAAAAAACTATTAGCAAAAAAAACCTAGTAAAAAAAAACAGAGTAAAAAAAGAAAAAATAGTAAAAAAATAAATAGTAAAAAAATAAAACCTAGTAAAAAAAAAAATAGTAAAAAAATAAAACCTAGTAAAAAAAAACCTAATACAAAAAAAAAACCATGTCACTTCCCGGATAGTTTGATATTCACACCCTGCTATATACAAACACCTTAGTATATTATACTAAAGATAGTCTTTTACTAACACCCTATTATCTACTAAAGATAGTTTTATACTCACACCCTAGTATCTAATGCAAATAGTTTTACACTCACAAATTGCTATCTACTGAATAAAGTTTTATCCTCACACCATTTAATCTACTGTAGAGTTTAAAATGCACACCCATGTTATCTACTGACTTATAGTTTTATATTCACATGTAGTATCTTCTCACATCCTGCTATCTACTGAATTTAGTTTTATATATTCACACCTAGGTAGTATCTACTTAAAATAGTTTTATATATATTCACATCCTACTATTTACTGAAGATAGTTTATACTCACACCCTGCTAACGACTAAATATAGTTTTATATTGACACCCTATTACACACTCACATTCTGCCATCTACTGAATATAGTGATTTCTAGCACCCTGCCGCATCATGCTATCTACTGAAGATAGTTATATACTCGCGCCCTGCTATCTACTTAAGATAGTTATAAACTTACATCTTTGTATCTACTGAAGATAGTGTAACACTCACATTCAGCTAAAAATGAAGAAGAAAAAAAAAATTAAAAAAAAAACCCTTAAAAAAAACACTATGTCACTTCCCGGGCTCCGTACATTTCTGTAAAATAATCCGCATTTTTGATAATTTCCGCATTTTTCATTGACCAAATGAAAAAAATCACCTTCCCTTAAACCACGCATTATTGATCATTTATCGCACTATTTATTTTCAACATTTCATATTATTTTGTATTCTTCAAAAACGAATATACCTGTAAAATAACCCGCACATTTCTCCAGTTTCCGCACTTTTCACTTTTATTTTTTATTTTCATTTCATCGAAAACATTTATCGCACTATTTATTTTCAACATTTTTAGATTATTTTCATTACTTCAAAAACAAACATTTCTGTAAAATAATCCGCATTTTTTGATCATTTTCCGCATTTTTCGTTGACCAAGAAAAAAAAACACCTTCCCTTAAACCACGCATCATTGACCATTTATCGCACTATTTACTTTCAACGCTTTTTTTTCCTTCTTTTATTTTCCGCACTTTTCACTGGCCAGAAAAAAGTAACACGCCTTCATTGATACCACGCACTTTTGATCATTGCATTTTTTACCAGTTTCCGCACTTTTCAATAACCAAGAAAAAAGGTAACACAACAGGGGCACCCAACGAGAATTTGGGATATTGCCTGACGTACTATATATTTGGAAATTGGTTGTACATTTGATCATGATATGGTTTTCTAATGGTTACAATAACTATTGTTATCATATTTAACATGTTTAACATGAATTTCATGTAAAAAGCTAAAAGAAATCCCTTTTTTAATGAAAAAATGTGTACACATTAACTGCTCCTCACAGCCAGCTAGTATGCGTACTAGTATACTTATGTTTCCCAGCTAGGGGCAGTTGAAATGTTCGCTTTGACAGCTAGATAGCAATGAAAAATCTGCTAGCCAGCCAGAAGTTAACAAAAATCCAAAATATCACCAGCTACGAAAGTTTGCGAACATGTTATCAGCCAGGTATACCAGTATAAATCACTGAAAATGATACGTTATTATTATACAAGTAGTACCGCCCTATTACGAGTTTGTACCTACTAATTGATATTTCATTTAAAAAGTAACCAAAGACCATTCCGAGGGCGCCATTAATTGCGAGACTCAATCGATTTCGCCATCGTCCTCTGAATGAAAACGTCTTAACTAGCCAGGGTTTCATTCGTATACAAACTCAGGCCCTACAATAAGTGTGCTGCCAGCACATGTGTGCAGCTGAGATTGGAAAATGCGCGGTTGAAATACCAAAAATGTGCAGTTCAAATGTTGGCATACAAAGCTCATAGCATTTAATAAGCAAAACTGATTTCTTTTTTTAAAGTTCAACGCTTAGACTATGTATACTCGATTTGTACATGTGCATGCGTTAACGACTCTCGTGTATACGGTCTATGCAATTTGATAAATACGACAGTCTTGTGCTATTCATTAGATTCGGCCATTAGGTATACTGGTTCAATTCGACGGTTGCCACGCAAAAAATATAAATAAGTTATTATTATGTTCGTCACAAAAACACCCAATTAACTTAAGTACAAGTTGAACTCAACCATCAATAACAGGCCTGAATGATTGCCAAGTAGATTTACTTTGAATGCAACAGCTCGTGTTATTTTTTATTTTATTTTATTTATTATTTTTTTTCTCTTTTTATTTTTTTCATCTGCTATGACAAATCAAATATACAATAAATATATGATTACACATCAATTAGAATACACAATGTATGTGGATAACTGTTAGAGTAGCATCAATAAGAACTCTATATATTGCATGAATATGGTTATTATGCATAAATACAGAATGACGTACTAAAAACATACACTAAATTACAAAATATAATATAATTCAATTATACGAGATTTGAGACACACCAGCAAATATCAATTTCCCAGATGCAATACCAAAAGATATCAGAGTAGCCCCATCCCTTTCCTTACTAATCTCCTGAATCAGCAGCAGTAAATATGCTTGCTAAGGGGAGGGGGGGGGGGGGGAGGGGGTGTTAATCTGACTCTTGTGTAAGTGTATGATTCATTCCCTGTGTCTTTGTCATTTATCATGTTTATAATTGCCGTTTTTTAATCTTTTAATTTTTTATATGTTACCCACAGTGCAATATTAGCTATATTTAGGCGTCATAGCATTTTCTTTAAATATATTACCCACAGTGCAATATTAGCTAGCCTATATTTAGGCGACTTAGCATGTACAACCTTTACTATCTATGTATTTTTTGATACCTTTTAATCTCTTTTAGCATTTTTAATTTTCAATTTTGTTGTTATCTTTGTATACATTTCTATGTGTAATTTGATGTTTTTATACCGTATGTAATATCCATGTAATTCAGCTTTTAGCTGCGATTTGGTGTCAATAAACTATAAACTATAAACTATAAACTATAAACTATAAACTATAAACATACAAAAAGCATGTGGAAAACGTCCCATTTTTTTAGGTAGAGAGTATTCTTAAGAGATTTTTTCCACATGTGTTTTTCAGTGTTATGGTACTTAATGATATCATGTTGGATATTTTGAAATGACGGTTTTGAACCATTGCACCTATTTCTGTATACAGCAAATTTCGCAATCAACAAGATGTTATTGAGACCAGTATATTTCCTTATGGGGAATTTGCCAAAGAGAATGTCATTATCGCACAGCGAAACCTTAATTTTACATTTGCATAGTATCCATTCCTCGAGTTTTCTCCAGATGGTATTAGTAATAGGGCACATACAGAATATATGATAAATTGTTTCCTGGACCTGATAGCAAAAAGAACATCGATCTTCGCTGGAAACCTTTATCATCTTTAGGAAGTAGTTTGTGCTCAGGATACGCTGGGTTATTCGAAACTGAAACCATCTTAGCTTGATATCCCCAGTACATTCAAATGGCGCGCTGCATATAGTTTTCCATTTGTTATCGTCGATGTACTGAAGTTGTTGCGACCATTTTAGCTTGGCTTTATTTATGAAATTGGGTAACAGAATTTTGTAGATACGCCTACAGCCCTTTTTGTCTTTCAATAGAATATCAATGTTTATAGGAATAAATGGTTTTGCAACCGGCTTAGCATTAGTAAACAATGACACTTTTCTAAAACTCTCAGTAATAGTACGTATTAGCCCATGGTACTCAAGAAAGTTAGTTCTAAGATTAACATATTTTCTCCTGAGTGCTTCCAAAGAGTAAAATTCTCCCTCTGGGTCCATGAGATCATTAATATAGAGAATGCCATTTTGAACCCAACTGGAATAGAAAACAATATTTCCACCAATATTAATCTGGGGATTGTTCCAGATACATGACCGTAGAGCTTCGCTGCAATCGTTTAGCTTCATGTGTTGCTGAAACGAATTCCAGGCAAGAAGAACTTCCTTCCAGAAAATATTGCCCATCTTATTAATAGAATTGGTCCACCTACAGGTGCCACAGATAAAGTTATCCATGTCCTTCAGCTGTGAGAAATACAGAAACATGATAACAGCTTTATTGGGACTACCCGCCCTTAGAAGACGTCTAATCCATGATATTTTCAGAGCGTTGAAAAATATACCAACTTGGATCATTTTTGTACCCCCTTCGTCAAAATCGCCACACATCTGGTCCCTGCCAATCCTATCCGTCTTGCCATTCCAAATAAAATTAAAAAACATATTGTTAAGCTCATGTATCAAGTTGCAATCAGGATTGGGAATGGCCAGAACCAGATGACTGAATCTCGAGATAAAGAGGGACTTAACCACTGCTATTCTACCCAGAACTGTCAAGTATCTCTTCGACCATTGTTTCATCGATTTGCGAATATCTTCAACAATACTAGAGTAGTTTAATGCTGGCATCTCATGCAGATCAAGACTGAAATCAACACCGAGCATGGAGAATCTATTCCTAACCCAGTTGAGATGACTACAGGTACTTAAAGGCAGCTCCTTCCGCTTAGAGCCTATCCAAACAACATTTGTTTTATTGCTATTTAACCCAGACATAACCGCAAATTGATCAAGAACATTTAAGGTTTCTACAAGCGACCTCTCACTACCGTCAAGAATAAATGTGGTATCATCGGCGTATTGTGTGATTTTAAACTCCTTGTTATCAATAACAATACCCTTCATATCATGGTTGTTTCTTGCCATCGTCGCAAGTACTTCAGCACACAGTAGAAAAAGGTAAGGCGAGAGGGGATCGCCTTGACGGCAACCCCGGTTGACAAAGAATCTATCAGACATATTGCCGTTAATAAGTAGGCTAGATTCAGCATTGTTATAGAAAAGTCTAATCCATTTCTGAATTGAAGTACCAAAGCCATGACGCTTAAGAATTTTGAAAATGAAACTATGAGAGACAGTATCGAAAGCCTTTTCAAAGTCTATAAGAAGCAGCATCCCAGGTATTGATTTCTCTTCAGCGTGAAAAATGATATCATAAACAATTCTAATGTTTTCACCGATAAAACGACCAGCCATAAAACCATTTTGATCGTCCTCAATAAGCTTTGGGAGAACACCCTTAACTCTGTTAGCAATGCACATTGAAGCGAGTTTGTAAATTGACTTAAGTAAAGAGATTGGTCTCCAATTTGTTAGGTGTTGACGCGGCTTATTACCTTTCGGAAGAAGCGTAATAACACCTAAGTTTTGAAAATGTGAAAAAGATCCCCTATCAAATGCACTGTTCAGCGCACGAATGATGAATGACGAAAGATCTTTCCAGAAAAACTTGAAGAATTCAACCGTGAAACCATCCGGACCTGGTGTTTTGTTATTTTACATCGACTTAAGCGCATTGAGAACTTCATCATATTCAAGGACACCATCAATTTGGCTGGATTCGTCTTCCGACAATGTGGGTATGTTTGGAATCGTATCGAGCAACGACGTGTCGATTTGCTTTTCCTTATCACTGTATAAGTTCTCGTAGAACATCTTGGCTTCATCCAGTATTTCTTTCTGGCTGTTAGTTTTAATACCATTTTGTTTTTCAAGAAAATTGATCGACTTGTTGACATAGTTTTTCTTTTCAAGATTAAGAAAGTATTTGGACGGTTTTTCGCCAAATTCAAGATTCTGCACTCTGGCGCGGATTTTAACCCCTTCCATGAGGACATCTCTTAACTCTTGTAACTTTTTGTTGGCCGATTTGAGATCTTCCATAAGCGTGTCTATCGTCGTATGTGTAGGATTTAGATCAAGCGTGTGATCAATTCGGCTAATCTCAGCTTCAAGTGATTTGATCTCCTTCTCTCTTTTCCTTTTCATACTTGCACCATACGGAATAGTCTTGCCTCTAATGTCAACCAAGATCATATCAAGTAGAAGTTGATCGTTGATGTTGAATTGCACCTCTTTGCCCGGAATATTTTTCATGTTTTCTCTTAAGTATGGGCTCGCAGCATACTGTTTGACAATTTCGCCAATAGCATCTTTCACTACCTGGATGTACTTTGAGTCCTTAAGTAAAGAATTGTTGAACTTCCAATAACCTCTACCTCTATGAGGCGTTTGCTTAGCGAAAGTAACTGTTGGAATCGAGTGGTCAGACCTATAGCCAGGCAAGATATCAGTATTGTCTACCATTGAGAACATCTCGTGTGAAAGGAGAAAGAAGTCCAGTCGCCCTTGTTTAAAGGGGGTGGGTTGTCGCCATGTTTATCTCCGGGCTGTAGGGTTATTCTCCCTCCATGGATCAATTAAATCGTGAATATTCATCATATTAAGAACTTCTTTCCTTGCCTTGGGATTGCCTACACTATTGTAGTTCATCGTATCCATATTTGGTTGCTGGACTAAGTTAAAGTCACCGCAGATAATGCTGTGTGGGTTATTGTAGCTCTCAATTTCATCCATGATATTTTTGTAGAAACTTGGGTCGTCTTGATTTGGACCATAAATGTTGGCTAAAGAAACCCTGAGATCTGAAAATGTTATGTCAAGTATGACCCAATTTCCGCCTGGATCACTTTTGTAATCGTGAGCCTTGAATATAAAGTTATCATTGAGAATAATTGCTGTACCTCTAGAATTGCTGGTGCCGTGACTGAAAAAGCAGTCATAGCCCCAATCAAGTTTAATCCGATTCTCCATTTCGCAAGTCCAATGCACATCCTGAAGACAGACTATCGAGAACTTTTTCGTATTTAGAAAGTTCAACACATCAGCCCGTTTACGCTTATCGCCAAGCCCTCGACAATTGAAAGAGCAAATACTAACCGTTTCGTTCATTGAAAAGTGTAGCACTGTAGCAGGAGAATGTCATAAATGACTTCTCCAAAGGCGTACTCGAGTAAAGAGTAAGGCATGTTACTACTTCTGAATATGGGTAAAGTCATGATGTAGTCATCCACATTTGAAACATATTTGAAAAAACCAATCAAAGAAAATTCACTGTTGTACATAGCAGGGGTTTTAACTATAACAAATATACAGTGTTTGACACCCCCACCCTCCACAAAGAAACCCCGAGCCCTCCCCTACCACCCCCCAACATTAACTCCCCATAACCCAGACCTAGAAAATCGTGGCGCATAGGGACGTATGAAAGAAAATCGGTCCGTCCCCACCCCGGCGTGACACCCAACAAGGCTTGAATGGAGCTAAATTAAAAAACGTGATCCCTGTGACCTATGTGCTGAAATCACTGGAAAATCATGACTGGCGGCAACCGAATATCAAAGAAATTTGAACAAAAATGAATCAAGCTGCGTGACTTTAGAAGAAGCTAATATTACAAAGGTTATATTGAGACCATACATATTTTAACTGTTAATCATACGGTAACAAACATTAATACAAAATCAAATGAGATCGTAGATCTGTGACCCGAACCATTCTATACCTCGATGCATATTGCGCGCAGAAGAGCAGAATCGCCCAAAAGATAACAAATCAGCGATTTGAACCATTCGTTCATATATGCATGTAGGCGAAACCATAAGGAGCCACCAAAAAGCGGGAACAATGCATACAAGTAACATAGAATGGTTAAAATCACATGAGCACTATAATTAGAATGGAGAACAAACCACCCTCCCCGAGCATTGTGATCCGAGCCGTTTAAAAAAGATGTCTGCAAGGCAACATGTGAATGTGACAGTTGACGGCTCGATTCACAAGATGTAACCGGGAGGTGACTAATCAATCAATCAATCAATCAATCAATCAATCAATCAATCAATCAATCAATCAATCAATCAATCAATCAATCAATCAATCAATCAATCAATCAATCAATCAACATATACAATCAGTCAATCAATCAATCAATAACAAACGGTCAATCAATCAATCAACAAAAAAACCAGTCAATCAACCAATCTGTCTAATACATAAATTGAGGCAAGCATGAGATCTGTCAGTGGTATAGAGCACAAAATTAGATTAAAATAACACTATTGTTAATGCAAATGACCTGGTATCTAACAATAATACAGAGTCAAACAAGATAACTGATCTGCGACCTGAACCATCTGTTCATATATGGTCGAATCCAACGAAAAGTGTACACGTGATGTTCAGGCCTATAATAAAATAATCTATATCTTGACTATTTTCTTTTTGTGTCATACGTATCCGCCTCGATGAGACGCTTCGCGCCATATATAATATGACTTACTTCTATGCACAATTGGGCGTATGCGAGCAATAAACCTGCTATTTTTCACCCTTCTTACAAAATAGTTGTTAAGGTTTTATTTTAGACATATAACCGTTTAGATGAAAACGAGCTTAAGCGGAAATAATTGTACCTGTTTGATTGGTGAATATCTCAAGAATGCCTCTTGTAATTTTTGTTACTTTTGATCAATCCCCTGAATTGTTGTGATTTTTTTGGCTGTGGTAAGTTTTGACGTTACCTACCAATACATGTTTTGATAAATCTCACTTTTGGGGAAGAATTCGCCTGAGGTAGTGTAATTTGTGCTGTAAGGATACCTGAATATGTTAAATACTTAAATGCATTGTCCACATTCAAATCGATTTTTTGATAAAGCTGTTAGAAATTCTAAAAGCGGAAACGATCAGTTTGGTAAAAAAAATGCATTACCTCCGAATACCTATTTAAAACACTGCCATTTTAATATAAACACAGATTAGTGAATGATATCGATAGAATAAGCGAAGTGTGATACAATGTACATGTGTGCCAAGTTTTATCATTTTGAAGGCAACATTTTTTGAAATATCAGCAATAAAAGGCTGGATTCGTAGGCAAATTTGAAATATGAACTTTTACCTTCAAATACAAATACCGATACCGTGGTTATTCCCTCTGTTGTTACATACTTGTATCGACTGGAATAAAATAGAAATGTGCGCTGCGTTCGGCAAGCCACAGAGAAGTTTTGCATCAATCTTTCAGCTTTTGTAAGTAACTTTTCACAAAATTCTGTAGTTTGCGTACAAGTGCATCAATAATTTGTTGTTGTCTTAAAAGTTTATTGAATATAGCCTCCCTATGTCTCAATCTTGTTACTCATATTAGTGTAGTTGTTTATGTTATTCACGCAAAGACATCCTCTGACTGTTGATTTAAATCGCAATGGGGGTGATTAATGTTTATATAAATAATCAGTAACAGCTTCTCGTGCATTGACTTCATGTTGTATTCGGAGGTAACATGTATATGTAGGCAACATTCAATAATATACACGGTGCATATTGGCCCTAAATGATTTGATTTTACATACAAGCAGTGCGCAATCATACAATCTGACTGGATATATTATTATATTTATATTTGGAGGGAAAAAAATAATATTCCCTTATTAAATGAAAATAGGAGGTGTTAATTTAAATAAAATGCATGGTGTAATCACACTGGTTTTGCCGAGAACATATTTTTTTGTTGGAGTTAGAGTAAATGAATGTTATTTATATCCATAGATTACACGTTGATCGTCTTGAAATGGGTACATTTAATTATAATATCCATGACATTTCGGCTTCATAATCAATTTTCTCATATTCCATTTTGTATTCGTAGGTAACCTATATATTAGTTAATGAGCATGGTACAATTCCTGTATTGTTTTTCGCTTTCATTCGCACCTTATATTATTTAAATATTGAGCAGGGATGTATAAGACGGGAATAATATCGTTTGGTGCGTAATATTGTTTTAAACCAAGCTTGTCGATATGATGTATACGTAGTTAACCAACTTCCTCTGGAATTGCAGAGAAGTGACTACCGAGGTACATAATATTGGCCATTATTGTAGTAGTATTTGAAGATGGAATTCATGTGTCACAAATATAAAATAACTTGCTTCATTTTTGCTCGGGCAGGTTGAGTAATGTCACCGAAACGTATTTTAAGTGAACAAGAAATTTAGTAAAACATTTTCCTTTTTTTTTTAAAGGTGGGAGGTAATCAAGGGTAGGCCTAACTGATTTCAGTCTCAAATCAAGAATTGTTCATGAATAATGCTTCCGACATTCATTAATTAGTGTAATTGAACTAAGCAGTGGTTGATTTAAAAGAAAATCACAATGAAAGGCACATGCCCGACAATATCTCTGTCGTGGCAAAACCTATTAGATTAGTGTTTTTAAATCAAACAACATTGAATTTTTAAACATAAAATTCCTATTTTGTCTACATCTGACAAAATATTTCATATTGGTGATTCTATGTCTAACGGAATCTGCGTCCGGTTGAAACTCGATAAAAACTTACTATGTACGACTTTTAGAATGATACAAATTCCAAACTAGGAAATTATATCTTAATTCTAATCTGACAACTGGATGTCTTGCTGTAAGTTGTATGTGCTTTATTCCGCGCGCTGTGGACTGAAATGCACGATATTTGAATATTCTAGACTTTGATCATGTTCGGCTCATATTAAACTTATATAATATGAGGTCTGATATGAAATTATTTCAAAGTATATATTAAATGAATTAAAAAGCGATCTGGCTTTCGTGTTTAAAACAGCTATTCAAAATGATAACTGCTAGAAGACTCACTTGCCTCCTTCATTTAGAACAAATTGAGGAAGACAACCGGTTGTTTTATTGCTTAAAACAAATAACCTGACATTCAAGATTATGAATTACAGGCAAATGAAACTGTTCGCTAAAAGAAAATCGCTTGCTTTCTAATTAATGATGGCTCGAGGAAATGTTCAATAGTTGATTCGATCCAATACTTTGGATTCACACGGGAACTGAAACGTTCATTCTTAACATTCTAAAATGTCCTATAATAAACAAAGAGTAATTCTGTTCTACTAGATATTCATTCTCGTGACAAGAGAGAGATGAAGAACTAACTACACAAAGAATACAACAAGATCCACTAAACTTGTTAAGTAGAGATTACAAGGCTGAATGATCAGAGGTATCTTACTTAAAATGTTTCTATATGCTTACTATTTCATTATGTTTAGTTTTAATGATGAACATGCTTTTTACCAAATGAGATGAGTAAGAATATTTTACTAGCGAGTTAATTGATTGTTTAACTATACCTATTTTAACCCAGTACGATATGTATGTTGTCATCATCTTGCCTTGTATCAGATGTTAAATATTACACACTTCTGACTGTTTTGTAGAAGTTAAACGCTCATTCTTAATAATTGAAAGTCAAGCAAGAAGGACACTTACAAAATTGGATGATCAGATACGTTAGCATAATAAAACATTTTCTGCCGTAATTATCATGTGTAAATTAATTTTAATCAACATTCCTTAACCAAATTAGATGATCAATAATACTAACAGTATAGGCCTAGTGAGTTTATCGATGTTTAGGATGTTTTCTTTTATATCTTAGAAATAGGAACATAGTTTTGCTCTATTGCCACTTCGTCCAATGCCATTTCGTCCATTAACCAGTTCGTCAAATGGCATCGTCCAATGCCATTTCGTCCATTAGTCACTTGGTCCAATAACCACTTGGTCCAATAGCCACTTCGTCCAATGTCATTTCGTCCAATAGCCACTTCGTCCAGTGTCACTTCGTCCAATAGCCACTTCGTCCAATAGCCATTTCGTCCATTCCCACTTCGTCCAATAGCCATTTCGTCCAGTACCATTTCGTCCAATAGCCATTTCGTCCATAGCCATTTCGTCCATAGCCATTTCGTCCAATAACCGTTTCGTCCAATAGCCATTTCGTCCAATAGCCATTTCGTCCAATAACCATTTCGTCCAATAGTCATTTCGTCCAATAGCCAATTCGTCCAATAACCATTTCGTCCAATAGCCATTTCGTCCAATAGCCATTTCGTCTAATAGCCATTTCGTCCAATAACCATTTCGTCCAATAGCCATTTCGTCCAATAGCCAATTCGTCCAATAACCATTTCGTCCAATAGCCATTTCGTCCAATAGCCATTTCGTCCAATAGCCAATAAATCATTACGTGAGATAAATAATAATCATTACTAGTTTACGAAAGAAGGCCCTTTGAGTGGATGGACCACAGAAAATTACTATCAACTGATGATCTTAATATCCTAAGTTATTGCTGCAGCGGTGAATGGTATTCATTCGCGCCAATGGTGTCGCCGGGCCCGAGTCAGGTACATGTACTATCAAATTGGAAGCTATAATATTACGAACATGTAATAATGCATATTAAGGAAATGAATATTCAGAGCGCGCATGTGCTAATAAAAGTTTAAATGTCCGCAACTAACCACACGATGGTATGGTATTTTGACCAAAGCGGTTGTGGGAAAGTAAGAGTTCTTACTACTTTACATATTTGAATTTCTCATGAAATTACCCATCCGATGATATATAATTGTTAAAGGTTACTACGTCGGTAAGGTAATTATACCGGCTAGTGAATATCTCCAATTTT
Organism: Ophiura sarsii; assembly: GCA_035610835.1. Classification (NCBI taxonomy): domain Eukaryota; kingdom Metazoa; phylum Echinodermata; class Ophiuroidea; order Amphilepidida; family Ophiuridae; genus Ophiura; species Ophiura sarsii. The sequence goes on along the minus strand of CM069457.1, from coordinate 47,871,295 downwards.
TATTTTATATATTTTTAGAATTTTCAGAAATATTTTTTAAGGATGTACCCTTCTCTGATCTAAACTGCATTTCTAAATTCCTCTAGTTCCAAGCTTTCCAAAAATGTATATTCCTTGTTATAGTCCTTTTTATAAATCTGGTAAATTGAGGCTGACATTACATGTTGACTGTGTAGCGAATAGGAAGAAAGTCGATGATTGTCTTATCCATAATCAATTAGTAGTTACAAATAGTTGACAAGTCTGTTGAACCACATACTTAAAGTCTACTAAATATCCTTTAAAATGGGACCAGCATGGTGTTTGTAACATTAGGGGATGACTAGTTATGGTAAAAAGAACAAAGCATGGGATATTCCCCATTGAGTTTGTACAGGCGGCACCCCTTCCGGCGGCACCCCTTCCAGCACCACCCCTGGTCCCTAAACTTCAAACAACTGTGGCTCCTTTCTGTATTAGCTATATCAAGATACCAAGGCCATTTTGCAGGCAGATAGCTTGTTATTAGGCCTTTAAAATGATACCAAATTTGTTGAGATAGCTATATAATTGTAGTTTTAAAAATATTTAAAGGAGGGGTCCCGCAAGCACATTATTGAGCATTATTTGTTAGAAAAATAATTATCTAGCCGAAATTACGTGATTATATAGAACAAACCATCATACTAGTCACAAAAACGAATAAAAACTGTCATTACTCAACATGCAATTTTTAAAATTCGCGGCGATCGAAAGTCCGGTGTCGATGACGTCATGGATATTGGTGCTCAAATTTGCGCATGTGCATTGTATAACTATGACTTCATCGACACCGGGACTTTCGATCGCCGCGAATTTAAAAAAATGCATGTTGAGAGATGGCGGTTTTTATTTGTTTTTGTCATAAGTGTGGTGTTTTGTTCTATATAAATACAAAAGTTGCGCTCGATAGTTATTTTTCTAACATATAATGCACACTTTTGTGCTTGCGGGACACCTCCTTTAAGGGGTTTGGTGCACGCGCCCCAATACGTGCTGTCTTTCAGCTGAAATGTTGTCGAAATCTTGAAAGCGACATTCTTTTCACTACGCGTGAGTTAAATTCACGATTGCGGGAACTGTGAGACGCGCGCATATTTCAAATTGATCTATTTTGGACCCGTTTGTACCCATTTGGATCCATTTGGACCCATTTGAACCCATTTGGACCCATTTGGACCCGTTTGGACCCATTACCAAATTTACAAACACCCATTGTAAATTTGAATAGAAATAGGGATTATAGTTAACGAGGTTGATCGCGTTGTGTTTCCTCCTCCTCTTTTGTCCAAGCTTCTATTGAGACTAAAGGAGAAGATAAATAAAATGTGCAATAAAAAAGTCCTTTAAAGTTATTTATCTTGTCATATTAATATTTGAGGTCTATATTACGAAAAGGGTCACTTTTCATTTGAACAATCGAAAATAGAGATTGCTTTTCAATATTATAACATACGACATGATGGTTATGTATTTGAGTGTGGCCATGTACCAAGGGGCCATGCCCATCCTATTCAAAGTAATATATAAATTGTTATACCGAGAAGGGTCCGTTGCCAGATGGAAGAAACAGGAACATAAAACCAAATCTTGAAGTCAACATTTTTACTTCCGAATATTGTATTCATAATATAATGATCATTAATTCTAAATCCCTGACTGAATGCTTATGCTTATTAAAACTATTACTAGTCAATCCTCTTTTGATGTAGTAGACAAGAAATCCTTCGATTTGAAGTGTTTATAAGCGAGCTTCAAGGATAATCGTGATTTAATTCTTTTATCATTTTCAGTAGGCGCTTATAAATAACATTCCTACACAAATCGGCAATATTAGCATGATACTAGGCCTATCACAAAGACTCATACACATACTATTATGTTAATTTTAAAGCCTATCCTATGCGGACGTACTTATAAAAAGGACCATTATTAAATAACTATCTATGCTATAATTTGTATAGGTGCCCTTTTTTCGTTTTTGCGAAATTGGTGTCCCTGAAAAGAGCTTTATAAAAATAGGTTGGTTTGAAAGTTGGCGACCCCGTTTCCTATGAGCATGATGAGAGAAAGAGCCACCAATATAAAAATGATATTTTCATCAATCTACGGTAAATAGTAACTCGATGATCATGAGTACATGAAAAATAACATTTTAAGAAACACAGTGCAAAATGTATTAAGTTAGAGATGGCACAACGTTTCGGGTCTAAGCCTTTTAACAAGTGTGGTGCCAGCAAGTATATGCATCAAGGTGAAACAAAAAAAATACAAGGATATTACATAATATTAGTTTAGTTTAGTTTTTATTTGGCATCACAACAAATACAAATAACAAATCACACAAGTATAAAATTATAATCACATTCAATAAATAACGCATATCACAATGCCATCCCAAACTGGAACGGCAAACACCACAACACCAAAAGTTGCAAGGCCAGGATAGCCCATAAAAGCCAGCTACATGTGCAGGCTTATTTCCAATGGGGTCCCAAAACAACACAACAAGAGGGCCATGGACGTGGAGAAACATAAACAAAATGACATGGACACATTGGACAATAAGCCTACACACGTACAAAATCAGCAGATTCCTGCTTCAGAGCGCAATCAGCCAGGTGTTTTTTCACAGCCTTTTTAAATTCCATCTTTCTGCGTATGGTCTGGATATGTGGTGGCAGGGCGTTCCAGTCTAAGATGGCATTGTAGTAAAATGACTTGGAAGCAATTCCTTTAACTCTAGGGACAATAAAATTGAAATTGCTTGACCTAGTTCGGTGGGAATGAGCACTCGTGGTTCTTATGAAATTGTGAGCAAGGTATGGAGCACCAATGCCATTAAAGATATTAAAAACGTGGTGAAGTCTTAACTGTTTTGCACGGTCCTGTGTATTTAGGAGTCTAAGTAAGTTACGGTTAAATTGATCAATGTGAGTCCTTGGAGACAATTTCAAAATGAAGCGAACTATTTTGTTTTGGGTGACTTGTAATTTGTGTCTGGCCCTGGTATTGATACCAGCAAACCATGCGGAACAGCAATAGTCAAGGTGACATTGGATGAGAGCTGCACTCAGATTTTTACGCAAGGTTTGGTTAAGGTAACTAGAATGTCTATAAAGAAATTTGATACGACCAACAACTTTCTTGACAAGATCGTCCACTAATTTGACTCCAGAGACTGTTTGATTAATTGTTACTCCAAGGTAGTTGATGCAATCTTGGGAGGGGATGACTTTCCCATTATAATTGATGTTAAAATCAGTTGCACGTTTTAAATTTGCATGAGAACCAAACAAGATGCATTCAGTCTTACCAACATGTAGAGACAGTTGGTTGTCAATAAGCCAATGATTACAAGATTCCAAATCTTTACTGAGTTCTTGGGAAACAACACTGGGGTCTTTGTCCGAAACAAGGATGACACTGTCATCAGCATACAATAATAACTTATTGCGAACAGAGCACACCATATCGTTACTGTAACAGAGGTACAGCAGGGGACCCAGTAAACTACCTTGTGGAACTCCACAAGTAATTTTCTGAAAATCAGATGAAATGCCATCAGCCGAGACAAGTTGTTGTCTGTTAGACAGATATGATTTAAACCAACCAGGGTTGATTCCCATGAACTCAAGTTTGGTACACAAAATATCATGGTTAACGCTGTCAAAAGCCTTTTGTACATCTAGCAACAGCATGCCCACATAATTACCTTCAGAAAGTTGGGATCTTATGTAATCGGTCAGATGAATGAGACATGTTTCTGTAGAGAATCCAGGGCGAAAACCAGATTGGTAATTGTATAAAATTTGCTTTTCTCTAAGGTAACTATCAATCTGGGTGAAGATGCATTTTTCAAGAATTTTAGACATGCAACTTAGGATACTCACTGGTCTGTAATTGCCTACATCCAACCTACTTTTCTTTTTGAAGAGGGGGATAATTTTGGCACATTTCAAGTCGTCCGGCACAGTCATGGTGACAATGGATAGGTTAATGATATGGGTGATGACTGGGCCAGTTGGGGGGTCCCATCCTTCAAAATTTTTGGTGCCAACCCATCAAGACCAGCACCTTTATGAGGATCAAGCTTTGATAATGCATTGAGTACAAAATCTTCATTTACAGCCTCAAGATCGAACTCATTGGGCATCACACCTTTATCCAAATAGAATTGTTTAAAAGTCACCGAGTCTGTGCAGAATTCTTTGAGTGATGTGGGTAGCTTGCTAACCAAGGTTGAGGCAATATTTGTAAAAAAGGTGTTTATGTGATTACAAACTGATAAGGTGTCATAACACAATGAGCCGTTGATATTCAAGACAATTTTCCCTTTACTTTTAGATTTGTTGTTATAACCAAGTTGTTTTAGATGTTCCCAGAGCTTCCTTGGATTACCCATGCTATCCTCGAGTTTAGATTTAAAGAATGATGCCTTAGCTTTCTTAATATCTCTCTGGACTTCATTGCGCAATGCAGTGAAGTCCTGATAAGTAAAATCGCTACTACCTTTGAGAATCTTCCTCCTGATTTTATCGCGATTCTTAATCTTCTCGAGAATAGCCGGGGTCATCCAGGGCTCTGTGCGTGTTTTGATACGCACATCCCGTTCAGGTGCAATTTGGTTTAAAACATTTGTCAAAATGGTTTTAAAATTCAACCAGGCAGTGTTGACACACTCACTATTTAGAACAGTAGACCAGTCACACTTTGATAGCATGTTGTTAAATGATTCAACAGAGTATTTTTTCATTGATCTAATACGAATACGATTATGAGAATGCATAGGCATCCTGACAGACCTTCTTGTGCAGTATACTAGGAAGTGGTCGCTGAACCCTGTTGGCATAACCCCACACTGAAACACCTTGTCAATATTGTTACCTAAAATGTGATCAAGACAGCTTTCGGTATTATCAGTGACGCGGGTGGGTTCATTTATTAAAAAATATAATAATGATGGGTCAAAAGGTTAAGTACTAGAGATAATAAAATCCCAATGTATGTAATAGGATTGGAAAATGAGGGATTGTGCCGGCTTAGTCAAGCATCATGGAATTTTGCATTCATGTTGTTTGGCTTATCCCTCTTAATTCAAGGGGGTTTATCATCGGTTTGCATTAGCTCGGGGTTTTTTTCGGCCCGGTTTTGAGTAAACCACATTACTGCGTCTCATATCTCTACCAATAATGGGCTTAATTGATCCAACTTTATACCAAAAATGTACCTTCATAATACTACGTACCTGATACATACATTACATACATACACCCATACATACATAATCTTTATTTATCCACGATACATAGGTCAACTTAACAGCTGTTTTTCATGAGCCGTGATAAAGTCAATATAATTAACATTTTATATAATAACTCTAAGATTACATAACATATTTATTGAATCTTATACAGTGTAATAATAATAAAACAAGATGACAAAAATTGAATTTTAAGATATCGATAATTCCAACTGACACATTCAGGTAGTCAAAAGAAAATTGCGTTTTCAGGAACTACTAATCAAGTCGAAGGTGCCAGGTCATTCGGGGAAATTCAAAACCTAACCCTCGACCCCCAGGCTGGGCCATTCCAAGGGGTTGGGACATTTGGTGACCCACGTGTAACTGACCCACTGACCCACTGACCCACTATATTAATCCGCCACGTGTAGATAGTTAATCAAGTAGGACGTCAGACTGTAGTGAGCCCTACGGGGGTGTTTGTCAATTTGGTAATGGGTCCAAATGGGTCCAAACGGGTCCAAATGGGTCCAAATGGGTCCAAATAGGTCCAAAACGCATCCAAAATAGATCCAAATGGTTCCAAAAAAGTCCAAATATTTCGAAACGGGTCTAAA
>CM069457.1:47822985-47865315 GCA_035610835.1 Ophiura sarsii | reverse complement strand
CATTCATCGGTCATTTCCTCCCGAAAAAATAGCATTTTGAGTGCGAGGAGTGAAAATTTACATTTTAACCCCTAGAGACCCCAAATGTTTTTTGATTTTAAAACCAAAACTATATCATATATGCGTACGGTCATAAGGAATATGTTGTCTGATTTTGACGATCCTAGATCATTTCGCTAAATTGCATGGCTGTTTTAGGTGAAAATCACGTTTTCGCCCTAGTGACCCTTGTGTGACCTTTGACCCCTAACTGTGAACACCCTATATGAAAGTCAGGTAGGGGGTCCTACTGACCAAGTTAGGTGATTGTAGCATGTAAACTGTAGAAAAAATAGCATTTTTTAGATGGGTTGGGAAGAAGAAGAAGAAGAAACTAGATCTTGCTCCGGTCTAAGACCAGGCTACCTTGATTTTTCTTTGAGAAAATGATCCCTAGTGACCCCTTCTTGACCTTTGACCTGATTAAAATGATTGACTTATTTTCTTGGCTCATCAATCCAAACAAGATGCAACAAATCCGGTCCAAATCGGATCATGTCTTAAATTTTACCCCTTTAAAGTTCAATGACCCCTTTTGACCCCTTCTTGACCTTTGACCTGGTCAATATAATTGAATTATTTTCTTGGCTCATCAAATCAAACAAGATGCAACAAACCCGGTCAAAATCGAACCATGTCTTTACTTTTACCCCTGTAAAGTTCAATGACCCTATTGACCCTTCGTGACCTTTGACCTGGTCAATATGATTTATTTATTTTCTTTGCTCATCAATCCAAACAAGATGCAACAAACCCCGTCCAAATCGGAGCATGTCTTAACTTTTACCTCTGTAAAGTTCAATGACCCCTAGTGACCCCTTCTTGACCTTTGACCTGGTCAATATCATTGACTTTTTTTCTTGGCTCATCAATCCAAACAAGATGCAACAAACCCGGTCCAAATCGGAGCATGTCTAAACTTTTACCCCTGTAAAGTTCAATGACCCCTAGTGACCCGGTATGACATGTCACTTTTAATCGCTGAACACCCTATATATGCATGGACCCAAGTAATCTTTTGACCAATTCTGATAATCATGGGTCATTTCCTCTTGAAAAAATAGCATTTTAAGTGACTGGAGTGAAAATTGACATTTTGACCCCTAGTGACCCCAAATGATTTTTAATTTAAAAAACCGTTCTTTTGTACATGCGTACAGTCAAAAGGAATATGTGGACCAATTTTGACGATCCTAGGTCATTTCACTAAATTGGAAATGCGTTTTAAGTGAAAATCACCTTTTGACCCCTAGTGACCCCTGTGTGACCTTTGACCCCAAACTGTGAACACCCTATATGAAGGTTAGGTGGGGGGTTCTACTGACCAAGTCTGGTGATTGTAGCATGTAAACTGTAGAAAAAATAGCATTTTTTAGATGGGTTTGAGGAAAGAAAAAGCAGAAGAAGAAAGAAACGGCAGAGATACAGAACCTCGATTTTTTGAAAAAATCAAGGTAAGAAACCGTTGGAATACAGTACCTCGATTTTTTGAAAAAAATCAAGGTAATCATACAAAATTGATCTAAAATTATGCCAGGCACACGTGGAAAATGGCACTATACATGTAGGGCCTATGAACAAATATAATTCAATCGTCATTGTTTGCGCATTTCAACTCTAATCGTGCCTTCCATGCACGCTTAGAGAAGGACTTACAAAATGTAATTAATGGATTATTTATAAGTCTTTTAAGATTTATAAGACGTTAAATGCGAAATAAATCTCATTAATCAGAAAATATCAATGCAAATGAGTGACAGGCGTTTAGGCCATAACAAAAAAAACTTCACGTCCCGTACGGAATAAACCGTGATAGCTACAACGTATTTTAATTGATTTGAACATGCCCCTTGAGTTACGGGACGTCTAGCAAGACATTGCCAAAAACTTTGTCTCAGCAACCTATGGCTAATAAAAAAAAAACACCCGAACTTGGTCTCAAGCAACCTTTGGCTAAAAAGCTATGTGCTATGTTTTTTTCTCACATTGATTGATTGTAAATGTATTTATTTATTTTATTTATTTATTTGGACATACACTTTCAGAACAGTGGCATCCGCCAACTTGGCGAATGCGTCCATACAATACAATACAATATGAAAAGAGGTAACATTATATACAAACAATTCACAAAATTATAAATGGCAAAAAGAATCATATAGAGCTAATAATAGCGGTACGTGCAGCCCATGCAAGTTTCAAATATGACTTACAAAACACATCAAATATTGGAAGTAAGGGAAATTCATCACTTACAGAGAGTTTCATCAGAAAATCCTAGCATAAAACACATTTTAATAGTTAGATTGCTAGCAATAAATATACTCCAGAAAGGTTCAAGATCATGAGATAAGAGTTTAATCTCTAATTTTCGATACTCATCGACTCTAATGTCATTAAGAGCAGAACATAAAAATAAGAAGAGTTTAAGATACTCTGTCTCTTTATTACAAAGAGGACAGAGGATATTTATATCTGCTTTCCATGAATGAACACGACTGTTAAGTGTCAGGGTATTTAAGAACGTGCTTTGAATTTCATCGCAGCCCCATAGAAATCTAATTTGCATAATAAAATTTACGTTCTAAACTAGGTTTAATTCCTCTTATACGAGGTAATCCTTCAAAGATGACTTTGCCATAACAGAAACTAACCACTTATCATTAGAGTAGGCCTATAATATGTGCCTGTCTTTTGGTGGTATAGCGATGGGGTGGTTTTCATCACAAACAAATGCGCCCAATTGGCATAAATTGCGTGTATTTTGAGGCATTTTTGGAAAAAGCGCCCAATTTGTGCAAAATTGGGTGCTTTTCTTATAAAATTGGTATATTGATGGGTGGGGAATTAGCCAAAAAAATAGGTATAGGGAAAGTCACATTTTTGAAGTCCGGCAGGCACATCCACGTACGATTTTGGCGAAAGTAACCCCCCCCCCCCCTCCCTCCCCGGTTTTTTTACAAACAAGAGCTATGTCCTATATGCGATTATTTTTTATTTTTTAAATACAAATCCCCCCCAAAAATGCGTTCATAATATATACAATAATTAACAAGACGAAAGAACATTAATCATTACTATATAATAATTATAGTCATGTATATAATAGTCTTAATAGGCTCACTTTGAGTTCATCATCTTACATCTAATAGCCCACGCACGTTTAAGGTATGATTTGCAGAATTGGTCAAGAATAACATATTTATGCAGAACGGACATCCTTAGTGTGTCTGTAAGGCATGGTGATATTAATTTAGACAACCGAGCATTATATACAATTTTGAATCCAGATAAATGATAATAAATTCCAGCCAAACATCACTAAAACCATTTGCATAGGTTATTTTCGAATTTGAGATATTCCTCGGCCCTTATCTCATTACAAAGCATAGCCTACATTTACCATACCAGTCTGTTTGTTATTTCTGGTGACGTATCCCTTGACGTTCACCGCAAGCCATTAGGGTCGTTGCTTTCCAAAAGCAACGCGTTGCCTAGCGAGCCACTAAGATTACGGCTTTTGACCACGTGTTGTTTTCCAAAGCAACGCGTTGTTTGAGAAGTCACAAAGCAACGCGTTGCTTAACGGAATAAATCGCAATTTGACACCTTTGAAATGATATTGATACATACTTATATGCCAAAACACTCAGGGGGCTGGTGGTCGGGGAGGTAAAATTAAGGTAAAATAAAGATGGCACAATCTTAAACTATAAATATTGGATATCCAACAATCTTAAACTATAAGTATTGGATATCCAACAATCATTAAACAATAAATATCGGATATCCAACATTCTTAAACTATTTTCGTTAGTGTTATTGCGATTTATTCCGTTTGCGAAAGCAACGCGTTGTCGCAATACGTAATGACCCTAATGGCTTGCCATAGACGTTAGCCCAAATGATTTCATCCGGATATTAATAGCAGTGATTTTGTGGTAGTCTGATTATTTCATGTCCATTATCTTTTGCAAGTTGTCAGTTCTGAAGTTCCGTGGTTTGTACTTCTTAATGATAATCATAAAGTTGAGGTTTCTTCACCAATTTGAGTAAGAAATGTTATGTTTTGTCAACCTGCATTTCAACCTTTTACAGATTTTACATTGGAATTTTGACTTGCTCGATAAAATCATGAATTGTAATGCTTTTAATTCATGAATCTGAATAGGAAATATGAATTTATTGGTATAAAATGTACAATGAACACAATGAAATGGTAATTGGGTCTGATGGTTTTAATAGTACTTTGTCGACAACACAGTGATACTTGCAAGCTTCCAGGGGGAGAAATACTTTTGCGCGGCAGTGTAAATGTACATGGATAATTCAATTGTCATTGTTTGCGCATTTCGTCTCTAAACGTGCCTTCCATGCGCGCTTGGAGAAGGATTTACAATTTTTTTAAATACATGATAACAGATATTTACATTGCTTATTATAATATAACAACATGTGGGACAGGTGTATGTACTACCTATAGCATTAATTTATAGTTTACATCAAGATCCCTAGAGATAAAACAGCGTATTCCAAAAAACTGGGTTCAAACGTTTGCGAGCTTATAACGAAATAAGTAGGAATTATGGATAGTTTATATTTAAGGATATCAAACAAAATATACCTGACCTTAAAAAGGTAGATGTTCCGATTTTCAACTTGAAGTTTTCTATTCTACATGAAAGGTCATCCTTAAAAACGTCGTGTCCCAAAATTTGAGATGCATAGCTATTATGGTTCTTATTTTATTTTAGGCGCACAAGATGCTGTGAACTGTAGGCCTACCCATGAGTACATGTAGTACACAAACTATATCGGTGGCAGTGGCGTAACAGCCGGGGGGGGTGGGGGGAGGGGGGGGGCAGGGGGGCACAGTGCCCCCCTGAAGGTGCTCAGCAGGAAATTCAAACCTACCCACCAGGAAAAATGGGGGGAAGGGAAAAGAGGAAAAGAAGGGGGAAAGGGAAAGAAAAGAGAGAGAGAAAGAAAAGAGAGAGAGAAAGGAAAAAAGGAGGAAAAAGAAAAAGGAAAAGGAGAAAAAAAGGGAAAGAAATAAAAGAAGGGGAAATAAAGAAAGAAAGAAAATTTCGCAGTACAAAAAGCACAACAGTCAACAAATTGTTGAATGTTGTGCTTTTTATACTGCGAAATTTAATTTTGTGACCGTGCGAAATGTTGTGACCGTGCGAAAATTTTGTGAACGTACGAAATTTTGTGACCGTGCGAATATTTTTGACATTACCTCCCCCCCCCCCCCTCCCCTCCCCCCCCCCCCCCCCCCCCCCCCCCCCCCCCCCCCCCCCCCACTTACGTGAAATTCACGAGGTGACTGACTGGGAAAAAATTTGGGGCAACCTTTTACGAAAAATTCGGGGCGGAATTATTCTAACCAGGATTTTTTTTGGCTGTGCCCCCCCCCCCCCTTGACAACTAACCTCTGTTACGCCCCTGATCGGTGGTAACCACCATTCGCGGTAATTCGCTATTTCGTCGATTCCTCTGTCATTATACCGAATTAGGCCGTCAAATGTTTGAAATAATTCTGTGTTACAAAAATGTGATCGGGTCATTTACCTCTCAGCAACTTATGGCTAATACAAATCCCTGTGAAAGGATAATCTCTTTTCAATTGCTGATGAGATAATAGGGTGGCAAGAGATTTCTAAGAAGGGCAACAATGGTGACGAGGCCATTCAACAACAGGTGCTCATTTGCATCAATATTTTCTGATGAATAAGATTCATTTCGTAATTGACGTCTTAAGACTTATAATCCCCCCATGAGGAGATACCAACTTCTTTGTCATCTCTCTATTAGGCCAAATAAAAAAATTAACATGTTTAGCGTCCTGACTTTTTTAAAAAAAAAGCAAAATCATCCTGATTAGCGACAAACTTTGTGAACCAAAGAGAGGAGGAGGCCTCTTTAAATTATTTTTATTTCATGGTTCTAAGTGGTTGGTCACCACAAAACTTGTTTAAAATGCATATAAGAAAGAAACAAAGCTGTTACCAACATCTTAAACTTTGAAACATTGAACAAAAAAGTTATGACTGAAATAATGAAAAAAGAAACGAAATTTGAATCAGACCCCAAAAAAGAGCACGAGGGGACGCTAAACATGTATTTATTTTTATTTTGCCTTACCACTTACGGCGTTCCTTACAATATTTGACAGGCGTTAAGGCCAACAAAAAACCAACACCCGAACTTGGTCTCAAGCAACCTTTGGCTAAAAAGCTATGTGCTATGTTTTTTCTCACATTGATTGATTGTATACGTATTTATTTGATCAAAAAACAATTAAAACTGAAAATGCTAAAAATCGCAGGGTGAGCGTTTTTACATACAAATGTATACAAAACATCACCGATTTTAAGCATTTTAAAGCAGAGACTTAGGCTATGTCATCCATTGTTGAACTATTTATTCTAGTTCCATTCGAAATTTCAGCTTCATACATGCTTCTGTTTTTGAAAAATAACCCCGGGATTGATCGAAACGTCCTTTCGAGAAAACAGCATTTGAAGTCTAGAAAACCATAATAACGTGTTTTTATGGTTTTTAATTATTATGCAAATTAGGTAAAGCATTTACATTTTTGAAACCATATTTAAAAATAAAATTTGTGGCGGTATTTTCATGGCAACATCTCCTTTATTTCTAAAGTTAGGGAATTTATAAGCAATATAACGTTAAATATCACTGGTTGAAAAACATGGAAATACATAAGATATTAAAAATAAAATATTAAAAATATTTACGAGAAATGCGTTGGATTTTCGACTTTGATTTGACGTAACTTTGGAACCACTGCTCCGATTTTGATGAAATAAAAAAATAATTAAAAGTAAAACATTAACTGAGTCTTATAGGCATAATATCTTAATAGCCTCTTTTTAGCCACTGTATGGTAGACCATTACCTTAATAAACAAATCGCCTCTTGAAAACCCAGACGTCCCCGTTAGCTATGTGATGGTCCGTCCGTCTTACAATACGAAGGTTACTAGTTCGAATCCCGATAAACCTGAAGTTTCATAGTCATGAAATACCGGGTGAATTACAACAAGTCGCCGCGCCATCTTTTCGATACCTAGTGCCACTTTTCTGTTGCATGCGCGGTCATTGAAATCGACATAACTTTAAAAGTATCCATTCGATTTTGTTGAATGAGGTATCAAACTGCGGAGAAGAAATTTGCTCATTTAATGTATATCTCAGATTTTTGGTACCGATTATATATTTTGAATAAGTCAACCTCAAAGCACCTGAGCAGGGACTTTATGTGCTAGGTGTATATGACTTTGATGTGATAGGTCTAACTGGTCTAAATGACTTTGATGTGATATGTCTATATGACTTTGATGTGATAGGTCTATTCTTAAAAGGTGGATGTTTTTAAACCCATCAACATATTTTGATATCACTGAGAAGAAACCCCATATTGTTCACATTATTTCTTTAAAATGTTTGGAGCAAGATAAGTTCCATTTTATATGCCGGATCAGCCAAATACAGTGAGTTGTTGGTAAAGGTGGTTAATCACCCGCCCAGTTTGAGTACTTAATGGACAAATGTCACGTCACCTGGTGGTGCTTCTAAAAAGAACCATTGGAGTTCTGCAAGTCAAACTGTGGAATACAACTATTTTAAGGATGACTCTTCATGTATTATAGAAAACATCATGTTGAAAGCCGGGCCATCGGAACACCATTAATCCAGGAAAGGTAAAACCCCTTCTAAGCGCCGTTTGTCTGTTTTTAAGACTCTTCTTGTAATATTGTTTGATGCCCGTTTGAATGCCTATTATTTCTAAGTGTATCATGTGTATGCAAAGACGGTCATGTGAATTCAGATCAGAACCTCTTTCTTAGACACGCTGAAAAATATGATGGGTGTTTTACTTTAAACATTCTATAGCAATACAAATAAGCAAGGAATGGGAAAAGTATTATTTTCAGAGAGCATTATTATAGCCTATTTCAAATCCTATTTTGTCAATATTGATACTTTCCACGCGGCAGGCAGTATGGAGCCGACATTCCAAAATGTTTCAAATATGTCCACATTATTGAATGTCATTACCATATTTGGAATCACCATGAGAAATGCATTAAAATAAGTACAAACATGACTAGTATTGGTTCAGTAATCCTTCAGATAGACCTTGACATTTGAGAACGGTTTCTAAAAACCTTGCTGTTCAGGTGATGCTTCCACCTCATGCCCCCCCTGAGAACTACTGGCCGATTGGTTAAAAAGATGGATACATCATTTATTGCACCAATGAGAGACATTGTTAGAATAATTGTATCCCTGATAAAGATGGGAGTGAAACATTTTACAAGCTGCATTTGAATTGGCTATTCATATGACTACATCTTGTAATAAACCAATCAGAACCACTGTAAGATAGACTGGTAGTGGTAGACCCCAGGGGGTTAAAGCAAATATTTTCTAGTGCTTAAAGCAATCTTGCACACTTCTCCTCTTTGTGACAATATTCCTTTACCGTATAGGCCTAAACAGTAGCAATAATACGGCCATAATGTACATATGTTTCTGTCTTGTAATTGTTTCTCACGTTTGCATATTATCATGACAATTCTCTTGGACCGTCCCCATTCCATTGTAATGGAATTTTATGTGTATACTGCATATCTTGCCTCAGTCTCTCCGGAGTAATTCTGTTTGTTGTGTAGGGTATAACAGAATTATGCCGTAACTCTTTATGGGGGATTATAAGTCTTTTAAGATTTATAATACGTTAATTGCGAAATAAATCTCATTCATCAGAAAATATAAATGCAAATGAAATTTGACAGGCGTTTAGGCCTAAAAAAAAACCCAACAAAACTTTGTCTCAGCAACTTATGGCTAATAAAAATGAAGTGAAAGGATAATCTCTTTTCAATTGCTGATGAGATAATAGGGTGGCAAGAGATTTCTAAGAAGGGCAACAATGGTGACGAGGCCATTCAACAACAGGAACCGCGCTCATTTGCATCAATATTTTCTGATGAATGAGATTCATTTCGTAATTGACGTCTTAAGACTTATAATCCCCCCATGAGGAGTTACCTACTTCTTTGTCATCTCTCTATTAAAGTATTACCATTGGACCACTTAATACGGCGTTCCTTATAATAATACTTGACAGGCGTTTAGGCCAAAAAAACACCAAACTTTGTCTCAAGCAACCTTTGGCTAAAAAGCTATGTGCTATGCTTTTTTTACAAACAAGAGCTATGTCCTATGCAATTATTTTTTATTTTTTTAATAAAAATTGCGTTCATGATATATACAATAATTACAAGACAAAATAACATTAATAATTACTATATAATAATAGTCATGTATACAATAGTCTTAATATAGGCTCACTTTGAGTTTTATATCATCTTACATCTAACAGCCCACGCACGTTTAAGGTATGATTTGCAGAATTGGTCAAGAATAACATATCTATGCATGTTTAGTGTGTCTGTAAAGGCATGTTGATATTAATTGGACAACCGAGCCTCAGTCGCGTCCGGCCGTATGTCTAAAATGGTCTGGCACCATCGTATTTACAAAGTAAATTTAATTATGTGCGCGAACACCACGAGCGCGATACAAGGCAATCCGCAGCAGGTCTGTTGGAACTACATGTACCCATATTGACAAATGGCAATGACATTGAGTGTTATAAGTATTGTTTTAGCTATAATGGTGTTAATGTATGGAATTGTATTGAAATTGCAATCAGAAATTCTGTGAACGTGCAATCTTTTAAGGCTTTGTATAAATCCTATCATTGGAACTAGCTCATGTATCATGTATCATAGTCAAGCTTTTATGAAATAGATCTTTTCAGTTTAATTTTAATGAAGTGTATAATATGTAATCAAATAATTTTAATATGTTTTTATAGCCCTGATTTCAGGACTGTCGATTTGATTTTAATATACTGACTATCACCGCGGCTGAATTCCACTTGCACTTCTCCACTGACCAAGTACTAGTAATAGTAAACTGCTCACAAAAAGTATCGTAACACTTAGAAATGATCCAATATATAACGGCTTGAAAGGGTATGCATTAATCGAAGCAAATAACCAAGTGCATAATTTTGTTCTACGTATTTTGACACCTCGATCGATGAGATACGATGTTGCGGAGCGGAGTTATTGTCATTTCAATGGTCGTGGGTCCAGTTTCAAAAGTGACAATCACCCTATAGAAAGAGGTTTGCATTACTGTTTAGAATGATCAGATTCGTGATTTTCAATAGGGATATGGTCATGTTTTTATACTGGGTACCCCAAAAAAGTGGATCTGTTACATTTGCACTACATATTATTACTTTGCATGCATATATTTTGGCTATTCTTTATCACACATACTTAAATTTGGTCTTATTTTGATGAGAAAGTATTTGGCCTTTATTTTAAAAAGAAAAATATCAACTACCATGGTTCTGTTAATTACAATAGTTCGTTAAACCTAATTAGTCAGGGGTGGAAGAGTATGTGGAGGAGGAGTATGTGGAGGAGGAGGAGTGCATAGTTGAACAAGTATGGTGCAATATACATTGGGCAAACATAAAATGCACTGGTTTCACTCTTGGTACAATTCTATATTGAAAAGATAACATTATTGAAGTATATTTGAATTAAAAATATAATTAGTTAATTAAGGAATCATTAATTAGCATTAAATAAGAAGCTCAAAAAAATGTTAAGAAACGTAAGTTGGTCGCAGTTTGCAAATGTATGCAAACATTTGCCTGCACCAAACTGTCCATTTTAAAAATATAGAAAGGTTGAGGTACCCTTTTGAATAAATAAATTTAACTATTTAATTAAAAATTAAAAGAAGATATGTAATTAACCTCATGTATTCTGTATTGTCTGGATGTTAATTAGCACATTTTGTTAAATGCGTTTAAGTGTGGTGTTATTACTTGTTTTTAACTGTGTTACCAAATAAGTAAAAAACTGCTGGTTTTCATCAAGCTTGTAAACTCAGGAGAATTATTAAATTCTTAGGAATGCAACTGACCTGACCTAGTATAGGATGACCAGCATAAGCAGTTTGCCAATCAACATTGGATCACCCTATATGTTGAATACAACTGAAAACGAAAACAATTATATTTCAAACTTAAATCAGACTCTTGAAATTTGAATACTGGGTTCAAACATTATGGAAACTAACCTAATTTGTTCATTTGAATGTGCTTTGCACATCATGAAGGTACAAGAAGAATGAACGCAATTAATTGTATGCCACTAAACATGTGCCATTGGGAAAATTTGAGTCACCCTGTAGTTAAAGGGCCCCTTTTTATTGAACATTATTTGAAACTCATACCACTTTAAGCATTTGCCACATCAAATTGGAATGTAAAATCATGTTTCAGATGCAAATATAAATTCATTCAAATTAATGTGTTGTGGATAATCATGTATACCTATAAATTAATGTTTTAAACACCCTATATGTTAGAAAAGGGTGACTTTTAAAATCAATCAATGTTCATGTACATGTAATTGATGCATTTTTATTTGAAATCTACTTGAATTTTGTTAAAATACTAGTCTTTGTATGTATGTAGTAATAGAAGCATTTTTCTGGAACTAAATAAACAAATTTGTAGACACCCTGTATGTAGAATTTCAGATTCGTAATGAAATTTAATTTGCATATGTCTGGATGGGTATTTTATTAAACTACTTTAAATCTGTACTGAACTTTTCTCTCATCACTTCATATACATAGTGGAAGTAATTATTGTAACCCTTCTTTTTAAAGAAGATTTTGCTTGTTACACCCTGTACAATTTCGGACCACCCTGTATAATCAACTTGATTGTATGCTATTTGCATCCGTTACAGTATATGCTTTCAGAATATGTATACTTTTACCAACTTTAAATGTAAACTTTTTCAGATATAATGCATACACTGAAAAAGGAACCTAATTTATGGAAAAAGGGACATGTAACACAAATTGTACCCAGTATAAAAAACATGACCATATATTGGATCATTTTTAAGTGTTACGATACTTTTTGTGAGCAGTTTATATCCACTGACCATGTACCCCCTCTATCGCTCACATCATAGATCCTGTTCAAATCCACTAAACCGCTCAAATTTACTGACCAAGGAGTTTTGGCGAGCCGGCCGAAGGCCGGCGAGCCAAAACGACAGTCCTGATAATATAAAACCCTTTAAAAGGGAGGTGCTAGTACAAATGAAAGACTTTAATATTTTTTAGGAAAGCAGTTGGTAGAATAATAACATTGGGTAATCAGAGATTGGCACAAGAGCAGGCAGTGGATGTATTGGCAAATTTGGGCATGATATCAAGTAATGAATATGAAGACAAATTTGCAGTATAGTTGTCCGTATATGTGACGAGGTCTACCGAAATCAGACACAATTAGGCAAGATATCAAAATTGAGTTTGTAATTGATTATTGTAGTAGAGATGTGATGTTCCGCTTAATTATGGTACTCTTCTTTTTTTAATCGGACTTCCCAAAGCGGAGTTATATCATTTTCCAGTTAGTCTTTATGAAAACTCCAAACTGAGATATCATCCTTTAAAGATGTACGTACAATGACAATCTGAAACTTTCACATTAATGTTATAAACACTCTAAAAATTAAATATTTGCATTAAATTCTTAAAAATTCACCCCAATTAGGTTTTGGGCTATTTCTCGGTTTGGAGCTCTGCCCAATTCATTTGGTTTCGGTAGAACAGTTACATATGATGTAACCACCTGAGACTAATATAGTCTCAGGTAACCACAGGGTTGTCAATTAGAAACATGTAAATAGCCTCTAGTTGTTGTCATGGTGCAATTTCTAATTGAGACTCTAAGATGCTGTACACATTTACTGGCAATCAACAAGAAATACAAAAACAAGTTACATAAGAAGCACAAAACGGTTTCTTGTTTTGTGTGTAATTTTATTAGAAACAAGTGTAATGTATGTTCACGATGAGAGTGATGAATGGCATGTACAAATAGAAGGAGGGACCATAATGTTGCGTACAATCAACTGAATCAATGTATGGTTACAGATATTTGCGTGGGATTGAGTTTTATGACATGTTCGAACCTTTCATTAATTCTCTGTCAAACTTGGCATTGTGTATAGTAGGCTATTACATGTATAATGATAGTTTAGAATTCTTCACGAATGTAGTTATATCAAAGTTACAGGCATTATTGAAATGGTCATACTCTTCATGCAGACAACAAACAGGTTTAGCCAGAGTAGTGTCATCATATTTAAGGAACGGTTGCTACACAAAATGCTACCTAAATGATCACTGATAAATACAGTTAACAGTTATTTAATAACAAACTATTGAATTAGTACAAACTTAGAAAATTTACTTTGTTACAGTGGAACCTTCTTAACACAAATGTACTGATAACACGAAGTGTTATTCAGGTCCCAAGCTTATAATGTTATTATAATATAACCGAATGACACAAACTTCTGTTAACACTTATTAAAATGTGAGGCCTGGCAACTTTGTTTGATATGATTCCACTGTGTTGAATATATTTACATGGTAAGGATCTAGGTTTTTCACGGGTTGGTTCACAGAACCAGTAATAAAGTTATTTAAAGCAATCAAGTCTTGAATAATTTTTTTTTAATTGAGTCGTCACGGATTGGGTTGTAATTCACTTATAAGCTCAGTACTATCCATCATTTGGCCTCTGGACAGTGACGTAACTTAATAGATAGGCCTACAGCTTTTACGACCAGAATATCCTCATCAAACCTGGTGTATACAAGGCAGCATTTAAAGTACGCAAGCGCGTGTTATGTGCCGCAATTAGTAGAATATGCAGTATGATACATAAAGGGTTCAACAAAAGAAAGTATACCACTTTGTTTATGTCATTTTGAGTAACAGTCACAAATGTGACTTTCGAAAAAGAGACCAATTTTCTTTAAATGGTGCCACTCATGGTTTATCTTTGTTGTTAGGGGGCAAATTTGGTATCAAATTATGCCTAAAAGATTCCTAAATGCCTATTTAGCCTGTTTAGTCAAAAAAAAAGTTGAATGTTACTCAAAATGAGATAAAGAAAGTGGTATACTTTCTTTTGATGAACCCTTTATTTAGAAAGTGTTATTCTACTAAAAGTGGAACCTTGTTAACACAAATTTCCTGATAGAGTATTTTAAATAGTTCCTTCCAAGGAATATTTAAGTTGCCAACACATCAGAAGTATTAAAGTATCAAAAAGATTAATTATCTTCATTTAAGAAGCTTAAACACCGTATTAATTACTATTCAGGAAGCAGAAACTGGCAGCACAGAAGGTTTTTTCCCATGAGGAGCCCAAATTTTGTCTAGAAAAATAAGTTTTTCCAAACTATCAAGCTGTCTGCAGGCGGTTTTCTTTTAAACTGTGTATTTAAGCAGGGAGGTGTCAAATAGAAACATAGGCATCTAACTACTATGTCTCCTAATATAGTTTTAAACCTTCAACATGAAACTCACTCCAAAAATTTAAAAAAAACTGTAATATTTCTCTCACTGTGGGCTGATTTTCATGCAACATGGTACAGTTTTATGATGAGCCCTTCTAATGGAAAATCAATTTGTTGAAGCATGGACTTATCATACAGCGGTTCTGTTTGAGGGGTAACATACTGAACAGTAAGTAAATTAAAGTTAAAATAATATATCCACAGTATTCCGAGATTTGTGGTAGTTATAACCATGGACTTTCTAATAAGTCCATGTTATAACCAAGTATATTGTGATGTTTTATACCAACAAAATACGGCCCCTGATAGCAGCTTCTGTGAATCGTCACCCCTACAACAAATTGGACAGTTCCACTCTCTTCTGGGCAGCGAGCAGTCATTACGTAAAACGAACAATATATGTTTGTATATACTTGTAGATAAGACTCTATTTGAGTCTGACTATCTTCATGCAATAAAAGAGTGCTCAATACTATAATATATGTTTGTATATATATATATTTGTTTTATTATTGTAAAGCGCTGTGTTCTCTGTAGAGCGCTATATAAATGTTTGTATAGAATAGAATAGAATAGAACAAACTCCGCGGTAACGACTAACGACCATGGGTTTCAATATATGTTGAGGAGTTCGATTTCTAAAAGATGTCGTCAAGTAGTATTCTTTTGTTGACGGTGGATGTTTACAATAGGTCTAACCGTTATAAATATTTATGAGAAATGAAGCCTGCCCAGTCCTGTCTGATAAGTCCATGGTGCAAACAAACCAGCTCCCAGATTAATTTGAGCTTTTCTAAATAATGCGCACATTTTTCTAGCAACACTGTTACTGTGTTGACAGTGCAAACACTTTAGTGTTTACATGGCGCCATAGCTTAACTGTGTAGTCAATGAATGACAAATTCTCGACATGGAGGGACTCCCCTTGTAAACAAACACCTCACGTCCAATTAAATCATTATGGTCTAATTCGCCCGGCCCAGGCGCTATCCTCAACACATCTCTCGTCCAATCAAAGCCATCGACACTGGTGAATGGTATACAAGCTTCACACTTCTCGTCCAATCAATATACCCGCATGAGAGTGTCATTTGGCTGGACCCGTTCGATAATTATACCGATTTGGTCACGGTTTCCTGAACCAAGTGACTCGAAGTCATTATAAATAACGCGTACTTGATATATTGATTTTGAATTCAGGCTATAAGAGCTAGCTATCGTAGATAGCACAAAAAGGAACGGTTTCGCCCAGATATTTGCGCGAAAAAAAATAACCTCGCTCACAATTTATGTTTCATACAACTATCACACAGTGACGAGTAACCATCATCATTTAGGTTGTGTAAGATATTGACACGCGGATCTACAATACCAGGCATGCAACCTCCCGCAGACGCCCACAGGCAATGTAGATAAGAACTAATTGACACTGCCATATGTGTGGCTAGTGAGAAAAAAACCTTGTTTCCCAGACCTAATAAAGAAATAGTGGAATTCTTTATTATCAATTAAATTGTTGATAATGCTGTTGAAGATTTTATTATTTTTGTGATGTTATTATAATGTTGTTGTTGTAATGAAATTACACTACATGCGAATTATTTTACTAGTAATTTTGAACGTGTTCAAATTTTTCTTCTATGTTGTTCATAAACAAATAACATACAACTAAGTCACTTTTGTTCCATTCTTACTCGTTCGCTCCGCTCACTCGATGGACACTGGATTGGCACAGTCAGAGATGGGGGTGTATGCTAGCTTCATTGGGGGTAACCCGAGGATCTAATTCGCTCCGCTCACTCGATGGACACTGGATTGGCACAGTCAGAGATGGGGGTGTATGCTAGCTTCATTGGGGTAACCCGAGGATCTAAATTTAGATCTAATGTTTTTATTGTATGCATTATGTGATAGATTTATGAGTGTTGTCCATTGGGTTTTATACTCTATACATAATCATATTGTCAATATTATATCTCATGTATTTTATATTAGGGGAGACTTACGGAAGTTTTGTGTTGAATTTGGTTAGTGCTGTAATTATTGAACCATGACTCAAATGTATATATAAGTATACCTTTGGAAAGGATATGGATCAGAGAATCCAAATTTAGCATCAATTTTGACCAAATATGTTGATTTTTTTGAGAAAATCACAACAACAAAAAATCACTTTTTTGACCCAATTTTTTTTAACAAAGCTAACAAACATAATTTTGAGTTAAAAATGCCCAAATCACTTGATGATGATGTTAAGACACTAATGAAGGGACGATTTTTTTAAAAACCTAATCCAATATTTTTTGAAATTTTGTGTAAAAAAATCCATTTTATCACGTTTTTGGCATTTTTTGGTCAACATTTTCAAAAATATTAGATAAGTTTTTAAAAGGAAATCACATTTTTTGGCACTTTTTGGTCTCTAACTCAAAAAAAAATTTAAAAAATAAAAAAAATAAAAAAACCGCTCCTGGGGAATGTTATCAGGATTATCATAAAACTAGTATGACAAAATTTAACAAAATATATTTTGGGTTATCTTTTCCAAACCTAAAATGGGTCCAAAAAACGTGTTTTTTATAAAAAAAATCCAAAATGGTCAATTTCATTATCATGGTTGGATTCATTGAACCCTTTACTGCAAAAAACTGTATACGTTTATAAAGATTAAATTAATATGGAATATGAAGACTGTACCTGAGAGTCCACACCCTCCTTAAGTCATTATTTTTAAGCATGTATAATATAACATTTGATGTGCAGGGCCCCGAGTAAGAACAGCGGCCAGCTGATTCGGGCAACCCTGGGTAAATAATAATAATAAAACCGTGTATTCCTACAACGTATTTTAATTGGTTTGAGAATTGCGCACTTGAGTTACGGGACGTCTAGCCAGACATTGCCAAACCAGCCTCTCATATTTAATATTTATGATAACATCATGCGTCATTGTTTGGATGGGTTGATTCCCATTCAAATCAGGTTCCTTTGATAATTGGAACCCCAATAAATTTGACAATGCACATTCCTTGTGGGATGATTTTCAATTGCTGATGAGATAATACTAGGGTGTCAAGAGATTTCTAAGAAGGGCGAACAATTTAGTTTAGTTTATTTATTAGAACATACGCTTTTACAACAGCGGCACACGTCTTTAAAAACGGTGCGTTCTTTTACAAAAATAACAATATACATACAAATTTTAAAAAAGATATACAAAAATGAGACCTTCAATTTTACCCATGAACACCAAGGCTATATACAGATGTGGGATAAAAATAGAGAGTCAAAAATATAAACATACATATAAAATTACTAATAAATTAAAAGTAAAACGAGAACTTCAGAGCATGAATTGAAAGCATAAGCACAATTCAATGAACTGTGGACTAAGAATTCTTTAGGCCTGACCTATGTGTCCAAGCCTTTTTAAGATATGATTTACAATACTTGTCAAAAATGTTATCAATGTTAGAATACAAATTGGACAGATAGAAAAGTAGGCAGAAATTGATGAACATTGCTACCAAGAACAAAACATTTTTGGATAGACAGATCACTGCTAATGACAAAAATCCCAAACCAAAACATAACCTGCTTCAAAAAGAGAAATTTTGAGGTTATTCATTTCAGTGTTGCGAATGTCATTATAAGACTTACATTGAAACAAAAAGTGATTGACATCTTCCAATCCGTCATTGCAAAGAGAGCATGTACCAGAAATATTAATATCCCAAATACTGATCTTCTTGTCTAATGCCAAAGTATTGGAACGGGCTTTGAATTTTAAACTTGCCCCATAAAAATCAAGTTTATCAAAAAGATAATCTTCAAGAAAAGGTGTACTTTTAAATTTGACATAATCACTTATAGTGATGATTTTTGACAAGCATTGTCATACCACAACACATCAACATTTAGAGAATGAATTTGTTTGAAATTACCTACTATATCATAATTATTATCTACGTGCCTTTTAAACATGTAGTCTACATCATTATCACAAAGAGTATTCTTAATCGATTGTAACCACTTCCACTTCAGACTACCAGTATGGTTAATTCTGTAAAGTGCATTGAAAACAAGTTTAGGCCACCTATACAGATCCATATCGATAAGTCTAGAGAAGTACTTGACTTTGATCAAATCATGCATACTTTTGAAGTTGCTCCAACCCAGATCACCAAGAAGGGCCGACGCGGGAGTATTTCTTGGTGCTTTTAAAATAACTCTTGCCATTTGAAGTTGCAATTTATCAAGCCTTTTATAATCACAATCGCTTAATGATGAAACAGCGCACGCGTAGTTGATCATGGGAAGTGCTAATGATTTCCAAAGAATATTGCCGTAGTATACGCGGTTGAAGTCATCTTGATTGTTAATAATGGATTTGATGTAACCATTTATTTATTCTGTTACCCTTTTTAATCACTTCAGAAATGTGATGATGGTCAGAAAGATTTCTGCTAATGTGCACACCTAGATACTTGTAAGTATCTACCTCAGAAAGATAGTTATCGCCTAATTGCCAAAGTCGATGCTTATTAGTGCGCTTGCCAAACATTAGACTTGCTATGGTTAAAGCCAAGTCGCCATTTATGCGAGAAGTTTGCGGCAATATTAATCATGTTTTGTAAATCGTGTTCATTATTGTGATGCAAAGATATTGACGAGGCTATTCAAAAGCAGGAGTGCTTTTCAATGCGTTTAGGCCTAAAGAAAACCCAACAAAACTTTGTCTCAGCAACTTATGGCTAATAAAAATCCCTGTGAAAGGATAATCTCTTTTCAATTGCTGATGAGATAATAGGGTGGCAAGAGATTTCTATAAGAAGAGCAAACAATGGTGACGAGGCCATTCAACAACAGGAACCGTGCTCATTTGCATTAATATTTTCTGATGAATGAGATTCATTTCGTAATTGACGTCTTAAGACTTATAATCCCCCCACGAGGAGTTACCTACTTCTTTGTCATCTCTCTATTAGGCCAAATAAAAAATTAACATGTTTAGCGTCCTGACTTTTTCAAAAAAAGGAAGGAGGCCCTTTTTATTTTATTTTTTTGGCACTTTTTTTTAGCAAAATCATCCTGATTAGCGACAAACTTAGTGAACCAAAAAGAGGAGGAGGCCTCTTTAAATTGTTTTTATTTCATGGTTCTAAGTGGTTGGTCACCACAAAACTTGTTTAAAATGCATATACAACTTGGCGAATGCGTCCATACAACACAATATGAAAAGAGGTAAAATGTATACATACAATTTACAAAATTATAAATGGCAAAAAGAATCATAGAGCTAATAATAGCGGCAGCAGCGATAGCGGAGACATAAACCAGGAAAGGTGAGAAGAGACTCACCTTTCCTGCATAAACAAAGTGATATACTTTCTTTTGTTGAACCCTTTATAATCACTTTGTACTCCAATGGGAGGGTATTGAGCGAATCTTGAATTTCAGACAATCCCCATAGAAATCAATATCAACAAGTATGTTTCCATGTGTACTTAATACGCAAGTAATCGGTAAGAGAGGATTTAGATTTAACATCTTCTTCCCATTCAATCAGTGATACTGTTAATTTTGGGATAGGAAAGTCCTATACTAACGCACGTAGCGAAAACGGTTCCGTTTGCATAAATTACATACATTATGGTAATCATCGGAATGTGTCGGTGACCGGCGTTTAACGCGTTTAACAATGTTTAACCAGGTTTAACGTAATATTTGTTCGGCATAGGTTTGAGGGCGCTGTGGATTTACACAGACGACGGTGGCCACGCGAAATCTAAATGTTGAATACGTAATGAATAACACGTAATCGCGAATGTTAATCTTATCATTTTGACAAATTCATCATAATTAGAAGAACTGTCATCGTTAACCGGGCGATGACTGTTAAAAATAATTCAAAATAGTGCACTTCCGTTGACATATTGGGTCGTCTGAGAGACGCGTGGCCAGCGTCGTGTCGTCTGCTACAATCATGCCTGATCGGTATAGCGCCACCAGTTCTATGCCGACCAAACTTTAATTTAAAAGTGGCCTCCGATCGGCAAGCTCAGTGGCATACCCCTGATTCAATGTCAAATATATTATTGATTGCGCGTTTAATTGAATTTGGCCAATATGAGGATTTAATGGAGCTCTGCCGGACTTTGCAGAATCAATGATGTCAAGTAATAGGTTACACTTGTGCAAAATATTATGAATACAATACAAACATTTGTACCTAAGTACCGTCTATGATTTATATCTAGTAAATTTGACGCGCCCTTCCATAAAATATCAAGTTTACGCAACCAATCACACAATGCCGTGCTGGTCTAACGGTGATTTCGCATTGTTTATTTTTAAAAAAGTGCCCTCATCCTCTTTTTTTCTCCAAAAGTTAGGACGAGAAACTATTTTTGATTTTTATTTGGCCTGGCGTGGTAAAGACGGAAGGTATTTGACATCACACCACGAGATTTTTTGAAGGGAGATAGGCCTATTAATATGCAAATGAGAATTATGAGATTAATACGGTTGCAGGAGCTTGATATTGTATGATTGTATTCAGTGAGATCATTACCATATTTATTTATTCATTTATTCGGACAGTGGCATCTAATCCGCCAACTTGGCATACATTTGCTTCTACCACCATATAATACCGCTACAGGCTATATGTTGTCACAGTGCGCTGTGATCTTTCGGAGAGGTGTATCAATAATTATATATCATCTTGGATTGGACTCTAGGATTGGACACGCGATAAGACTATAGTCATTGCTCTACAGAATCGTTCAGTCAGGATAAACGTCCCACTCCCAGTAAACCATGATACCAATGATCGCCCGGACTGTACATACGTTGTTGGTATGGATATTACTTATTGCGCCAGTGTATTTGCCAAAGGTTCTCTCGCAGCTCCAGAGAACGCCGGGAGAAGGTAAGTTCATCGACCATCCAAATGAAAACAAGACAGCATCCATTTGAAAGAAATTCTTGTGGAATTAAATGGCTAGGTGTGGGTTTTTTTACTGAAAGAAAGGGGAGGTGCACTTGTTGTACGCAAAAATCAAAATCGAAATAAGGGCGTTTTTGACCATAATATTATAAATTAACGCGGGCCCGTGGATCAAAATTGCCAATTCCAGGGAATAAGAGGGTCTTTGTCAGCCTGAATCCGCTCTCCACGTTAGTCCTTGGTAACTTACTCAAGGCATAGTGTTGAAGGGAACCAATTTAATATTTATTTATTTATTTATTTATTTATTCGGACATACACTTTTGGAACAGTGGCAAAAGTCTTCTCGACTAATGCGTCCATAAACATAACACAATGTTTAATACAAAAAGGGAAATATTATATACAAATATTTACATGGTAACATAGATTCATGCAAGGTTAATGCTACGTGCGGTCCATGCACGTTTCAAATATGATTTACAAAACACATCAAATATATGAAGTAAGTGAAAATCATCACTTGCAGTAAGAACATCATTTGAAAGACCTAGCATAAGACACAATTTTATTGTTAGACTACCCGATCTAAAGATTCTCCAAAATTCTTCTAAATTATGTAGTAACAGTTGATGTTCAAGCTTGCGATATTCATCAACTCTGATATGATTTAAGCCGCTACATAGAAATAGGAAATGTCTCAAATCCTCAATATCATTATTGCATAACGGACAGTATATATTTATATCGGGTTTCCATGAGTGAGCACGGCCATTGAGTGGTAGTGTATTTGACCGTGCTCTGAATTTCATTGATGCACCATAGAAATCTAATTTGCATATTAAATAATCTTCTAAACCAGGTTTACTTTTGAATAATACATAGTCCTTCAAGGATGTTTTTGTCAAAGCTGAATTGAGCCACTTAACATTATAATTATCAATACTGGTATTACTAAAATTATTGATCCAAAATCGGCTGTTATGAAGATTGTCTTTAAATATATAATCCATACCACAATCAGCCATAGCCTTTTCAATATGTACAAACCACTTCCATCTTAGATTATTACAATTGTTCTTATAATACTTTTTAATATAAACAGTATGCATAGCGTTAAAAATAAGGTTAGGCCATCGATTGGATTGCATTTGTCGAAGTCTATTAAAATATTTAATACGCAGTTTATTTTGGATTAAAGCAATCGGTTGCCATCCCAAATCACCTATCAAACATTCCAGTGGGGTGTTCCTGGGGGCTTTCAGAATTGACCTTGCCATTTGGTATTGTAATGATTCAATACGTTTGGTGGTGTCATTAGCGCTTCCAGGGACCCAAATAGCTGAAGCATAGTTGATGGAGGAAAGTACCAGATTTTTCCATAATAAATTTCCATAATAAACCCTTTGAAAATCATCCTGACCATCAATAATAGATTTAACATATCCAATTAAACGGTTACCCTTCTTTATAACATCATTAATATGATTATGATCAGATAAATTTCTAGAAAAAGTAACACCAAGATATTTATAAGTATTGACTTCCGATATATAATTATCCCCTAATTGCCATAGTCTGTGGGCATTCATACGTTTACCCACTATCAAAACATTAGACTTGTCGTTGTTAAAGCTTAGTTTCCACCTATGACTATGAGCAAATGTCGCGGCTAGGTCTAACATTCGTTGGAGCTCGTGCTCGTCATTAGCTAATAAAACTATATCATCTGCCCAAAAAAGGCTTCCAATACGGACATTGGAAAATTCAACACCTAGGTCATGTAATTTAAGTAATTTAGTGAATTCATGTATATAAATGCAGAAGAGGATTGGGGATAACACACAGCCTTGTTTTACGCCTTCCTCCACATTAAAAATTTCAGTTTCAATACAGCCGAATTTAACCTTTGATTGCACATTCATTAGTATACATATTATCAATTAATTTCCACAGAGTACCTCTAATACCAATATCCCATGCAGCGTGCAGGAGACCGTCTCTCCATACAGTATCGAATGCTTTTCGGAAGTCCAGGAAGGCCATATAAGTAGCTTTGCCTTGATCCAACCTACTTGCTGTGATATTCTTTAATGTAAATATGTGATCTTCGCATCGATAGTTTTTTCTAAAACCACCCTGGACTTCCGAAAGCGCATTGTTTTTATTGAGGAAGTCTGAGATGGTATTTGCCACAATTCTATTAAAAATCTTTGAGATACAACATGTAAGAGTAATACCTCTATAATTATTAAGATCTTTCCTATCCCCTTTCTTAAAGATTGGAATAATGACACCTTCATTCCACTGAGATGGGGTTTGTTGCATTTCAATGAGTTTCTGAAATAAGTGTAAAATTGATAAATTAAGGCACTCGCCCCCATTTTTCAGAAGTTCATTAGAGATGTCATCTATAGTCCTGGTGATTTGTTATTCTTACACTTCAGTAATGCATCATTAATAATATCTACGTTAAGATCAATATCACCTATACAATTTTCATCAATAGCATTATGAGTAAACGCCCTAATATCTACCACTGATCTCTTAACATCTATTGAATTATAATCCTCTTTAAGATTCATATTCATTTTACCAATTGAACTCCAATATTGCATGACAGATTGGTTCATTTTGTGTCTGTCAAGTATATTCTCATTTGAGCTAGGGTCTTTGAGACAAAGCACATCCTGTTTACGCTTCTTGCCTTTGAGAGATTGCCAGAAATTACGGCATTGTGCACCACCCTCTTGAGCTATTTGAATAGACCTATTCACACGTTTTTCCATAATCTTATCCTTAATGAGGGATTTAACTCTATGACGGTGTACTTGATAATCGCTCCATAGATTATATAACCTAACCATTTTCTTGACCAGACTTATTGCATAGTCTATTAAGGAAATTGGGCCTCCTGGTGAAGTCAATAATTTCTTGTTCTATTAATTCATTTATCAAGTTTATTGATTCTTTGTCATGTTTGTCCTATGCTGGGCATGCATGGATTAACATAGGCCTAATCCCAACTTATCTTTTCTGGCATTTCTGGAGCAATCAATAACTTCTTTTCATAGACATGATGCCTTCAAGATGAGATGGATGCTGATTATGCAATCTGCACAGATTAGTTTTTTACAAGCATGGACTTATTTTATAGACTGATTAAGTCTGTGTTTCAAGAGATGGTTAGCTTCCACCTTACAAACTTGCCTGAATAAGTACCAAAATCCTAGATTTTGGTACCAAGGACTAGGTACAAACATACAAACATCTTTATTCATACTTAGGCTCAATTTTTTTTTATTGGCGTAACCCGACCGACCCTATTTTTACCGCCGACCCTAAACAATTTCTTTTGTGTGTGTGAGAAAAAGAAGAAGAAAAAAACACACCCAAAAACAAATATGTGTCAGAGAAATGTTCAGTGAAAATGTGTGGCAATATCCTCAAATAGGTCTTACATACGGAATAAAGCACACGGCAGCTATCATATTTACAATGTAATTCAAAGGCAAATCAATTGCTGCCTTGTGCTTTATTCTGTATGTAAGACCTATTTCAGGATATTGCCCAAATTTGTGCCATTTGTTTATGTCTGTATGGTATATGTGTGCTGGTATATAAAATTTCATAGACGTTTTATAGAAAAATCAGACCTACCTACCCTATTTTTCTATGTTAAGCCAACCAACCCTTTTTTTAGGCCTTATCAACGAAATGAAACACATAGTTGTATTTTTCTCAGAATGTAGTATCTGCGTTTTTCCTTTTGGGGGTATGGTGACCTGGTACTTGGTGTACATTGTAGCTTGCTACCTACAATCTTGTTCAAAACCTGTTGGGACACTAATACACGTGCGCATGAAATATCTTCAAAAATGAGTAAAAAAGCCAGTTAGTTGAAAGTATGATAGTCAAAACTAGTTTATGTAAAGCCCCTCCCACTCCCACACCAATGTTGGAGCGTATATTATTATATACCACGGCCCTTTGCTGGACGATCTTTTTGGAGGCGGCCTTCACCTCCTCAATGGGTAGGTTTTAACATATGGGAAAACGACATCTTACCTACGGTTTACATGCTACAATAAATCACTTAGGTTTTACGTATGTCACATTACATAAAAACAGATCCTCTCTGCTGTAGCGCATTACTATCACCAATGAGTGTTTACTGACCCTTTTCAATTAAACCAGGTTTTGTATGTATTGGGCTACCTTTTGGCATTGGCTGAGATATTTTAGGCGACATTTGTGATGTTGTCTGGCAACACTGCATATCTGATCAAATAACAGTTGTTTACACCATGGAGGTGTCTGTTTACACAGCCGCGGGCAATTCATGGACTGTATAGGACCAGCAATAATTACATCTTGATTGAGTGCCTAAGATAAAGTGCTTTAAAAAATCAACGTTTTTTATTGTTTTAGGAAAGTTTAAAGACAAATATGAAAATAACGTGTCTTTATTGATATAGTTTCCCGTTTGAACGGTGGAAATTGGTTGGGGATTAATAAAGTTACCGAATTCCGATGTTAAAAGATATGAATCGATTACGATTTTGTCCCAAGTAAATATTGTTGTACGAATTCACTGTGTATCAAATATTCATTGGACTGTATTCAAATATTCATTTGAATTTAAAAAGTGACGGCTTTTTTTGTTAATTAACAAAAAAAGGAAGTTATATGAATATCTGTAATATACAAACTATACCTTTAAGCATATCAGAAACAAAGTACCAGAAATAAAGTAACTTTTAAAGGCAAGCTTCCACTTTGGGTTTCTAGCCATACCCTGTTCTCTTGGGGAATTGAAAAAGTTACAATTTCTCCATTAGACTGTCAGTCACCAAGTAACAGGTTATGACCAATTTATCTGTGGTTAAATGCCAACGTAATAAACGTGATGTAACATACTTGATTCCAAAAGCCTTTAATGTTTTTACTCGTCAACATTGTCCTGACTTTTTATAGTATTATCAACATTAGTTAGTGATTTCCATTCATGTTATATTGATAAATAAAACTTATGACATAACCACTCTTTTTGTTACCTATATCACACTCTGCTGTCTGTTTCTTTAAATTTATATGACCGCCTCTTTTCCTTTTTAAAGGAATTTTTATTATATAGTGGACCAACATTGAGTTTAAGGGAGGGACCACCGTTTTCACAGGACATGCAGGAAATGTCCCAACAGTTTTGAACATGATTGTATTAAGGAAGTGGAAAAGTGAGCTATAAAAAATAAAAAAATCGCTATATCTCAAAAAAACGGTCGCTTCGATTTTAATCATTCTTTTTAAGAAATGAAGAACATTGTTTCATTTCAGTAACCTTTTGAGTTGAACTTCATAGTCTAATACATGTTAAAATACACTAATAACCTTCGTTTTGAAACAGTGTCATACTCAAAGTTTCAAAGTATCTAATTTATAGCGCCTGGTGTTTCAAACGATGACATCATGTGGGGTGCGACAAGGCGACGAAAAAACAAGTACATGTATAAAGTACAAAAAACACGCATCCTAGGTACAACAGCGCCCTCTACGATAGGGGTAGAGTTCGCGCAAAATAGGGGTTGAGTTCGCAAATTCTACACGGGTCGGTTGGTAGACCGTATCGCGCCTGCGGCGGGCTCATCTAAATTGGCCCTCACTTAAATCGGTTCGTAACAAGCCGGGTTTAGTCGCCTCGGCCGCAGGCGGCCTGCGGCTCCTTTTCTTACTAGCGCCTAGCGGCAGGCTATCCGCGTACGGTGCCTTCGGCCCCGCTTGACACTGTGAGCACGGAACAGAATCAAGTGAAGATTTATTTACAAATAATATTTTTCGTATAGTGTATACGGTACTTGTTGTTGTAGTGTATTTTTGAGGTATCGACCGTGCTGTATTGTGGGAGTTATTAATTTTCAGCAGCCAGGTACCCTTTTTCAGATCGCTCGCGATCTAAACCCTTTTGGCTATAGGACAGGCCTGCCCAAATCATTTATTTCAAATGTTGTAATTTATAAGGCAGTGGTTACGTAGCCGTATAAAAAAACCCGATTATACGTAAACCGGGCGCTCATGATAATAATAATAATAATAATACTGAACATTTATAATGCGCGCAAATCTGCCGAAGCACTCATGGCGCAGTGAGCAATTAAACAAGAGAAACAATGAAACCAGAGCAGAGAACATTATACATATTATACAAATAATGCATAAAAAAGCAACAATTATACAATGCAATAAATCACAAAATTAATTGAAACAGCTTAATTATACGCAATATACATCAGATGAGTTTTGAGGCCAGTTTTGAATGATGAGAGAGATGAACAGGCACGGATATGATTAGGAAGTGAATTCCAGAGCCTAGGCGCAGCAATAGTAAAGGCTCTGCCCCCCCCCCCCCCCCCCCCCCCCCATGACCGATACGACTTTTCCATAACCAGAAGATTTTTTGATGTGGAACGCAAGCCAGACCGAGACGGTTTATACAATGCAAGAAGTTCAGTGATGTAGGCTGGAGCAAGTTCATTTATGGCACGATAAGTGAGTATGAGAAGCTTATATTGCACTCTCAGATGAACTGGTAGCCAGTGCAAATCAAACAAGATTGGGGTTATGTGAGAAGATGGTTTTGTGCGTGTGATGAGACGTGCAGCCGTGTTTTGAATTACTTGTAAACGATGAATCTGATCTTTAGGAAGTCCGTGAAGGAGAGAATTGCCGATGTCTAATCTGGAAGTGATGAAGGCGTGAACCAGTTGTTCTGTTGTCTTTGAGTCCAGAAATTTCCAGATTTTGCCCAGGCTTCTTAATTGAAAAGAAGCTGATTTGACAATGGAAGATATGTGCGAAGTTAGAGTCATTGATGCATCCATAATGAAGCCAAGATTGCGAACTTGTTTCACTGGAGCAATGGTTGAGCTGCCTATATTAATGTGAATGTCAGAAAGCTTGTCTAACATGTGTTTGGAGCCAAATAAGATGAATTCAGTCTTGCTATCGTTGAGTTTGAGAGAATTATTTTTCATCCATTGACGGATCTCCTCAACACATGCTTCAATAACATGAATTGCATCAGTGGCAGCTGTCTGGTTAGCGTCAAATGAAAAAAAAATTTGGGTATCATCTGCATATATGTGGTATTTGAGGTTGTATTTCTGAAAGATATGACGGATTGGTGCGGTGTAAATGACGAACCATTGTGGTCCCAGTACGGAACCTTGGGGCACAGAATAGTTCAGTGTAACTCAGACAAGGTGTCACCAATTCTAACATGTTGTACTCTATCCTGTAAGTACGATTTACACCATTTCAGTGCTACGCCTGACACACCGATGTTATTTTGAAGCCTTTGCAGTAGGATATTATGATCCACAGTGTCAAACGCAGCACTGAGATCAAGCATCACCAGGGCAGTTATTTTGCCATTGTCCATTGCACGCAGAATGATGATAGCCGTGTATACGGCTACGGAACCGATACTTAGCGCTTTGGTTACGTAGCGCATTGGCGTAGTCAGGAGGGGGCCTGGGGGAACGTGCCCCCCCCCCCCCCCCCGGGTTCCCGACGGCACAAAAAAGAGTGTATAAAAGGTGACCCATTTTTTTAAAACATATTATACTTTTTTTCTCGTGATTTGAGGATTTTTAGTCAATAACAATGATTCCACTCATTATCTGACACAGCTGAGTTTAATATACCAATTTAGGCCGGGAGCCCGGAGCGTTTATTCAGCTGAAAAGGTACAAAAGGTGTGATGGTCTGGTTATGTTGGTATGTGGTCAAGGGTCAATATTTCTTATTCCTGCCGGGTCAAAGGTAAAATGTTTGGCTCTACAGGGTAAAATGTACCACACAAAAATTGCTCGCTACGCACACATGTATTAATCAGAAACAGGTCAATCAGCAAATGGTGTCAAGGCATTCATGGCGGAATTGAGAGCCTATAACGCCTTTTATTTGAACGACTTCCGCGAAAATATGATAAAAATGAAGAACAAATTACGAGAAGAAATATGTGACAGTAGAGTTCTCCCAGGGCCTTCAAAACGGCTGAGAACCTACAGTTCTAAGGACGCGCTGCCCCCTTAACCCTGCCGGAGCGAGTTTTACCCCGGCCCATGGATGGACCAAACGCCGATTTCGTGCCACCCGTGCTACGCCCATGGATATATGGTCGAATCCAACAAAAAGTGTCCACGGCTAGATTGTTAGGGTCCCGTTTCAAAATGCTTCGATCTCTTATTCCTTTTCCCCACTCAAAGTCAACATATCAAGCTTGTATGGAAAAAAAAGTGCCATCACTAATCTCTCCAATTGACCACGTGGCGGAATGATGAAGTTGAAGGTACACTTCTCATTGTTACCTACCAATACAAGTACCATATTTTGATTAAGTGATGATTATTCCACCATATTTGTCCAGGTGCTCAGTTTTTGTTTACATTTTAGATTCACACAGTTAGGTAGCATTTGCAGGCTCTCAATACTTTGAAACATGAGGTTGAGTCACTTTGTGTACTTTCACCAATATGATTTTAATGAACATTTGTTTTCATGTACCTCAAAGAGGGGGAATGATCCTTTCTGTAAAATTTAGAATTTTGAGCATGCGCCCAAAACCTAAGTACATAGAGGAATGTGGAAATTTGGTATTCGAAGGTAACAGTTAATGTATACGTAGGTAAGAGAAGTAAAACTGTAATAAATTAATGTTCTACTTAATTTATGTTACATTTTGGGGTGAAATAATTATGCAGGGCTGTTAACAATATTTGGCTGTTAACAATATTTGTTTTTTTAAATAAACATGTTAAAACATGTTTAAATCCTAATATTATGAACATATTCCCAGTAGTTTACTTTAAATAGAAACTAGAATATTAATTTAATAATGAAAAAATATACAATATCTAACTGTCAGTTGTAATTTTGAAAAGGTTTATTAAGAACAATATATCAGGCAACATTTTTAAGCATTCCTATAAGAGAAAACATGTTAAGACTTAAAACACGGTAGCTTACATTGCAATAATCAAAGTATTCGTAGGTAACACAGTTGTTCTCAACTTCAACTTCGTTGACTAACAACAGTTGGATTCGTTAATTTGACATAGTTTTAAGGGCAAAATTGTACTCGACGTAGTTTTTTTATGCCCTGAATCGCGTGTGAGGGGAATGTCGTATCAAAATGGTGCCTTGATTGACTTTATAAGTAGATTTAAGAATGTGCACTCAGCGCTGCTTTTACAAAACAATCAGAATTGCGTAATATTCAACATTTAAATAAAACAGCAAGATTAACCAATTAAACATTAAAATAATATAAAACCATGTTCCTATTTCTAAGTTATAAAAGAAAACACCCTAAGCATCAATAACCTCACTAGTGATAGACCTATACTGTTATTATTCTTGATCTTAAAGGCATATTGAATAGAATTAACCTTGTACACATGATAATTATGGCAGAAAATGTTTTATTATGCTAACGTATCTGATAATCCAATTTTGTTAGTGTCTTTCTTGCTTGACTTTCAATTATTAAGAATGTGCGTTTAACTTCTACAAAACAGTCAGAAGTGTGTAATATTTAACATCTGATTTAGGGCAAGATGATGACAACATACATATCGTACTGAGTTAAAATTTCGTAAAGTTATAGTTAAACAATCAATTAACTCGCTAGTAATACTATTATTATTATTACTGATCTAATTTGATAAAAAAACATGTCATCATTAAAACTAAACATGATAAAAACTTAAGCATATACACATTTTAATTACAAAACATCTGATCATTCAGCCTCGTGATCATTCAGCCTTGTAATCTCTACTTAACAAGTTTAGTGGTTCTTGATGTATTCTGTGTGTAGTTAGTTCTTTAGGTCTCATGTCGCGAGGATGAATATCTAATAGAACATAATTACTCTTTGTTTATTATATAGGACATTCTAGAATGTTAAGAATGAACGTTTCAGTTTCCGTGTGAATCCAAAGTGTTGGATCGAATTGAATAGTTCACCGAGCTATCTTTATTTAGAAAGCGAGCGGTTTCCTTTAAGCAAACAGTTTGATTTGCCTGTAATTCATAGTCTTGAATGTCAGGTTATTTGTTTTAAGTAATAAAACAACCGGTTGCCTTCCTCAATTTGTTCTAAATAAAGGAGGCAAGTGAGGTCTTCTGGAAATTATCATTTTGAATAGCTGTTTTAAACACGAAAGCCAGATCGCTTTTTGATTCATTTAATATATACTTTGAAATAATTTCATATCAGACCTTATCTAATATATAAGTTTAAATGAGCCGAACATGTTCAGAGTCTAGAACATTCAAATATTTTGCCTCTCAGTCCACAACGGAATAAAGTACATATAAATTTCAGCAAGACATTCAGCTGTCAGATTAGAATTAAGATATAATTTCCTAGTTTGGAATTTGTATCATTCTAAATGTCGTACATAGCCAGTCTTTATCGAGTTTCAACCGGAGGCAGACTCCGCTTGACATAGAATCACCAATATGATATATTTTGTCAGATGTAGACAAAAGAGGAATTTTATGTTTAGAAATTTGATTTAACAACACTAATCTAATAAGTTTTGCCACGACAGAGATATTGTCGGGCATGTGCCTTTCATTATGATAATCTTTAAAAATCAACCACTGCTTAGTTCAATTACACTAAGAAATAAATGTCGGAAGCATTAAATCAGTATAGGCAGGCCTACCATCGATTCCCTCCCACCTTTAAAAAATAAAAAGGTTTTACTAAATTTCTTGTTCACTTAAAATACGTTTCAAATACAACTACAATAATGGCCAATATTAAGTACCTCAGTAGTCACTGCTCTGCAATTCCTGGGGAAATTGGTTAACTACGCATACATCATATCGACAAGACGGTTTAAAACAATATTACGCACCAAAAATATAATTCCCGTCATATACATTCCTACTTAATATTTACATAATATTAGGTGCGAATGAAAGCGACAAACAATGCAGGAATTGTACCATGCCCATTAACTAATATATAAGTTACTTACGAATACAAAATGGAATATGAAAATATTGATTATGAAACCGAAACTTCGTGTATGCAATGTCTAAATGTATCCATTTTAAGACGATCAACGTGTAATCTATGGATATAAATATCATTCATTCACTCTAACACCAACCAAAAATATGTTCTCGGCAAAAACAGTGTGATTACACCATGCATTTTATTTAAATCAACACCTCCCATTTTCGTTTAATAAGGAATACATTTTTTTACCCCTCCAAATATAAATAAAATAATATATCCAGTCAGATTGTATGATTGCGCACTGCTTTTATGTAAAATAAAAGAATTTAGGGCCAATATGCACTGTGTATATTATTGAATGTTGCCTACATACAGTCATCAAAAAAAGTAACTATACAGGTAATAAATGGGCTTCTAACTCTTCAAATATATATCCTACCTAAAAATATTAAATAAAAAAGTTGTTGAGACATCTGTCTTCTTTAATATGAGATATTGAATGCTAGGATCGGGTGATTTGGAAGTGGCACTCAAAAATGTAAGGAGAAGTCCGAATTTCATTTTCACATTTTTATTTTCTATACGCGGACCAATCTACGGGTACCTTATCGATTACCGATAGTGCAATTGGGGGATGCATGCGCAGGCTGGACAGTCGGCCGCATTGTTCCGATGGATCAATACGCCACACACATGCTACCTGTCATTCTCTCCCCCGTGTTGAAATGTAAAATGTGAATTTGAAATTGTGACTTTACCTTACATTTTGGATTGTCGCTTCTTAAATATTCAACCGATCCTAGCGTGCAATATCTCATATTAAAGAAGATAAATTTCTCAACAACTTTATGATTTAATATTTGTAGGTAGGATATATATTTTTAGAGTTAAAGGTACATTTATTACCTGTATAGTTACTTTTTTTGATGACTGTATACATGTTACCTCCGAATACAACATGAAGTCATGCACGAGATGCTGTTACTGAATATTTATATAAACATTAATCACCCCCCATTGCGATTTAAATCAACTGTCAGATGATGTCTTTGCGTGAATAGCATACAAAACTACACTAATAGGAGTAATAAGATTGAGAAAGAGGGAGGCTATAATAATCAACTTTTAAGACAACAACATATTATTGATGCACTTGTACACAAAGTACAGAATTTTGTGAAAGGTTACTAATACAAAAGCTGAAAGTTTGATGCAAAACTTCTCCGTTGCTTTCCGAACGCAGCGCACATTTCTACTTTATTCCAGTCGCTACAAGTATGTAACAACAGAGGGGAGTACCACGGTATCGTTATTTGTATTTGAAGGTAACAGTTCATATTTCAAATTTGCCTACGAATACAGTCTTTTATTGCTGATATTTAAAAAAATGTTGCCTTCAAAATGATTAAACTTGTCGCACATGTACATTGTATCATACTTCGCTTATTCTATAGATATCATTCACTAATCTGTGTTTATATTAAAATGGCAGCGTTTTAAATAGGTATTCGGAGGTAATGCATTTTTTTTACCAAACCGATGGTTTCCGCTTTTAAAATTTCTAACAGCTTTATCAAAAAATCGACTTGAATGGGGACAATGCATTTAAATATTTAATATATTTAGGCTTCCTTACAGCACAAATTACTCTACCTCAGGCGAATTCTTCCCCGAAAGTGAGATTTAACAAAACATGTATTTGTAGGTAACGTCAAAACTTACCACAGCGAAAAAAATCACAACAATTCAGGGATTGATCGAAAGTAACCAAAATTAAAAGAGGCATTCTTGAGATATCCACCAATCAAACAGATAAAATTATTTCCGCTTAAGCTCGTTTTCATCTAAACGGTTATATGTATAACAAAAAACCTTAACAACTATTTTGTAAAAAGAGTAAAAAATAGCAGGTTTATTGCTCGTATACGCCCAATTGTGCATTTAAGTTGGTCGTATTATACATGTATATGGCGCGAACCGTCTCATCGAGGCGGATACGTATAACACAAAAATAAAATTGTCAAGATATAGATTATTTTATTAGAGACCTGAACATCACGTGTACACTTTTCGTTGGATTCCACCATATATGGACTTAACAGGAGGCAGAAAGCCGTGACAACCGGATCTGAAACATCAAATAGCATCGTTTTAAGTACTCTAATGGAATGTGTTGAATTGAATAGTGGTATTAATGGCAAATAATCGGGTTTATATGATTTCTATCTATTCTACAAATAGAATAAACAGATTATTATACTAAAGGGTTCAAAAAAAAGTAAGCGCCCCCCCCCCCCCACCCCCTACCATAAAATGTTATAATGTTTGTTTGCATACTCCACAGACAAATGTAAGTTTTGAAAAATTGAAACGTTTATGAAAAGGAGAAGCCCTCCCCATCCAAAGTGTTTATCTTTTAATAGCATGTTCACTTCTTCAAAAACGTCGGTAAGGTATTAAACTGCCGTAACTTCTTCAATATTCAATAATCTTTATACAACTATACAGTTTTTTGCAGGAAAGGGTTCAATGAATCCAACCATGATAATGAAATTGACCATTTTGGAAAAATTATAAAAAACACGTTTTTTGACCCATTTTAGGTTCTGCAAAGATAACTCAAAATATATTTATATCGTGATAACATTCCCCCAGTGCGCTTTTGTTTTGTTTTGAATATATATATATATATATATATATATTTTTTAGTTATAGACCAAAAAGTGCCAAAAAATGTGATTTTTCATGATTTTGGAGGTTTATGTTGTTTATGCTGTTTGAGAGGTAGGGGTACACTTATCGTTTTGTGGGGTTAATACAGCAACTTAATTTCTTTATTTTAGGTTGGCATGCCAAATCTAATAAGGGGCCGAGGGTTAATGAAGTAGCCACGGGAAATGGTTTAGGAGGGTTATGATTATAATAAATCAACCTGCTTGGTGTGTGAGGGGGTGGGGGGAGTTGTAGGGGGTTCATCTGGTTTCAGAGCCTAGGTAATGTGGCATGCCGTTAAAAAAAGTCATTTGTAATTTATAGGGGCGGACATCTCTCAGATAGAAATATATAAGGTCACACATAAGATAAATAAAATGTGCAATAAAAAAGTCCTGGCTTTAAAGTTATTTATCTTGTCATATTAATATTTGATAAATGATAGGTCTATATTACGAAAAAGGTCACTTTTCATTTGAAAATAGAGATTGCTTTTCAATATGTATTTGAGTGTGGCCATGTACCGAGGGGCCATGCCATGCCCATCATTCAAAGTAATTTGTTATAATATATGTAAATTGTTATACCGAGAAGGGTCCGTTGCCAGATGGAAGAAACAGGAACATAAAACCACATTTTGAAGTCAACATTTTTACTTAATATTATGATCATTAATTCTAAATCCCTGACTGAACGTTTTTAAAACTCTAGTCAATCCTCTTTTGATGTAGTCGACAAGAAATCCTTCGATTTGAAGTATTTATAAGCGAGCTTCAAGGATAATCGTGATTTAATTCTTTTATCATTTTCAGTAGGCTCATATAACATTCCTACACAAATCGGCAACATTAGCATGATACTAGGCCTATCACAAAGACTCATACACATACTATTATTATGTTAATATTAAAGCCTATCCTATGCAGACGTACTTATAAAACGGACCATTATTAAATAACTATTTATGCTATCATTTGTATAACGGAAACAGGCATGCCACGTATTAGCAAAGACTTTGTATTAGTGAATACACAATTTTGATGTAATAAATTCGATCGGTACATGTATTGCAATAGAGATTGCCACTTTTCTATCATAATTTGGGTTGCCCTTGCACGGGGATTTGAGAGTTAGGTGCCCTTTTTCGTTCTTGCGAAATTGGTGTCCCGGAAAAGAGCTTTATGAAAATAGGTTGGTTTGAAAGTTGGCGACCCTGTCCTATGAGCATGAGAGAAAGAACCACCAATATAAAAATGATGTTTTCATCAATCTCATCAATTTTAAGCAACACAGTGCTAAATGTATTAAGTTAGAGATGACACGACGTTTCGGGTCTAAACCCTTTAACAAGTGTGGTGCCAGCAAGTAAATGCATCAAGGTGAAAAAACCCAAAAAACCAAGGATATTATATAATATAAAAAAATAAAATAATGATGGGTCAAAGGTTAGGTACTAAGACATATAAAATCCCAATGTAATAATAGGATTGGAAAATGACCAAAATGGCCTAATAAGAGGGATTGTACCGTCAAGCATCATGGAATTTTGCATTCATGTTGTTTGACTTATCCCTCTTAATTCATGGGGGTTATTATCGGTTTGCATTAGCTCGTTTTTTTTCGGGCCGGTTTTGAGTAAACCACATTACTGCGTCTCATATTATTAAACTCATATCTCTACCAATAATGGGCTTAATTGATCCAACTTTATACCAAAAATGTACATTCACAATACTACGTATCTGATTCAGGTAGTCAAAAGAAAATTGCGTTTTCAGGAACTACTAATCAAGTTGAATGGTGCCAGGTCATTAGGGAAATTCAAAACCTAGCCCTCGACCCCTAGGGCTGGCCCATTCCATAAGCGAGCCCATGGAACTCGCATCGCAACAATGTTCAGCTATTTTTACGGCTAGTGATGGCACAATAGTAACGAAAAATTTAAACTTCACATGTACTCCAGAAAGAAATTGGGTTTGTTTGTCTCTAAAAGCGGTTTGTGTTTTTCATTGTCAAAAAATGTATAGGCTTAATTAGCCCCTTAACCTCAGTTAGGGCTTTGCCCCTGGACCCCACGCAGATTTCGTGCCCCCCCCCCCCCCCCCCCCCCCCCCCCCGGATAACAAGGCTCCTAGCTACGCCCATGGTAGCCGGCCGTATATTATTACCATGATTACGGAACCGATCCTCGGCGCTTTGGTTACGTAGTCGTATATTATTTCAGCTATATTAGTATTACCAACATCGGCTGTTTGGTTACCCGCTCGTCTTGAATATTACTGGGAGAGGGTGTAGTCAGATATTTTGTT
This sequence comes from Ophiura sarsii, assembly GCA_035610835.1. Lineage (NCBI taxonomy): Eukaryota > Metazoa > Echinodermata > Ophiuroidea > Amphilepidida > Ophiuridae > Ophiura > Ophiura sarsii. Next base: position 47,827,747 of record CM069457.1, on the reverse strand, counting down.
GGAGGGATGTGCCGCCATCAGCAAAATGAAAATTGACCCAAACAATCGTTTAATTAAAAAAAAGAATGGGTCATAGTTGATTAGCAAACATTGGCTGATTTACCATTTCATTCAGTAGAGGTAACGGAAGCAAAAGAGGGGAAGGCACTCTAATTCAATCGTAATATGCAAGGTTACTATATACCGTGTCATTATCAGTGCCTTGGATTTAGTGAAATGGATGGCGCTATATAGCGAGTTATGACGGGATAATGGGGTAACGGCCGCGACTACGCACTCAATTTAGGCAAAGCTGAAGTCTTTTAAATGCATTCGCGAGTGAACGTGAGATCAGAAAAATAACCGATCATTTCATTCGAAAGTTGACATTGTAAGCTATATTCTCGTACCAGATTTACCCTAGCATTTATAGTTTGGTCAGAATGGAGTGATACCCAAAAAGCCTTATTTCTTCCATATTCTGGTAACGATTAATCAGTGTTTCGCAACAGTTGACAAAGTTTTTGAATTTTTTGTTGATATGATAATATTGCACACTTGACCCAATACTTGACCCAATAATGCATATACACTTGTGAACAAACTTGGGCCAGACAAGAACAAAATTACGTTACACCAAAGGCAATGAGTTTGTGTTTGTCCTCAGTTCTACATTTTGACACAAGTTCGGAGCGTTTGTTAGGGTGGAGTCTCTTGGTGCAGTCAGAATAATATGTTAACACTTTCCACGCGGCAGGTGTCTGCAGACGACATTCCAAAATTTCACAAAATGTTATAAAAATGTCAAAATGATTTAAATTTATTACCATATTTGGAATCACCATGAGCAATGCATTGAAATAAGTATAAACATGCCTAGTATTGGCTCAGTAATCTTTGGGATAGACCTTGAAATTTGGGAAATGTTTCTGAAAAATTTGTTTTTGTATAATATTATGGTCAAACCTATAGCCGCGTGGAAAGTGTTAATGGTACTTCTCCGCTTGTTGGCTGGGTTCATAGGTTGTAGGGCGCTGCCTTTTGAATGATTGACCATTTGATGTTGTACGTGTGCAGTTGAAAGTTGATTCGATTCCTCGGATAGAATCCCGGCAGGTTCCCGGAGATTTAGTTGGCGTTTTTTCTTCGAAAATTGTGATCCCGGTCAAAAATTCTAAACCGGGGTTAGGGTTATAATGCATTTAGCTGTTTTATGCTAAAATTGTCAAAATTGTTGTAGTTGAACCTAATATGTTAATAAAATGCGCCCGAAGCGCGAATTTCTTTTGGCATTTTATGCTAAAATTGTCAATGTTTTTTGTCTTGGTACAAAAAGTTATGACCCCCTCTAATTTCCTAAAAAAGTTATAAACCCGTTTCGATTTGTTAAAGTTATGAGCCACCTCTGTTTCGTGCCGACCCCCCCCCCCCCCCCCCCCCCCGATAGAAATAATCAACGGTCCCTTAAATGAAAAAGAGTAGACTCTCGTAACATTGTGCGCAAATTAATAGTAATACTGTTTATTCAGTCGGGTACGAAAACTATGGGACTCTGCTATGGGACACCTTTTTCAGCGCGGGTGCGCGTTGTTTGAAATCACTTTGAAATAATGAATCACTTTTTTTCTTTTTCTTTTATTGTTTATTTCTATCATAATTTTCACATTTCACATAGTTTCATCATGTTTACATTGCATTTTCGATACATGTATAACACATTTTCATATGATTTTCATCATGTTTACATTGCATATCATATACATGTTTAGCACATTTTCATGTACTTTTCAGCATTTTTATATTTTTATATGCTTTTCGGCATGTTTACATTCATAATTTTCACATTTTATGTATAGCACATTTTCATATACAAGTACATTTTCATATGCTTTTCAGCATGTTTACATTTCATATCATGTATAGCACATTTTCATATGCTTTTCAGCATGTTTACATTTCATATCATGTATAGCACATTTTCATATGCTTTTCAGCATGTTTACATTTCATATCATGTATAGCACATTTTCATATACTAGTACATTTTCATATGCTTTTCAGCATGTTTACACAATTACATAACACATAACACATTTTCATGTGCTTTTCATGTTAACATTGAATATCATTACATTTTCTTTTCAGCATTTTTATATTTTTATATGCTTTTCGGCATGTTTACACATTTGTATATGCTTTTCAGCATGTTTGTATATGCTTTTCAGCATGTTTACATTGCATGTCATGTTTAACACATTTTCATATGCTTTTCAGCATGTTTACACATTTTCATGCTTTTCAGCACTTTTACACATGTGCTTTTCGTGTTTACATTGGATATCATTAGGTAACGGCATGTTTACATAATTTTCAACATTACATTATATACATCATGTATCCAGTTATTTGTATATAAACTCATAATTATTTGATTTTATTATAAGTTTTACATCAAATCATGTTTATAATATTTAATTTGAACCCCATTCATACAAATATCTTTGGTATGACGGTATACATAGACAAACAAACAATAAACAATTACATTTTTAACATCGTTTTATAAATCTCTGATTTGCAGCTCAAACAATAATAAGCTGATTAAATGTGGGTGGTTCCCGTAACGGAACTTGCTGATAACTAATTTACCAACACTGTCTTCATCTTCTTTATTATAACCAAATAATACATCTGTAACTGATACTTTAATTAAACTATTGTGTTGTTGCGATAAAATATTGTTGACTTCAGTCCATACACTTTTTATTTTCTTACAATAATAAAAGAAATGTTCAATATAATCTATTTCATTACACACGTCACATATAGTATCATGCTCTTTACCTATTTTGTGGAGAAATATCTTCGTCGGGTAAATGTTACTAATTATTTTCCAGTTTAATGTCATGAGTCGTGGTTCCTTAATTTGCTTAATATGTTTGCCCCAAATTTCGCTCCACTCAAAATTGTTATACTCGAATTTTTTTTCCCAAAACAATTCGCAAATTGGTTTTTGTATTTATTTTATCTATCATTGCATTTCGATACATTTTTGTTGTACAAAGTTCTAATGAAGTGTTACCATTATTATACTTGAACGTTATACCATCCGATCTAGTACCTGTTCTTTCATTCTTCCACAAAGTAGGTATTGCTTGTTTTACAGCTATGTATTGTATACAAGCATTTGCTGGATGAACAAATCTGTCCTTTATTTCATCAAATGTATACATTTCCCCATCGTCTTTGAATAAGTCTGACACATAAACAAAACCTATTTTTATCCATCCCTTAAAGTACAATGTATTACCTTTGCTCGTTATACAATAATTATTCCATATTATATGATTATCCCAGTTTTCTATTTCGTTTATAGTTTCAGTATTTTTGATTTTTAATGAATCACTGCCGTACTTGGATGATGTACTTTATACTCGTTGGAAAGAATACCGCCCCTATTAATTATGAACTCATGAGTCTGTAACTGTGATCTCTATAATACTGTAGTGTTTAGCGCTACATGTACATATGTACATGATATTGAGATACACGCATCCGAACGTCATGGAACCACAATAACGTAACAGCGGTAGTCAATGAGTATTTAGAGTGAGATTAATTCTGTGAACTATTTGATATTTTACAAGTATGGGCGGTTTATGTCATGAAATCGTTAAGAACCTGTATAAGAATATGCATTCCGCGGTGTTATTTGAATAGGGTAATTAATAGCAATATGCTACTAAAGGGTTCAACAAAAGAAAGTATACCACTTTGTTTATGTTATTTTGAATAACTTTCAAATTGTTTTTGTCCAAACAGGTTAAATAGGCATTTAGATGAATCTTTTAGGCATAATTTGATACCAAATTTTCCCCCTAACAACAAAGATAAACCATAATTAGCACCATTTAAAGGAAAATATCCCATTTTCAAAAGTCGCATTTCCCATACACAGCACGAGAAGAAAGGGCCAATTGTTAACACACACATATGCCGTATTTATCCCGTACTGATCACCGCGCATATCCCTCAATGCGCGGGCTAATTCAAATGTAAACTGATGCATGGGTGAAGGATTTGAATGTAAAGGAATGTTAATGGATGGGGAGAACATGGACAGATTAACCAACTCTTCTCGTGCTGTGTATAAGAAATGCGATATTTCCCTTTAAATGGTGCTAATCATGGTTTATCTTTGTTGTTAGGGGGGCAAATTTGGTATCAAATTATGCCTAAAAGATTCATCTAAATGCCTATCTAGCCTGTGTGGTCAAAAACAAATTGAAAGTTACTCAAAATGACATACACAAAGTGGTATACTTTCTTTTGTTGAACCCTTTACTACTAATACAACTATTTGACTTGGACATTATAAGCTACATTTTAATAGTTTTTGATAGAGAATGTGTAATGGCTATGAGACAACAATAAGGCTATTGTAATCCACTGCTGGGATAAATTCCTGCAAGCGATTGAAGATGAGGGTGTCCTAAGTGAGACCCCCTGGTGAGGGAGAAGGAGTTAAGTGAAATTTGGTTTGATCTTCACAATACTAAACCTATGTACTTACAATATTTTAACTTGATTGTATAGGTTGTTGGTATTGGATAAGTATAGGTTTAGTAAGGTTCTGCAAAGATAACTCAAAATATATTTTGTCAAATTTTGTCATACTAGTTTGATTATAATCCTAATAAAATTCCCTAGGGGGCGTTTTTTGTTTTGAATATCTGATTTATTTTTTGAATTACAGACCAAAAAGTGCCTACAAATGTGATTT
>CM069457.1:47751564-47822885 GCA_035610835.1 Ophiura sarsii | reverse complement strand
AATATATAAAATTGACCTACAGTTGTATCATTCAGATAATCACATAAGACAAGACGATATTGTCATATTGCAGCATAATATTCATGAAGGTATAAAATTGTTGGTTGAGAGAAATTGATGCTTTGAATTTCAGGTCCAACAAGTTCTGTTGTTATTTTAAATATGTATTGCTGAAAGTCAGTTTTACTAGAGCACTGTTTATTTTGTAATGTTATGTGTGAGAATTGATTGATTTGTTTATGCTTTCTGTTTGATTGCAATCCATGCTTAATCTTCTTGCTTGCTTGTTACTATGGTCACGCGTCATGAACTCGCCTCCCAATAGGGTGGTGCCGTTACACTTTTTAGTTTCATGCTGTCATATTCCTTAAATATTTTTAAAACCACAAAAGCTAGCTCAACAAATTTGGTGTCATTTTAAAGCCCTAATAACAAGCTATCTACCTGCAAAATGGCATTGGTATTGCTAATACAGAAGGAGAGCTACAGCTGTTTGAAGTTAAGGGACCAGGGGTGGTGCTGGAAGGGGTGCCGCCTGTACAAACTCAATGGGGAATATCCCATGCTTTGTTCTTTTGGGGTTCTTTTTACCATAACTAGTCATCCCTAATGTTACAAACACCATTCTGATCCCATTTTAAAGAATATTTAGTAGTCTTTAAGTATGTGGTTCAACATTCTTGTCAACTATTTGTAACAACTAATTAATTATGGATAAGACAATGATCATCGACTTTCTTCCTATTCGCTACACAGTCAACATGAAATATCAGCCTCAATTTACCGGATTTATAAAAATGAATATAACAGAAAAAGTTTTCAACCTATGATAGCAAAAGTATACATTTTTGGAGAGCTTGGGACTAGAGGAATTCAGAAATGCATTTAGATCAGGGAAGGGTACATCCTTAAAAAATATTTCTGAAAATTCTAAAAATATATCAAATAAAAATTGGAGATATTCACTTGTAACCTTTGACAATTATATATTATCTGATGGGTAATTTCATAAGGAATTCAAATATGTAAAGTAAATAATGATAGGGATAAGTGTACAAATTATATGGATCTCAAATTAAAATTTAAAAATTCTGATATTTTTCCGAACATTTTGAATCATACCATTTTAGTCCTTGGTCGTACTATAATTTCAATGGCATATTTGGTTTCCTCATGCAATTTCACTTCAGAAAATGTATACTTTTACTACCTCAGGTGGGGTATACAAGCAAATATAAATGTGTAAAGTTAAAATCATGTCGCGAAAGCCAAAATCCGTGTGTAACGCGAAAGGAGGCGAGCTTATAAAAACACATGACCCTATTCATATTGCTGTAGGATATTGCCTAACAGTAATATGTTTTTGTCATATATTTAGGCCACGAATTTACCTGCTAAATTGTTGATTCTTTTTGGCTGAGATGCAGTTTTGGTTAGAAAGACTCAGAATTTCCGCTCCCCCACCAATATCAATTTTGGGCGTTTTCCTTTGGAAATTTGTTATAATCAATTCGAAATTCCACTCCCTATACCCAAAGTATGTCACCATTCATCATCGAGTTTTATAGGCCTAATTTAATTAAAGTTATTATATATTGACAATAGCTGTTTGCCTCGTACTACCTACCTGTACGCTCACAAACAAATATAATTAGATATTCACCATAGTAATAGTCTCTTATAGGTACCTATCTATTTAACAACCACTAGGCCTAAAATAATTTAATAGTTATTGCTCTATATCGGCTGAATAGTATTAGCATAAACTCTCTGATTATCTTCAACTCACCGAGACTGGACGTCTCGTTGTAAATAGGCATTCATTGTCATATCAGTTTTTAACACTACACTTTAAATCGTGGTAGGTAGGTCTTGGCCATTAAACGGTATTATGGGTATTATATTCATAAAATTAACAACATCTAGCCCCTCGATATTATATACTAGTAGTAAACTTCTAATTCTTGAATTTTGTAGTACTTACTATTATACAAATAGATTTTTGTATATACATTACGCACAACCTTTTCTACATTAAGATAGATAGGCCTTCTACTATTTTATTTTTAACACTAAACATTTAACATTAAGATATATAGGCCTACCAATCTAAGGTTAATCCAAAAATCTTGAAAATTTTATAAAACACCTGTTTTGTAAGAAATACATTGTGTTAGGTATATATAGCAGCCTATAATCTAGAGTTCACAGAGGTCTAGCTGAAGAACCTGCCTCCCCTAACCATGATCACCATCTGTTGTTAAGGGAGTGTCATTTTTTTACAAGGTTCTTGTTGGGTACCAATTATTAAAAGGGGCAATGAATTATTGTGAAGTATAGTTGTTTTCAGGAAATCGAGTAAATTGAAACTTTGTTGTTTAATTAATGTGGGTAGTGTGTGTGTCCAATATTATGAGTTATTTGGGTTATCAAGGTTTGTATGTATTGTCGATTGATTGTATTGAGGTTTTTACCATTTATGCATGAACACCCGAAAGTTATACTATGCCATTGATGAGGTAGAATTACAGTGGGATGTAGTTACTATGAAAATGAAAGATAGGGGAAAGATATGATGATGCTTTGAACTCGGATTTTTTTCTAGGAAATTTAGCTGTATTTTAAAGAACACTACGCATGTTGTTTCTTCCTACAAACTCTTCGTTAAGAAGTTACAAGCAACAATTCAATGATAATTTACTGAATTTAAGTATTTTTCGAATATGCCATGTGGTCATTAAAAATGAGGAAAATTTAATTTTTCATTTATTTATACCTAGTTATTTTGTCTCTATCGTTATATGTTGTTTGTTTCCCTGTTCCCCGACCTGTAAGTCTATTTTGTATTGACTTTCTTTGTTATACATGTAATGATCTACTTGTTGCCGACGTTGTTGCTCAATAACTCTATTAAAATGATTGTATTGTTGCCTGCCCTCGAGTATTTTCGAAATTTCTATTTTATCTCTTTCGTTGTTTGTTCCCACGTACCGTAATGAATGAATGAGTTTCATGTCCGTCGCCCTCCTGGTGGAAATCCGGCCCTTTCCATGGCCGTCGCCCTCCCGTTGAAAATTCGGCCCTTGTTCCATGGGATGGGAACATATTGATATGCCTCAGATCCTAACCTCAAATCGTGCACTGTCTAATGCCCGTGGTGACGAGCTGTAAATAAGTTAATATTTCGCAAGTGTTTGTGTAATTTACCGGCCTTTTTTACATTGTCTAGACAAACCGTTACATTTAGACCCGTTTCGAAATATTTGGACTTTTTTGGAACCATTTGGATCTATTTTGGATGCGTTTGGACCTATTTGGACCCATTTGGACCCATTTGGACCCATTTGGACCCGTTTGGACCCATTTGGACCCATTACCAAATTTACAAACACCCACGTAGGGCTCACTACAGTCTGACGTCCTACTTGATTAACTATCTACACGTGGCGGATTAATATAGTGGGTCAGTGGGTCAGTGGGTCAGTTACACGTGGGTCACCAAATGTCCCAACCCCTTGGAATGGCCCAGCCTGGGGGTCGAGGGTTAGGTTTTGAATTTCCCCGAATGACCTGGCACCTTCGACTTGATTAGTAGTTCCTGAAAACGCAATTTTCTTTTGACTACCTGAATGTGTCAGTTGGAATTATCGATATCTTAAAATTCAATTTTTGTCATCTTGTTTTATTATTATTACACTGTATAAGATTCAATAAATATGTTATGTAATCTTAGAGTTATTATATAAAATGTTAATTATATTGACTTTATCACGGCTCATGAAAAACAGCTGTTAAGTTGACCTATGTATCGTGGATAAATAAAGATTATGTATGTATGGGTGTATGTATGTATGTATCAGGTACGTAGTATTATGAAGGTACATTTTTGGTATAAAGTTGGATCAATTAAGCCCATTATTGGTAGAGATATGAGACGCAGTAATGTGGTTTACTCAAAACCGGGCCGAAAAAAACCCCGAGCTAATGCAAACCGATGATAAACCCCCTTGAATTAAGAGGGATAAGCCAAACAACATGAATGCAAAATTCCATGATGCTTGACTAAGCCGGCACAATCCCTCATTTTCCAATCCTATTACATACATTGGGATTTTATTATCTCTAGTACTTAACCTTTTGACCCATCATTATTATATTTTTTATATTATGTAATATCCTTGTATTTTTTTTTGTTTCACCTTGATGCATATACTTGCTGGCACCACACTTGTTAAAAGGCTTAGACCCGAAACGTTGTGCCATCTCTAACTTAATACATTTTGCACTGTGTTTCTTAAAATGTTATTTTTCATGTACTCATGATCATCGAGTTACTATTTACCGTAGATTGATAAAAACATCATTTTTATATTGGTGGCTCTTTCTCTCATCATGCTCATAGGAAACGGGGTCGCCAACTTTCAAACCAACCTATTTTTATAAAGCTCTTTTCAGGGACACCAATTTCGCAAAAACGAAAAAGGGCACCTATACAAATTATAGCATAGATAGTTATTTAATAATGGTCCTTTTTATAAGTACGTCCGCATAGGATAGGCTTTAAAATTAACATAATAGTATCTTTGTGATAGGCCTAGTATCATGCTAATATTGCCGATTTGTGTAGGAATGTTATTTATAAGCGCCTACTGAAAATGATAAAAGAATTAAATCACGATTATCCTTGAAGCTCGCTTATAAACACTTCAAATCGAAGGATTTCTTGTCTACTACATCAAAAGAGGATTGACTAGTAATAGTTTTAATAAGCATAAGCATTCAGTCAGGGATTTAGAATTAATGATCATTATATTATGAATACAATATTCGGAAGTAAAAATGTTGACTTCAAGATTTAGTTTTATGTTCCTGTTTCTTCCATCTGGCAACGGACCCTTCTCGGTATAACAATTTATATATTACTTTGAATAGGATGGGCATGGCCCCTTGGTACATGGCCACACTCAAATACATAACCATCATGTCGTATGTTATAATATTGAAAAGCAATCTCTATTTTCGATTGTTCAAATGAAAAGTGACACTTTTCGTAATATAGAGCTCAAATATTAATATGACTAGATAAATAACTTTAAAGGACTTTTTTATTGCACATTTTATTTATCTTCTCCTTTAGTCTCAATAGAAGCTTGGACAAAAGAGGAGGAGGAAACACAACGCGATCAACCTCGTTAACTATAATCCCTATTTCTATTCAAATTTACAATGGGTGTTTGTAAATTTGGTAATGGGTCCAAACGGGTCCAAATGGGGCCAAATGGGTTCAAATGGGTCCAAATGTGTACAAACGGGTCCAAAATAGATCAATTTGAAATATGCGCGCGTCTCACAGTTCCCGCAATCGTGAATTTAACTCACGCGTAGTGAAAAGAATGTCGCTTTCAAGATTTCGACAACATTTCAGCTGAAAGACAGCACGTATTGGGGCGCGTGCACCAAACCCCTTAAAGTTAAAGGAGGTGTCCCGCTAGCACAAAAGTGTGCATTATATGTTAGAAAAATAACTATCGAGCGCAACTTTTGTATTTATATAGAACAAAACACCACACTTATGACAAAAACAAATAAAAACCGCCATCTCTCAACATGCATTTTTTAAAATTCGCGGCGATCGAAAGTCCCGGTGTCGATGAAGTCATAGTTATACAATGCACATGCGCAAATTTGAGCACCAATATCCATGACGTCATCGACACCGGACTTTCGATCGCCGCGAATTTTAAAAATTGCATGTTGAGTGATGACAGTTTTTATTCGTTTTTGTGACTAGTATGATGGTTTGTTCTATATAATCACGTAATTTCGGCTAGATAATTATTTTTCTAACAAATAATGCTCAATAATGTGCTTGCGGGACCCCTCCTTTAAATATTTTTAAAACTACAATTATATAGCTATCTCAACAAATTTGGTATCATTTTAAAGGCCTAATAACAAGCTATCTGCCTGCAAAATGGCCTTGGTATCTTGATATAGCTAATACAGAAAGGAGCCACAGCTGTTTTGGGCACAATGTCGCGAAATTCACGTTGAGTTTCAGCACTGCCGATACCTTTGAAATGCAAATGTTAACGATTTTTGAATTTTCAATAAATGAGTCTTAAGCCTGGTGAAACTGACATTGAAAACGGGTATATATATAAATATATATATATAAAGGGTTCAACAAAAGAAAGTATACCACTTTGTTTATGTCATTTTGAGTAATTTTTTTTGTTTTGTTGACCAAACAGGCTAAATAGATATTATTGTTCAAAAGGGCAGATTTCAACTCTGAACTAAACTAGAGATGATGTGCATGTGTTAAAACGTGACCCCTGTAAGTGTTAACCCCAATCTGATTAAAACCATGGGTTTTAACGCAATAATTATACGTTTAGAATGTACGTTTTTATGAATAGGCGTAGAATATGCTTCAAAGCTTTAACGACACCTATCGAGCCAATAACACATCAATTGTAAAATGCTACAGTGTAAGGTAACCGAATATTGTTACTGTAGTCTAAACTCTAGTCTGTAGTTGTTGTTGTCAGTATAGATAAAATTAATCGAATCGAGTTTCTCGGACATTAAAATATACATTAAGTTAAAACATAATTGAATGGAAGAACAACCTGGCAAATACTATTAGCCAAATAGTACTGTCTACCAGGTCTACTGATGATTAGCTGTCATTATTGGTTGACCAACCTTAGCATTACATTATGGTCATGTTTTTTATACTGGGTACAATTTGTGTTACATGTCCCTTTTTCCATAAATTAGGTTCCTTTTTCAGTTAATGCATTATATCTGAAAAAGTTTATATTTTAAGTTGGTAAAAGTATACATATTCTGAAAGCATATACTGTAACGGATGCAAATAGCATACAATCAAGTTGATTATACAATGTGGCCCGAAATTGTACAGGGTGTAACAAGCAAAATCTTCAAAAAAAGAAGGGTTTCAATAATTACTTCCACTATGTATATGAAGTGATGAGAGAAAAGTTCAGTACAGATTTAAAGTAGTTTAATAAAATACCCATCCAGATATATGCAAATTAAATTTCATTATGAATCTGAAATTCTACATACATTTTGTACAGGGTGTCTAAAAATTTGTTTATTTAGTTCCGGAAAAATGCTTCTATTACTACATACATACAAAGACCAGTATTTTAACCAAATTCAAGTAGATTTCAAATAAAAATGCATCAATTACATGTACATGAACATTGATTGATTTTAAAAGTCACCCTTTTCTTCTGTAAAGGTGTTAATTTTAAACACATAGGGTGTTTAAAACATTAATTTAGGTATACATGATTATCCACAAATCATTCAATTGAATGAATTTAAATTTGCATCTGAAACATGATTTTACATTCCAATTTGAAGTGGCAAATGCTTAAAGTGGTATGAGCTTCAAATAATGTTCAATAGAAAGGGGCCCTTTAACTACAGGATGACTCAAAATTTCCCAATGGCACATGTTTAGTGGCATACAATTAATTGCGTTCATCCTTCTTGCACCTTCATAATTCAAATGAACAAATTAGGTTAGTTTCCATAATGTTTGACCCCAGTATTCAAATTTCAAGAGTCTGATTTAAGATTGAATTATAAAATGTTATCGTTTTAAGTTGTATTCAACATATAGGGTGATCCAATGTTGATTGGCAAACTAGTAGTCACTAGTATCGTATCAGTTGCATTCCTAAGAATTTAATAATTCTCCTGAGTTTACAAGCTTGATGAAAACCAGCATCTTTTTACTTATTTGGTAACACAGTTAAAAACAAGTAATAACACCACACAAACGCATTTAACAAAATGTGCTAATTAACATCCAGACAATACAGAATTGATTTTTAATTAAATAGTTAAATTTATTTATTCAAAAGGGTACCTCAACCTTTCTTTACTTTTAAAATGGACAGTTTGGTGCAGGTAAATGTTTGCATACATTCGCAAACTGCGACCAACTTACGTTTCTTAACAATTTTTTGAGCTTCTTAATGCTAATTAATGATTCCTTAATTAACTAATTATATTTTTAATTCAAATATGCTTCAATAATGTTATGTTTTCAATATAGAATTGTACCAAGAGTGAAACCAGTGCATTTTATATTTGCCCAATGTATATTGCACCATACTTGTTCAACTATGCACTCCTCCTCCTCCGCATACTCCTCCTCCGCATACTCTTCCACCCCTGACTAATTAGGTTTAACGAACTATTGTAATTAACAGAACCATGGTAGTTTATATTTTTCTTTTTAAAATTAAGGCCAAATACTTTCTCATCAAAATAAGACCAAATTTGAGTATGTGTGATAAATAATAACCAAAATATATGCATGCAAAGTAATAATATGTAGTGCAAATGTAACAGATCCACCTTTTTTGGGTACCCAGTATAAAAAACATGACCTTATACAGGGTGTCCCAAAAGTCTATGCACGTTTTTGAAGACTCATATCTCATAAAATATAAATCATATGGTATAAATGTAACCATATTTTGATAGACGAGATTTGGGAAATTATTTTGATACCAAACACAACCCTATTGGTGAACCCACAATATTATAAAATTGGTTGAAAGTTTTTAGCCGTGTGAGAACCATTCATACCAAGTACCACACATTGTTGCTAAAACAGGTGCGCATACATTAACGGTATGAAAGCAACGTTGCGCATTAGTCACAGTTCACTGCTTACCTTGCAACATTAATGTTATTACCAAACTCGGTCACTCACAACATAAATAGGCGTAGTAGACAACATTGCACAGCAAAAGTCTTCATTCAAGATGGTTTAGCATAGAGCAAATACAAATTGTATGGTTCTACGCTGAAACAAATTCAGTTCAACTTACTCAACAAAAGTGAAATGCGCACCACCGCACCAGGAAGAATATCCATTCTTAAGTTGGTGGATACATTTTTGAACACAGGAACTGTGCATGATTTGTCTCGATGTGGTAGAAAAAAGACTGGTAGATCAACAAGTCACATTGATGTCATAAGACATGCAGTAGCCAAAAGTCCAAAGAGATCTATTCGCTGTGTGATGTGTGTGTTCACTTTTCTGTTACGTTTTTCAATTTTTTAGGTCTGTGTTTTTGCATTAGCACACGTCTCTGTATAAATGGAAACCATTTAAACTATATTTCACTATAGAAACGAGTGTGATATAGTTTGTTATTATGATGGGATCACTGTAATGTAAAATTTTAAATATAACAATTGACGGAACACTTTCCGTGTAACCAACTCTACCCCTATGGGTATGGATTTATGAACTTTATTTTCCTCCGAAATATAACATTACATTTTTGCAGTAATTCATATTTTACTTCTAGGGTGGCATTACAAACAGATGTTATTCTAATGTTTGGTATCAAAATTATTTCCCACATCTCCTCTTTCTAAATATGTATTCATATTTTCAATACGACTTATATTTTGTGAACTACAATGCTTCAAAGTCATGCATAGACTTTTGGGACACCCTGTATAATAATGTTTGACCATTTCACCATCTGGAGTAATCACCAAAGTGGTAGAGTCGTTATTTATTGCCTTGTTGCATCAATAATGTTCCCTGTAATTTCATATGTTGAATTAGGATTTCAAAATTAATGTGATCTCGGTGTATATCGAATGCTTTTGAGAAGAAACACTACGGTCAAAGAAAGATTCTTAGCTTTCATGTCTTCAATGATCCGTCTTAGGACCAGAATCTTAGAGATGGTTGACTTCTGCTGGTATATAAGAATACATTCCTGACCTGAAATTGAATGTTTCCCGTCATTTGGTTACAGGGCCTAGGGGGTCTACCCGCTAGTCATAAGGACCGCTATAGGGTTCAAGGGTTAGGGTAAGGGTAATGGTTAGGGTTATGGCAGCTTATGAATAATAAGCCTTATGAATATAGCGCTCGAGACCCTTATGACTAGCGAGTTTGATCCGGTTACAGGGCGCATAGAGATAAACAAACATGACCCGTAAAAGAAACATGCTATCTGAAGACAGCATTAACTAGTGAAAATATCTTATGATAAAGTATGCGCAGATACTATTGTTCAATAGGGCAGATTTCAACTCTGAACTAAACTATAGAGATGATGTACATGTGTTAAAACGTGACCCCTGTAAGTGTTAACCCCAATCTTATTAAAACCATGGGTTTTAACGCAATAGTTATACGTTTAGAATGTACGTTTTTATGAATAGGTGTAGAATACGCTTCAAAGCTTTAACGACACCTATCGAGCCAATAACACATCAATTGTTATAACTAATCTCATTAAATCTATATTATTAGATAGCCATTTCAACCATGGGGGGTAAATGCGACTATTTTGTGGAGTACAAATACCGTAGCTTCTCTTGTTACCATTACACTCGGTGATGCATGCTTCCCGGCATGCTTATTGGGCTCATAAATTGATAATATATCAATGTTGACGATATTATTATTAAGTTTGCCATGCTGACATATATTGTAAAAGTAAAAGTCAATCATTCATTTGCAGGTTGTTAACATTGAGCATTGATGTGAGGTGTTTTGTCATCATGCAATACTAGATGTGTTCTCTGTAGCCGACCGAAATAATATTCAATTATGATAATGATCATAAGCTTTCCACGCGGCTATTGGCTTTACAAAAAATAAAATACAAACCGAGTTTTTCAGAAACCTTTTCCAACTTTCAAGGTCTTGGTATATCAGGGATTACTGAACCAATAAATGGAATATTTGTAATTCAATGGTGATTAAATAAATGATAATGAGTAATGACACTTCGTCATATGACGAAAAGTGTTTCTTCCATCTTGAGTGCTCGTACTGAAAAAGGAATTTCCTTCTTTTGGTTCAATTAACACTAGCGGCGCATTTAGCTCAATAGATCGACTTATTGAGACCTTAGCAGCCAATAACATTAATTCCAGTATAATATCAGTTGTTTAATCATCACGATCATTGTGATTGCAATACTTACCCGTGTACAAACATTTCAACTCAATATTCAGTCTGAAGAAGAGGAACGATGATGAACAGTTCCGTCGACAATATCAGCTATACACGGTCTCATAGTTATATGATAACACTTTCCACGCGGCTATTGGCTTTACCATAATATGCAAAACCGAGTTTATCAGAAATCCTTTCCAACATAGAAATAATAGGCGTATACGACGGGTATTAAACAAATTATAAATATTTTTAAACAGGTTCGCCGTCGGGGATAGAAAAGAGACAATTATGGGAAAACGATCTCGCCCGGGAATCGGGTAATACTTGTGGCAGGAGACTGGGAAACGAGATCGCTTAGGTTTGAATTTCAGATGCTTTACCATGCGAGGTCTTGTGGCCCAATGGACAAGGCAGTTGCCAGGCAAGCAAGTTTTCCCATAATTGTCTCTTTTCTACGGCGAACCTGTTTAAAAATATTTATAATTTATCCTTTCCAACTTTCAAGAATTTGGTATATCCGTGATTACTGATCCAACAAAGGGCATGTTTGTACTTGACACTTAGTTATTATGACGGAAAGGGTTTCTTCCATAAAAATGCACGGTCAGAAATTCGAGGAGAATCCGAGATCGAGAATCCATTCTTGCAAAGATTCCCGCCGTTAAAGTTGCGAGAATCCAAGTTGATTCTCGTAGATAATCTGTCTAACACACTATTTGAATGGAGGAGAATCCATAGATTCTCGCAAAATCCTCTGCTAGAATCTAAATGGATTCTCGCAACCTTTGACGAACTTCTGACCATGAAATGTCGTGCGTATAATTATCCTCATCACCACTTCGCCACATTTTATTATATGACAGATTCGAGTCCGATGTTGTGTCCTATCATTGGAACTGGATCGACGTGAGGCCTTGTTCCAATTTCCTGGGTCTGATATGAAATCTACCTTTGGATGTTTGCAAATTGAACAACACTATCGTCAGAAATCGGCTGTTCCGCTTTTTGATAGTGTTGCATAATAGTGTTAAACTTGTCCCGTTGGACCATTTATCTGAAATTCCCTCCAAATCCTATTTGATCCCAGATCTGGATGGTAATGATGCCACACGGTGTGGATCAACAGCAACCATTATTCAATAGTCATCTCAACCAGGGGTTTGGGTGTGCATGTGGTAAATATAAACGGACAATACTGAAATAGCGAGGACAGATGATAGCACTGTTATACTTATATGTATCACTCATGTTTTCATCAGATCGATCTGGGCTCCATCTCGGGCAGAAGATGAATTGAATACAAAAACGCCGTATTAGACTATAAAAGCTGCATTTTCCTTTTGTCTATTATTTTCGCCCGATCTGATTGAATGTACGATGTCCATACGTACTACGGTTATATCTATATACAACCGGGTTCTACGTCTACCGAGCTGAAATATGCCTATACTGTGAAACTCACGCTTGTGTCATCTTGAGTGCTCGTTTTAGTGAAAAGAGATTTCCTTCTTTTGGTTCAATGAACAACATGCGACGCATTTAGCTCCATCGACTTAGTTTACGTTGAGACATTAACAGCCAATAACATTAGGGGAGAGTGGGGTATGTTGGAACGCGAGGTTAGTTGAAACATTGAGATTTTCCTAAAAACCAACAATTAATTTCTAGAAACACTGCCATCAGGTGGTGTGCAAAAGCAACCCCCACATACCACATTGCCTACAGCACATGGGTGTCAGTCTTCTTGGAGTTAGAAAAGAAAATTCAATTTTTCAACTTTTTTTAAATTTTTTGACATTAAGAAATTTGGTATTGTATTATCTCTATGATGTTTGTAGATTCATGTGGCTATATTTTTAGTATGTTAGGCTCTTATACTAAGCTACAAAATGAGGCTACATAGGTGTGCAGTTGTATGCCATGTTTTGCACAATAAGCTTAAACATCTGCCATGTTCCAACCAACCCCATGCATGGGGTTAGTTGAAACAGCTGAAATAATTTTTTCAAAGTGGATTATTTTAATAAACATAAACAAGTCTTAGAATGTTATATGCTGTATTTGTAACACACATATGTATGCTTGAACTGATATAGTTATTGAATCCTGAATCAATTTTAATTGCATTATAGAGTCATTTTTCTGAAAAATGTTCCAACCAACCCCACTCTCCCCTACTTTCAGTATTATATCTGTTGTTTACCCATCATGATCATTGTGATTGTAATGTGTACAAACATTGTCATTCTGAAGAAGAACGATGATGAACAGTTCCGTCAGCAATATACATCACGGTCTCATAGTATCTGGAGCCTGGTATCTGATAACACTTTCCACGCGGTTATTGTCTTTACCATAATTTATACAAAACAAATATGTTCAGAAACCTTTTCCAACTTTTTCAAGGTATTGGGATCAGGGATTACTGAACCAATAAAAGGAATGTTTGTACTTATTCCAAGGTGATTAAATAAATGATAATGAAACTTCAATCTGGGACATTTTTAAACCATTTTGTGAACATTTTAGAATGTCGTCTTACAGACGCGTGACGCGTGGATTAACTTAGTGAACGAACATGAGGCACAATGTTTAATCAAGTTGATCTGACCATCAATCATTCAGTACAATTATTTTACTCACTACTTACCTTACTTATAATTGAATCCAGGAATTTTACATGACCAATACTGCAAATTATAAGCTCTATAATGTTATTGTTAGTTAGTACGACGTGCATATAGGCTATGTATATTATCATGTGAAAAACCCAACTTCTTAAAAGACTTGAGGGCTCCATGAAGGATCTCTTAGTGCCCCTTTAAATAATGTTAATGTTGTTGAAATCTACCGTCTTTACGGGTTTTAACCCCACCCCTCCTTTAATTCTTCTTTCTAGCTAGCTCTAGCTTCTCACCCCGGTTTCTCATTCAACCAGTCCGTCATTCAACCGGCCTTGATTGGGTTGGCTCCATTATGATAACCTACCCACTGGCGGTATAACGTGTAGTAAATCAAAACGACTGGTAATAACGGCTATAAGTGGTGGTGATCGATATGATACACTCATCCGCAACGCCACACACCCACGTAATGAGCCACTCTCATATCGGTGATTTAACGGATTTGAGATACTCTCATACATGTGATATTGCGGCTTTGAGAGACTCTCATATCGATGATATAGCGGCTTTGAGAGACTCTCATATCGATGATATAGCGGCTTTGAGAGACTCTCATATCGATGATATAGCGGCTTTGAGAGACTCTCATATCAACATATTTATGCATTTGCGTGCTCTCCTTTTTACTCTCATATTGGCAAATTGTAGTACGCTACCTACCTGGCTGTGTATTGGAAATGCGACTTTTGAAAATGGGATATTTTTCTTTAAATGGTGCTAATCATGGTTTATCTTTGTTGTTGTTAGGGGGCAAATTTGGTATCAAAGTATGCCTAAAAGATTCATCTAACTGTCTATCTAGCCTGTTTGCTGTTTGATCACAAAGAATTGAATGTTACTCAAAATTACATAAACAAAGTGGTATACTTTCTTTTGTTGAACCCTTTATATGTGTGCCACTCTGAAGACCTCCTTTTTCACCCTGTTAGCTCTTTAATACCCCCCCCCCCCTTCCATTTTGAGCCTGCATCAACTATTAAGACTTCCGTTTTATTGAAATTCATCGCAAACATTTTCTTTTAATTTATTTTTCTCAGAGGATTGCGTTTACTACTACGGAGACATGAGTCTGACAATCGGCAGGATGTGGCATCCTCTT
The DNA here is from genome assembly GCA_035610835.1 of Ophiura sarsii. NCBI lineage: Eukaryota > Metazoa > Echinodermata > Ophiuroidea > Amphilepidida > Ophiuridae > Ophiura > Ophiura sarsii. Next base: position 47,808,112 of record CM069457.1, on the reverse strand, counting down.
GAGGGTCCTTTGGAGTTTACCGTGCTTCACAGTGGAGGAAAACGGGGATTTCGTTTCCTAAAGATGGATTCTGACGCCGCTCTAAATTTTGCATATCGCGGAATGAGTAAGTTTCACATCGCTAATTTTAAATATAAAACGTTTTCAAAACTTTTAAATTAGGTTTAAGGTTTCGTTTTTGTGAAAACGGCAGTTTAAAAGCGTGTTTTTTATTGCTAATTGTTTTATATTGCTAATTGTTTTATTAAATCGTTATAAAAGCGATATATTATATATTATATATAACGTTGGCAAAATACTCATAAACAAACACATAATTGAAACGAAATCAACACGTTTATAGAACGTTATATTACAACATCGATTATACCAAATATTCTGGACCATATTTTCCACGCATGCGCACTTAGCTTGGTTATATTGGTTTCGTAACGCTATGGATTGTCATTTAATAACTACGAGGGTCATTCAATAAGTTCTACCTCCTACCTCATAACTTTGCTATTATACAAGCCAGTCGTATGAGATATTCAACAATTGAAGCTTTGAATCTCTGCTACAAAATCATAGTAAATTGGTATTAATACTCATTGTACTTTTCTGGATATGCAGTAAAAACCAAACTTCCATTTAGTGCGACGGAAACGGGTAAAAAACAACCAAATGTCTCCTAAGCGCTACTCATTTGGCCAATTTTAAGAGACAACATGTACCTATCGGTCAATCACAATCGTTCTAAGTTACAAATATCTCTTGAACAGACTTTAAACAATACAAGTGACTGATTTATTGGCGTAAAATGCCCTCTATTTAGCCAGAACCAGACCAGGACAGCCATCAATCTTAAAGGACACAGGAAAAGGGATGATAATCCTGCTACAAGTCTGCGTGGGACATTCCATTACAATAAACAGGGCCAGAAAAATGAACACACCACAAATTACATCATTTGTGGTATATTGATTATCAGTGAGTATCATGAATAGATTCAAACCAGTCACCTGGAAGTTTCTTTTCATAGTACTCAATGAGCTATCAATAGTTCCACAATTGATGTCATAATCAACTAGCACATATATTGAATGCTTTCTGGTCCCTCCTCGTATACTTGACTCAAATCACACCACTTGTATTTGCATTTCATGTGCCCTTTAACCCTACCCTAGAGAACCGCTGCAAAAGTCATTATTTGCTTTTCATAGGAACTAAGAGATCTTCATTATACAGGTCTAAATGGATATATTTCAAGTCGCTCGAAGATATATTTTTCTATCACTGACTACCTGATTAACTATTCTAAATGTTGCATATAAGAAAAACTGATAAAGTTACTAACATGTTAGGATTAAACATTCGAGGCATCGCTGTGACTTGACTTGTAACAACGAACATTTGACTGAATATCAGTATTCCAGTATGCTCAAGGCGTGTCAATACATTCGAGTTGATATTATACTATTTGCAAGCTACAAAGGTTAATATTGCCTACAATCTGATTTATACATGATATTATAGCATTATTTTCAGAAATCATCCATTGTTTTCTATTTTCAGTATCTAAATCGGGGGGTTAAACCTAATCATACAATACGGAGAGAATACGAGAAAGCGTGTATTTATCTTTGGGGTAATTTTCCGTGTCCGTTGTCCAAAATCTCTCTCTGGCTTTGATTGCATCATGACAAAAGTGAAATAGGTATCAATAAGCATTTACTACAAATGTGTATCTATGATTCAGAGCTATAATCATGACAAATGTCATGAGGCTGACATTCATTTTAGCGATGTTATGAGTGAGGAGGTAGAACTTATTGCATGACCCTCGTATTTATACATTTTATCAAATGATTCGATGTACATCATGCACTACAGGGTGGTTCAATAAAATGTTGACAGTTTTTAAGCTATTTTTGTTGTTGAAATTCTGTAGATTTAAAATTAAAAAAAATCAATATTCATCAACTATATGATCTTGACCATCTATGCTAAAAATATCGTTACAAATAACCCTACGGTTGCAAAATAACAGCTATTTGAATAAAGTCTGTCCCATTTCACTCTCTGTTCACGGGTACTGATATTGCGACGTTACATTGAATACTGAATGATGAATTACATGCAAGTAATCATAGAGCGTTTTTCTGCTGGGGAAGAAACCGCTAATAAACGCTAAGTTTGCCCAGTAGAAACAGGCAGAACCCGGCAATAATCGGTATTTTTGGTAATCCCAAAAATCCTCTCAAGTGTTTGTCCTGGACAAAAGTCACATGACTCCCTACGTATCCGAGTCTCCGTGTTTCCATGTAATAATACCCATGGTGCAATAGATTTGCCGCGCCGGATTTCAATCGACAAAACGTAATGGTAACATTTACAGTATGTACGAACGAAATACTAAAGTGTCCAATCGCTCGGAGCGATTTGCCGCTGACGCCCCTTATTTGGTAAATAGAACTCTTTATAAGGAGCGTAAGCGACAAATCGCGTCACGCGATTATGGAGTGTGTCACGAGCTTTATGCATTATATTGAAATCAGAATTACAATCTCCTTCAGCATATAATCAACTTTTGGGCGATAACCCTATGTTAAAAACGCACAACAATCGAAATATAAAGCATTTTAGCCCGCATTTTTGCCCCGATTCATGTGATATTCGTATTTTGAACTTTATGTAATTTTATTTTCTGAATATCTATGTATAGTCTTCATTAGCTCAATCGGCAAAGCGCCGGCTTCACAATCATGAGGTCAGTGGTTCGCATCCTAGGATAGTTATACTTTATTTTCTGTTTGTTATTTACACTTTATTTTTAGAAATTGACAGGATTACTTATAATCGTTCGCAATATTTATTGAATGTTGAATGATACTTTTTTCTTCTTTTGCAATTTCACTGCGATAAAGAATATCCTAAATATATTGTGTTGACTATTCCGTTCGATTGAACTATGGAGACCCTAGCTAGTCTATCAATGAACATGATTTGCAAAGGCCAATTGTTATGTAAATAAGAAGCCAATTGGCTAATATGTCCCGGGATATGTCTTTGAATAGATTTTCTTATAATGGTCATGTTTTTTAACCTGGGCTACATTTGTGTTACATGAGTCTATTTCATGAAATATACCGCCTGTCGCAGTTACAGTAGAATATATCAACATGTTTACGTCTAAAGTGTATGAAACCATATATATTTGGAAAGCTTGTAATCTAAGGATTGAAAATATGGTAACTCAAAATTAAATATACAGGGTGACCTAAACGTTATACAGGGTGTAACAATTAAAATTGTATACAAAATGATAATTTTCTTTTTTTCCCCTCCATTGTATAAAAATGCAGGACCTATTCAAAGGCTAGAGATGTTTTTGCTGTAATTGAGTAAATTACCCATCCAGCCATATACAAAATTAATTGTTCAGCTTATTAGGAAATATATATACAGGGTGGTCAAAATACGAAATTTTAGATAATGGAAAAGATAACTAAATTATGCAAACACAAATTAGAACGCATTGCTTTTACATTAAAATCAGAGCCGTGATAACTCTTTCCAATTTTCCTGCAAGGAAAATTTTGAAACCTTGACAAAAACGGATTTGTGACTATTTTCACATGGTTCATCTTACTTCGTTAATCAGATTTGAAAAATTAGTTAATTAGCTTAATTGATACTTTAAGTAAATGATGTAAAGCATTGTTGCATCATTTAGAACTAAACTGACATATCACTAAGAATTAGAATGCTCTATTACAGGAAAACGGTCCATTTTCACCCATTATTAGGCAATTATCCCCTCCTCCTCCTCCACTTCCTCCTCCTCCTCCACTTCCTCAACCACCCTAACTAATTATGCTTTAACGAGCTGTATTAATTTAATCAAAGGTGATGGGTTTTTTTCTCTCTTCAGATTATTAAAGAAGATGAAATTGCCGTTAAAATAAGTCCAAACACAAGTCAATCGCATAGAGGGTTACTCAAATACAATACCCTAAGTACAAAAAAATGACTAGAATGTAACAAAACCACCTTTTATGGGTGCTGAGGTAAAAAAACCGTGACCTTATTTCCTATACGACCGGTATTTGTATTTGCTGATTTGCTCCAAACTTCAAAAAAGAGAGATGTATCTTCAAGACTACGTTACGCGGTTCACGGCTTTTACGGCCTGGTGTGAGCGACTGTATTTTGGCGTGGATTTGATACCGTGCTCAGTGGCGTACCCTGAAATATCCCCGTCGGTAAACTTGAGCTTCCGTCGGTAGATTTGCGATTTCTACCATGCGATATTTCAGCCATTTTTGATAACGTCATCGCTACCCCCCCCCCTCCCCCCCCCCCCCCCCCCCCCCCCCCCCCCCCCCCCCCTTATCAATATTTCAGCTACTGACGGGAAGAAGAAAATTGGGTCATTTTTGCGATTTTCTTGTCGGTACATCATGCCTTTCGTAACTATACCTCCCCCCAGTTTCCAAAGCTGGGTACGCCACTGACTGAGTGCTAAACTCATCATGTTCATTGCTGCTGCGAGCATCTTACTATAAATATGTGTGGGGGTGTGTGTGTTTGTATTCCTTATTTCTCCGTTAGTTTTGATCAAAGTGTGGCGCATAATTTGCACGCAATATCGAGGAAATAACGGTGTGTTAAAGTTTATTCCAGTGAAATTGGTTAACAATTGGCTCCAAAAACAGCAAATAACCTCACAGATTTGGCTCATAAATGCCACTAGAATTGAACAACATTGTGCGTTGCGCGTACTGCCGCGTAATCATACCGTGGTAACGCGTCGCGTGCCGCGTTTGCGAAAATTCTAACTGCCGTGTCACACGCACTCCTACATATGGCGCAGAAGCCGCACGGGAAATAGTTATAGACCTGCAGTTGGTAAGGGTATGTGGTGTCGGACCTGAACGAAATTCGCAAAATGCTTATAATGGCAGCCATTTTGAAATCATGAAAATTATCAGAGTTGTCCAAATAGGCAATTTGTGCATCTTCTTCTAAAGACCAATGAACATAAAATAAATAAAAATGTGAATAGGAAATAATGTGTACAGGGTGTTTACCCATCATATTGACCATACAGTTCTAAAAGTTGGTGTCGAATTTTATACATATTAAAAGACCAAACGCTTAGCTCTCAGATGCCGTTTATTTCATCTGATTTTGTTTAGGTTACCTAAAATCGATGGTGTGCCACTTTTACAGAATGAATGCTAAGCTTCAAACAGATACTAACTAATTCTACCAAATTGGGCATCAAATCCGTCTTGTAACATTGTAGAGCTGTCGGACGGTGTGATGACTAAGACATCGCCTCCTATTATAGAAAAAACCCCAAAAAACCAGCTTATAATAAGCTGTTTTTTTGTTTTAAAATACTATGAAAGTGTTCAACAACCACCAAAAAAAATGCACACAAATTGACTCTTGGGGGACTCTTGAAATTAGGGTTTAAAGTTGGGTGTGTTTATTGCGTTTTTAGAAATATTTACACGATGGCCTTTCATGAAAATGACGACGTGCTATGTCTACACTCTGACTACGAGCTGTGTGTACATACAATTCTCAATTCAAAATACACATCGAAGAGCATGTTATGTGTATGATACGGTAAACGATACATTTCATAGATATTTGAGGCTTTTGATGATATTGATGTCCTTGGGAGGGATATAATATATAGTATAATTAATGTATTGTAACTTCAAACTTGTTAAATGGCCAACAAAGGTGTTTATCTGGTGTTTATCGTCAAATGATATAGGGAGGTTGTATGGTCGGCCACAGTGAGTAAAAATTACTAATCGACAGAAGACGGTCTACCTCATTCATTGAGTGTTGTATTGATGATGGACCAAGGGGTTTAATAATAATAATATAATAATAATAATAATTTCAGTAGTCAAGAATGGTCTCTAGTCCAATAACGAATTGGCTTGTGGTCACGTACAATTATAACTTTCCCCAATCAACTGATTATCTTTAAGTGTTTTAAATGTGTCGTTTCCACGATGTAGGAGTTATTTTGGGCGGGCACTCACATTACTAATAGTCGATGGGATGTGCGTTGCATAATACTTCTTTCTCACGCCTCTGTTCAGATCCGTAGGTTCTACTTTCACACCTCAACTGTGACCCCAGTTGAGTCTCAAACGTCGACTTTTGAGTTCAATTTCGGATGGGTTTTTTGCCTATCGTTTTGATAAATTAAAACACGTTTAAAATTAACGTGGGGTGTTTTGCGTCGTCAATTTCACAAGAACCGTGAAAACTGTATTTGAATACGATATCAGTTTGGTAAAATATAATTTCATCGGCGCAGTACACCCGTTGAACAATTCATCAATGTTTTGGTTCGCTATCCTTTATATTTGAAATAGGGTTCGCTACTCTCTACCATTCGTGTCGTTAGTTATGAATATCCCTAATATGAAATACTGAATAACGTGCCTTGTGGCCTAAACGGGTTATTCCTTATAAGAGGGTATTCCTATTTGGAGGATCAGGAGGGGGCGTCTCGTTCAGATGGTAAAGGCGACGTTCAAATTGTTTTTAGCTTTTGGGAAGTAGTTTAAAATGTTACCTTTTATCCATGATTATTTATAATAGTATAGCAGAGACGGGCCTACTCATGATCAGAAACATCCAAACCCGGGTGAGGGGCTAGTGTCAAATCATTTTAACCGTGTCGAAACCCCGGTGGTTTCAGATATTCACTTTGAGTAACGCGTGATCGTTCCAAAAATCGCTAAAGAGGGGGGTTTTGTGACATTTAATGTATGTCCGCGATTTCCCAAATTAGGGGTGTTTTTGAAGTTATGTCCGCGATTTCCCCAAATTAGGGGTGTTTTTTAAAGCCGGATGTCCGCGATTCCCAAAACTAAGGGGTCATTTTGGATGCTATTACCGCGATATCAAAACTAAAGGTGTTTTTTTTTTGAGAGGCTTTGTCCGCTAAGAAGAAAATAAAATAGAATAAGTATTGTGTCATATCAAATTGTCCCGAGAATAGGGAAAAGGGGTATTTTGAACCAGATGTGTCCTCGTTTTTGCGCAAATAGGGGTCTATATACAAAATGTCCTTGAAATGGTGAAAAGGGGGTTATTTTTAGTCAAAATGTCCGCGGTTTTTGTGCGAAAAAGGGAGTCAAATTAGCAAAATTGTCCGCGAAATGCCGTCAAATAGTAGGGTATTTCAGGATCCTGGAATGATCATGTGTTACCCCTTTGAATATGTATAGAGAGAACATCGGGTACGTTTAATGAAAGTAAATGTTATTCACTGACAACTAAAAGAAGAGAACAGATCTGTTAATATTGGGTCAGTCAACATTCTTAATGAGTCCTTTTATAATTTTTCAATTTAACTATCGATTGAAAATTCCAGAAAATGAATCTGTGGTTCTTTTATTTATTTAAACTAATTTCATATAATCAACTTGGTTTATATTAGAAACTATGTTACGGATACCTTTTAATCAAAATGATATATCATTTGCAAGAATTTTATCTTTGCTGCTGTCTTAAGGCTAAAAAAGAGACGATATTTTGTCTTTAATTTCAGCTGCCATTTTGGGTTTATTTGGACATAGTTAAAGATGTTCATTGAATGCTATTTACGTGCAAGGATAAGTTCTCTTTGTACGACATTTCAGAGAAATACCCTAGAAATACCCTAGAAATACCCTTCCTTTTCATTTTGGTGCCAGGTGTACTATTTCAAAGAAACGCACATAATGTTGATGCTATTGTATATAACAGTTGATGGGTGAAACATATTTTAGTTTTGTAATTTCAGGCAGAGAAATGAAATATATCAATATCAACCTGCTTTAAAGCAAATAACTTGCAATTAGTTTGTCAATTAAAATCTGACAACTTGCAATACAGTATTTTAATATTACAAAATCATATGCATAGTTTGCGTTGGGCTTCCATTCCGACACAAGTAATCATACTATAAAGTATCACGATGCATAAAATATATTTGAAGAACATGTGGATCCTATCCTATTTGATATTCTTTGATTAATAATGATGCAGCGTTGCCGAGCTGAAGATTTCATTTTACGGTGTGTAAGTAATGTCATGCATTTTTCATATCTTTTATAAGATTTTTACCTTTGACATATTCATATTTATTCTAAAATAGTGCAATAATAGTTTGTCGATCGAACTTTGTATGAAATGTATTAGGCCCTATGTCAAATTGAGAACAGAAAAGAACCTAATTTTATCATTTCTCAACAACGGATTTAAATTCAACTATTTTATTGATATGACATTGTTTAATACGTTTGCTATTAAATTATCTGTGTGTGATCAATTCCCATTGAAGTGCTCAGACAATAAGTGTTGAATAGATGAAAAGATAGTCATATACTTAAAATTTAGTGTTAAATACACGTTCTTATGCACAAAACACACACCTAATTAATATTAAATCAAGCTCAATTTATTTGTATGGACAAGTTATCAACACTGTAAAGATTTGCAGTTGCTTCCAAAATTAAAATCGCCTCATCAATATGAAAATGTATTTTAAAATTATACACTATACTTGAACAATGTTGTATTATGAAACATTTATTTATTGTTAAAAGGATAAACACAAAATAAAACAACACTGTGAACTAATAATAACTGTTTGTTTTAATATACCATATTGCCTTTAGCGAAGATAAAGCCTTTGCATTAGATAGGGCTGTTTATTTTCATTTGATACACACTCTATTAATAACCAGTCTATCATCTAACCGGCCAGGCCTAATCCGTATTGAATTGTATTGTGCTCTATTGAGGTAGTATTATCTCTATGAATAGCAAGGCATGAATATAATTTAATGGCTGATGAAGTATAGAGTGTCCCAGCAGAAAAAGGTCTGACTGAAACTTTCAAATATCGTATTTTGGGATTTTTCCCCTCACGGTCCCAACTTTAACCTCATATAAAAAGAGTTCCCCAATAGTCAATTTGTTGTGCATTTTTTTTGGTGATTATTGAATACTTCCTTAGTATTTTAAAACAAAAAACAGCTTATTAGAGCCATGTCCGGGTTTCACAAAATCAAGTGTAATCCCGACTGATCTATTGGGGGAGAGTGGAGGCATTCGTTCTGAATTTTAAAAATATTCAGTTCTGTTTGGCTACACAGACACGGCATTCTATTATTCAAACATATTACCAAGCATTTGGTCTTTCAATATGTGTACAAATAATATATTACACCGACTTTTAGAACTTCATGGTCAATAGGACGGCGCGGACATACAGGCACTTTGAGTTATTTGTAGCAAATTTGCTTGGCAACCAGTGTTTCAAAGCAAAACATTCCACGCACGCACTCAACGCTGAGCGTTACGCACTTGATTCGCAGTAGGCGCAATGTGCGGTTGCCTTAATTGATTGATCTGCGCTAGTTGTTTTTGTTTTCATTGTTTTCACCGGCATGACGTAGGTCCGCCCAAACCTATAAGTTGGGGAAACACGTGCACGGGTTTTTTGTTGTTGAAAATCTCGAGCGACCGAATGTATATGGCCATGTGTTTTGAACTCACCACCCAAAAAGGGTGGTGGCGTTGCATTTTTGTTTTTTGGTGACAAATCATCCATCTCTCTCTATTAACTCAACAACTAAATGTGGTAGAGCTATGGTTGAGGTGTCATGTGAAAGCCTATTTATTTAGCTACATTGTGTGAATAAATCAGGTATTTCTATAAATGTTTGGCTGAGATATGATTGATTATGTTGTGAAAGTCAGGGGTGGTGGCGGTGGCGGTGGCGGTGGCGGTGGCGTTGTGTACAATCTCTATGGGGAATATAGAAAATGTTCCCAATTCTATACGTTCAAAGTACAATAACTTCTCATCTCTGTATGGTACAAACATGATTTTGCTCTCATTTTATAGATTGTTTTATATTCTATAAGTTTCTGTTTCAACAATCGTGTCAACTATTACGTAACAATTGTAATCACGGTCCTTGGCTTTTTCCCTATTCACTACACAGTGAACTTGCCCTAATTCAGCGGTTTTACATACATGACTATAACAAAAGAAATATTTAACCGATGATAGCAAAATTATACATTTTTGGAAAGCTCTCAAATAGGGGAATTCAAAAATGCCATTTAAATCAGGAAAGGGTGTATACCCAAAGAAATATACTTGTAAACTCTAATAAATATGAAATTTAAACGTTTGTGCTCATTTACTTCTCGATATAGTGTATTTCAACATGTTTACCATTGACAACTCAGCTGACAACTATTATGTTATGATGGGTAATTGCATGAGGAACTTAAATATGCACAGTAAAATTATGATTGGGATTGGTATAAAAATATTATTGAGCTTAAATCAAAATTTGAAGAGAAAAAAAAAATCGATATTTTTTGAACATTCCTAATCACAACATGTTACCATTTAGTCGGGCATCTACGGAGGGTTAGTGTGCACCCCCTCCCCCCCAGGACTCCCCCAAACCAACTTGTTTTACTTCCTATTATGATCCTAAGACATAATCAGGATGTTACCAAAAATATTTTCATATTGCTAAGAGGTTATGCAAGATGGCGTCCAAAATGGCCGCCATAACTGGTCAAATCTCATAAAATGACATATAGCAATCAAATTGTATGGTGAAAGTATAATTTTAATAGTGGGATGTATGTATTAGACCACTAGACACTCATATCCAGAACTTTTGCTCTGTTAACACACCTAAATCCAAGATGGTCGCCAAAATGGCCGCCAAAATTGGTAAAATTCCATTTTATTGGCATATATAAACCAACATGTATGATCAGAATATAGTTTTAACAATGGGATGTATGTGTTAGACCACTAGAAACTCAAATCTAGTATTTTTGCTTTGAAAACATACCTTAAAACCAAAAGGATCATAATAGGGAGTAAACAAAGTTGGTTTGGGGGAGTCCTGGGGGGGGGGGGGGAGTGCACACTAACCCTCCGTAGATGCCCGGCTAATTAGGTCTTATCTAAATTCCAATAGCATATTTGGATTTCTTGTGAGATTACCGTTCAGAAAATATATATTTTTTATGGGTAGAACAAATAGTTATTGCGATATGCTAATTCGAATCTCAGATGGTGTAAAATGTAAAAATCTGGACATGCAACGGTAAGGGTGGCGAGTTCAAAACACACGGCCATATAGTAAATATTATCTATTTTCTGGCCCATTATAAGCATGATTTATAAATGGGTAACCATTTAGCACCATTAAAATTGCACAGGATGTTTTTAGTGAGTGTAACGCAAATGAAATAATATAGTTAGCCAGCTCCCGTACAGTTTCACTGTAGAGATCAATATCCCTGCCATTCCATGGGCGGCTATTTATATCGGTGTTACATATTCAAACAATGAACATTATATGGTCGAATCCAACGAAAAGTGTACACGTGATGTTCAGGCCTATAATAGAATAATCTGTATCTTGACAATTTTATTTTTGTGTTATACGTATCCGCCTCGATGAGACGGTTCGCGCCATATATAACATGACTAACTTAAATGCACATTTGGGCGTATACGAGCAATAAACCTGCTATTTTTTACCCTTTTTACGAAATAGTTGTTAAGGTATTTTGTTAGACATATAACCGTTTAGATGAAAACGAGCTTAAGGGATCACACCACTAAATAGGGCTCCATAGGGATATGTACAAAAACACTGATATAAAACTCTGTTTTAGACCAATAAATTGCGCACTTGGACCTTGTAGAGTGATTTTTTCTTAAAGATGATCACATTTTCTCACCAAAAAGTGAAGAAAATAGGTAGGTGAGCCTGCTCGATTTTCCAAAATACGCCCATGGAGTTGACTACCTCTCTGACGGGCTTGAAAATATCGCCGTAATCGGCAATGTTTCCAGTATAAAGCACAAATTTGAAAGATCTCTCAAAATTTATCTAGATGATATTCACAGTTTATAGTCAGGGTGCATGTAGGTGATGTCCCATTAATCATAATTAATCAAAAATCTTAGGCATTTACGGAATTGTATTACTGTTAAGTCTTTTTAAATTGAGGATTTTGTGATGCACACTTTCCGATTCTAGCTTTAAACACCGACTTAAGGGTAGGCGATACCCCATTTAGTGTAGTGCACCCTTAATTGTTCATCTACAGGGTGTCCCAAAAGTCTATGCACGACTTTGAAGCTTTGTATTTCACAAAATATAAGTCGCATTGAAATATGAATACATATTTAGAAAGAGGAAAGAGGAAATAATTTTGATACCAAACATTGGAGTAACATCTGTTTATAATGCCACCCTATAAGTAAAATATGTATTACTGCAAAAATTTAATTTTATACTCCGGTGGAATAAAGTTCATAAATCCATACCTATTGAGATTAACAAAATGACGGGTAGAGTTGGTTACAAGGAAAGTGATCCGTCAATTGTAATATTTAAAATTTTACATTACAGTGATCCCATCATAATAACAAACGACAGGTATGTCACACATAATTTTCGTTTCTATAGTGAAATCTTGTATGGAAACTTCTTCATGTCCTTACGCAAAATTCTGTGAACAGTTGATCTTTCAATCTTGTTTTCTGCGGAAAGTCGGCGAATAGATCTCTTTCGACTTTTGGCTACTGCATGTCTTATGACATCAATGTGACTTGTTGATCTACCAGTCTTTTTTTCTACCACATCGAGACAAATCATGCACAGTTCCTGTGTTCAAAAATGTATCCACCAACTTCAGAATGGATATTCTTCCTGTTGCGCGTTTCACTTTGAAATGTTTTCTGAACTTTTGTTGAGTAAGTTGAACTGAATTTGTTTCAGCGTAGAACCATACAATTTGTATTCGATTACCTATGCTGTAAACCATCTTGAATGAAGACTTTTGCTGTGCAATGTTGTCTACTACGCCTATTTATGTTGTGAGTGACCGAGTTTGGTAATGGTCACGTTTTTTAACCTGGGCACCCATAAAAGGTGGTTTTGTTACATTTTTTTTTTTTTTTGGTCTTTAATCTTTTGTATTTATGTAACCCTCTATCAGATTGACTTGTGTTTCGGCTTGTTTTAAAGGCAATTTAATACCCTTAAATAATCTGAAAAGAAAAAAAACCTCTTATGATTTAATTAATACGGCTCATTAAGCATAATTAGTCGGGGGTGGTTGAGGAAGTGGAGGAGGAAGGGGAGGAGGAGTAGGGATAGCTGTGTAATATTAGGTGCAAATGGAATTTTTGTCTTTAGGCTTTGGTATTTTTGTAACCCTCTATCAGATTGACTTATGTTTGGGCTTATTTTAAAGATAATTTAATACCCTTTAATAATCTGAAGAGGATTTCTTGTTATCACTTTCGATTTGATTAATATAGCTCGTTAAGTATGATTAGTCGGGGGTGGTTGAGGAGGAGGAAGGAATTGCTGTGTAATATATGGGTGAAAATGGAGTGCTGTCCTGTAATTTATAGCTTTCTTATACTTAGGCTTGATGTCATCTTGGTTCTAAATGATATAAGCATGCTTTACACCATTTACTTAAAGTATTAATTAAGCTAATTAATTAATTTTGAAATCTGTGGATGAACCACCCTGTATATTAAATTATCACGCGAAACAGTACTTTTTAATGTCATGGTGATGATTTACCTTAATGCTAACACTCAAACCTGATCACAACTGTATCTCTTTTAGGCTCATTGCAATATATTTGATCACTTGTCTAATTAAGTGGGGGTTTTCAGTATTTGTAATTGCGTATTTTGACCACCCTGTATATATATTTCCTAATAAGCTGGCCAATTAATGTTGCATATGGCTGGATGGGTAATTTACTCAAACACAATAAAAACATCCCTAGCCTTCATATAGCGCCTGCATATAGACAGTGGAAGAAAAAAGTAAATCATCATTTTGTATAAAACTTCAATTGTTACACCCTGTATAATGTTAGGTCACCCTGTATATTTGATTTCTAGTTCGCATATTTACAATCCTTAGGTTATAAGCATTCTAAATATATATGGTTTCATACCCTTTAGATGTAAACATTTTGATATATTCTACTGAAACTGCAAAAGGAGGAAATTTCATGAAATATACCCATGTAACACAAATGTACCCCAGGTTAAAAAACGTGACCTAATAGCATTAATGTTGCAAGGTAAGCAGTGGACTGTGACTAATGCGCAAAGTTGCTTTCATACCGTTAATTTATGCGCACCTGATTTTAGCAACAATGTGTGGTACATGGTATGGGTGGGTCTGGCACACGGCCAAAAACTTTCAACCAGTTTTATAATGTTGTGGGTTCATCAATAAGGTTGTGTTTGGTATCAACATAAATTCGAAAATCTTGTCTATCAAAATATGGTTACATTTATACCCTATGATTTATATTTTATGAGATAGACTCTTCAAAAACGTGCATAGACTTTTGGGACACCCTGTATATACATTATGTGTCGATACGTTGATACGCGTTCCGATTTTTTTGTAGTTGGTCGATTTACCGTCCATGTGCATATTCGTGTATCGTGTTGGATTTATTTTCCAATTGTATATCTAGTCGAATGCCTGGTTGTTTCTTTTTAATGAGCATCTACATTTGGAAACTAATAACACATAGCGAGCACCATTGCTGCTGTTGATGATTTATAGTGATACGGTTAGTACGGGTAGTTAGTTCTAACCGTGTCAGGGGTATTTATTTATTTATTTATTTATTTATTTATTTATTTATTTATTCAATCCGATCCTATAGTCGATTCGCAGACATTGGCCGATTTTAGCGTTTTTTACCATTTCAGTAAAGAGGTAACAGAAGCAAAAGAGGGGGAGGCACTTGAATTTAATCGTAATATATGCAAGGTTAATACCGTGTCTTCATGCGCAGATACTACTGTGATGTAGTCACCACTATGCACCTAGTGACAGGGAACTTGCGTCTGGATTATCGGCATAACTTTGCCTGGAAACATTTGTTGTCAATTGCCCGCGTATTTTCGATAAAGAAATGTATTGTTATACAGATAAATTGATAAAGGTATTCAGGTGGTCTCATAGCCAGAAATACTTAAAGTAACGTTTATAATCCGTATCTTGGTTGATATAACTGTTTTTCCATTTAATTAGGACAAATGGTTTTGTACCTAGGTATTAAAATAATGATTATTGAATTATTTTCCGGCTTTTTTCTCGCAAATAAATACGTAGAACTGTTATTGTCATTTTAATGGTTTCTTTATTCCACGTGCATAATAAAAACGGAAAATAAGAAAAAGTATCCACTAAATTATGAATAGGTAAAATGACATACATAATATTTTTCTTTCAAAACCTGTATACGGTCGATGATGGTCGATTTGTTTTTATTGTGGTAACCGCTTCCAAAAGGATAACACATTTGAAGCTGCTGAATTAAGTTTTTGGTTGTCGTGATTGTAAAGCTATATGATCAGCCCTATTCATAAAGCCACACTATCATGAATAGCATTTGATTATGGAGCGCAAATAATCATGATAATAACTAAAAGTACTGCTGTTTCATCATTGGTCAAAATGGGTTCCTCTAACGCCCAATGGACGAGGTCCAAAATCGATACCGATGCACCAGAGTTTATGAATCTACTATAATTACTTGATAATCTGATCATGAACAAGCAGCAGTGACTCATATTTAAAAATCCCAGTTCTATATTGCCAAAGCTTTATATTATCTCCTGCCTTTTTGACTAGAAAGGGTAACTCGATCATCAGTGCCCATCACCTGTTATTAATGTAACGCCCTTGGATTCCATTTTCACATCAAGGTATTTCGTGATCACGTATCAGTATTATTTATAAACACATTGCACAGTATCTCTCCAGGCTACGGGTAGGGAAATAACAACACAGGGCCTCTTCATTGTTATAATATGACGACAAAAAGCGTCAGCAATTGTAATAACAAATAATAGGTCTCCCTCATAGCTCACCAAATGTGTAGAAAGTTCGGTCGATTATACATGTTATTTATTTTACATTGCCTTGTATTAATTATTTATTCCACAGCAATGAACACCCGCCTTACAAGCCAAGGAGGGACAGGAAACATAATTTGGAAAGATCAAGAAAATAACGTAGATTTAGAGTCAACCGACCCTCAACCAATGATAAACAATGATGGCTTGGTGCATACGTTCTCTCTCAACATATCTGCAGAGGGTTTAGTCTCCTGTAGTAAGTATACTGGCTAAATAAAACAACATACCAGTAATCTGAGTTCTCTCTCCCCATATCAGCATACGGTTTTGTCGCCTGCAGTAAGTATACTGGCTTAATGTAACAACTATACACTGAAAATATTATTTCGTCATTTGTTGAAGAAAATTCGTCAAACGGATAAATAAACAATTGCAATGCAGGAAGCTTGTCATGTTACGATTCTGTTACTGTGGCCTACGAATCAAACAAGATATGATACGAATCATTGGAATTGCGATACAAATTAAAAACAATGCAAAACTAATTCGATTGATTTGACAACCCTACCATTGCTTACTTGACAAATAAACATCGTCAGTTAGACAAGTGCCGAGGTATTGCTTTCATTACAAATTGCATAACACTTAATTTGCGCAGTACGAATTACAATGCAACTTGATAAACGATACAAGTTTGCAATACAACCACGGTTTGCGGGGTTTCCTGCGATGTCTTGCAGGATTCGCGTTTCTTTCCTCGCGGCCGCCATTGCAATTGTGAGCCGGCGGCCAGCAGGCAGAAGTCACGTTATTTACATCGTATTTTAAGGTATTGTAACTGATTATTGTAATTTTTCTTGTAGTATGTAAAATATAGTGCATTAAAGATAAATCATTCAGGGCGTCCGGCCGAGATGATTTATGTTACATGGTTGTATCTTGTGGTGTGCTGTTTACCTTGTCTGCTGAGATAGTCTGCAATGTATAGGCATTATGGTATAAGCTAACCTGGTTGTAGTTAAATCCTGGCAGACTATCTCAGCAGACTAGGTACAGCACAGCACACATACAGCCATGATTTATATTTCATGCACTCTATTTTACATACAAGAAACATTTCAATAATCAGTTACAATACCTTAAAATACGATGTAAATAATGTGACAAATTAATGTTTGTCACATGACAAAATTACACTGCTATCATGACAAATCAATGTTTGTCACATGACAAATTACACTACTAGCATGACAAATTAATGTGTGTCACATGACAAATTACACTGCTAGCATGACAAATTAATGTTTGTCACATGACAAATTACACTGCTATCATGACAAATACATTTTGTTGCAACAAATTAATTTTGTTGCAATACAAATTAATTTTGTTGCATTACAAATTATTTTTTAATTTGTCGAATAAGACACCTTTTCATGACAAATGATAATTTGTCATTTCATGCTGCATGACAAATTATTTAGTTGGAGAAATATTTAATTTGTCATATAAGACAGTCTGCATGACAAATTTGTTTTTGTCAAATGACTAAGTAATGTTTTCAGTGTACCATTAATCTGAGTTCTCTCTGACCATATCTGCAGTCAGTTTCGTCTAGTGCAGTAAGTATAGTGGCTAAAATGTGACAACGTACACCATTAATCTGAGGTCTCTCTGACCATATCTGCAGTCAGTTTCGTCTAGTGCAGTAAGTATAGTGGCTAAAATGTGACAACGTACACCATTAATCCGAGGTCTCTCTGACCATATCTGCAGTCGGTTTCGTCTAGTGCAGTAAGTATACTGGCTAAAATGTGACAACATACCAGTAATCTGAGGTATCTGACCATATCTGCAGTCGGTTTTGTCACCTGCTGTAAGTACAAGGCGAGTCAAAAAGGTGTACTCTGATTGAAAAATAAATAAAAAATATTTCTGACCACAAAATTAAGGCCAATTACGCCATTTATCTGCTATCATCGGCAAAAAGAATCACGGCTATATACATATGGTACCGTTTAGTAGATATGAATATTTCTGTAAAATAAGTGAATTTTGAAACCGAACAATTTGTGATTTCATACTTAACACTTTCCACGCGGCTGATAATTTTACAATACAAACAGATTAGAAACCTGTCAATGCAAATCTCATGGTGATTCCAAATATGGTAATGAAATTCTATAATCTTGCTATTTTTGAAATATTTTGTGCCATTTTGGAATGTCGTCTGCAGACGCCTGCCGTGTTAATAATGTGTACTAGGATTAACATGTAAAGGATTAAACAGTCTATTTATTAAACCAATTAAATAAATAATAGCCTCGTTCAGAATTTCTCCTCATTATTTAAGTAAATATTGTCCTCGATCCAGTTACAATATACGGTCAAAATATCGATGTCCACAGTAAGACTAGTAATGTAAAAGTCTCTCTTTCTCTACATGGACATTCATTCTTGAAGACAATCTGTTTTCAGGTAAGTCCATCATTAGGCAAATAATCAAGTAGCTCGTGACCACCATTATTGTTAATACAAAGTCTCACTCTGGTCTTCATGCTGTTGATGGCGCGCCTCCTGGAGATCCTTCTTCGACGCAAAGCTTTACATGCATTGTCAATACGTTGCCGTAGTACTTGAAGACTTTAGAACCTTTTGTCAGAACTGTAAATTTGTTATTGCTTATAATACCTGATGATATTGAATTTGAGCCTTCGAAGATGGTACCTTGTTCGGATCTAAAAATGGCCACTTGTATTCAAATACGCGTAAAATGAGTTTCTCTTTAACCAATTCTAACCAAATAAAATTCTTATTAAAGCTAATTAATAAGGTCTCGTCTACCATTAAAATAATTTGGGTGACAAATGCTCGTATTTCTTTTTGCAAATCCTTCAAGTCGAGTAGGTCTACACTTCTTTTTTGACTCGCCCTGTATACTGGCTAAATAATAGCAATATACATGTACCAGTTATCCGAGTTCTCCGTTTAGTTTAGTCGCCTTCAGCAAGACTAGTATACTATTTAAATATAACAACATATCAACATACCAACAATCTGAGTTCTCTCTGTCCATATCTGCATACGGTTTAGGATTGAACTGAAGGCCTATACAGGGTGTATCAGAAAGAACTGTACCGTGTTTCTAAAATACATAAAAATACAAAATGATTATTGTTTTAAATTTAAACCCCTACAATATTATAAAGGAGAACATGTTTCCTATATTATATGTTAATTTCATTGAGATATCTCTTTTTGTTCTCGTGTGGCAAGACATAATCCAAAATCGATGAAAAACGTATTTTCTATTTCAATCAATCCTCTCTACCACTAACCCAACATTTCAAACAATGTAGCTCACACCACATAAGCAATATTCAAAGCTCCCGCCAAAGAAAGGAAAGTTAAAACCACTCAAACAGAACAAATCCTGGTTTATTTGCGGATTAAAAATCAGAATTTATCTCCAAATTTCACCACAAAAGTATGCAAATAATAAAAAGTTATACAAGTGATGTGAAAAGTTGAGATATGACGACCAAAAATAAACCCTGTCCTATGGACAGATGGGTATCTCAGGTAGGGTTAGTAATTTCACAGATTTTTATATTGATCATTTCGACCAAAATTGAAATCTACCATCTTTACCAAAAAGTCTCTATTTTCCATCAGAAATGTCCGATTTTCTAAATTTAAAATTCGTATGAAAGCTGGGCGTTTACGCAAGATAAATGTGAAAACGATTTGAACAATATCGATCGAATTCATACCGTAATAAATCATATTGCCTCGGTACAGTTCTTTCTGATACACCCTGTATATTATAATATAATCGTCGTTCCTCCCCATCTCACTCATTAGCTCACTCAGTTGGAATAGCGCTGGTCTAGCGATCCAGAGGTTCAAATCCTGGAAGTTTTTCACTAATTACCATTTGTATAGTGTGTCGTGTTAAGAAATAATTTGCTCATCATGTATCGCACAAGACTACAACATTATTTTTGTTTCTAATTTTATTAAAGGTGAAGTAGCTGTCGACGGATCATTGATGACGCCACCGTTATTAACGTACTCCGACACAACACTAGACCTTTCGGTGCCGTGGTATTACCAGATAGACGACAGTCCTGATGAATACGGAGTTTTATCTCCTCCCGCGAAAGTGTGCAACGGTATGCTAAAGTGCTCAACAAAAGAAAGTCATACACTTTGTTTAGGTCAGACTCAATAGACATTTGGATGAATCTTTTCGGCACATTTTGATACCAAAGTTGCCACCTAACAACAAAGATAAACCATGATTAGCACCATTTAAAGAAAACTAGTCACTTTTTCAAACGTCACATTTTCAACGCACGCAAGCCGCGTGAAAATGCTGTGCGTGGCACTTGAATGGCCGGGAATGAAATGGATATTGATCACACAGTGGAACTGCGCTGGGTCGTGCCTGAGCGAGCGGGCTATTTAATTATGAACAGGTAACATGTGGTCTTTTCTTCCCGCGTAGTGTATTGAAAATGTGACTTTTGAATTTTCTTTAAATGGTGCTAATCATGGTTTATCTTTGTTGTTAGGTGGCAATGTTGGTGCAAATTGTGCCGGAAAGATTCATCCAAATGTGTATCTAGTCCGTTTGGTCAGAAAATAATCGGAAGTTACTTTAAAGGACCTAAACAAAGTGTATGACTTTCTTTTGTTGAGCACTTTATGAGTGTATCAAAGGAGGACCGGCGATATTTGTTCCCGTAGTTACATTTGAATAGGGCTTTGTTTCCGTAGTTGACATTTGAATAGGGCGTCTAATATTTGGACAACAGGGAAAGGATTAAAAAATACAGCTTTATTAAAACAAGTTGGTGGTCGGACGATGGCAAAACACTTAAGGCCAAACCACGGAATAAAGCTTAACGTATTATTATATTCGTAAGGCCAAAATAATAAATAAGTTGTGTTGCCCTCAAGTGCCAACAATTTGAAATTGGGTCGGTCGGTCGGAAATCCTTCTTCTTTTTTTTGGCTGAAAAATATATGGTTTATGTCAAGACAAAATTGATACAGGGTGAGTCAAATTTTGTTTACCCTAATCCGCTGTTGAAGAAAGAATCAGGCAACTCCGATTCCCGCGTATCTGGCAACACCAGTTTCCGCGGTTCCAACAGTGGATCACAACTCTGATGAAATCTGACTGAACTAGTATATTTATTCGCCTCAATCACTGGTTTTGATAAACATGTTTATAAATATGGTTGTTTCAATCATTTTAATGCAGCATTCGATTACAAAGTATTTAGCACCACTGTAGCTATTTCATGGCTACCAAGCGCACTACATAACGTCGCCAGTCTGCTCCGGAACGGGATCACGTTTGGCTTGAGGGCGTACTATTAAGTAACGCACTGTCGTAAATGTTTACACGGCGACGTTGGGTGACGAATTAGTTCGATATTTCAATAGAGGGTGGGCCTGGGAACTGGACTCTCAACACTCAATAGAGGGTGAGCTTGGGAACCCGACTACGTTTCCAAGGAAACGGCCTCCCGTCACAGTAATTTTGCCGAATTGAAAAAAATCCTATTTTGCCGATTTTCAACCATAACTAAGTCTCTTATCTGAGATAATGTATAAAACTTCATCACTATTATACTGACTAAAGGCTTATATATTCAACGTAAACAATATCGCACTTATACCCTAAAACTTCATTAAAATGGTGTAAACTCGCCTAGGAAATGGTAGCCTCATCGGCGGTAGATAGGCTTTAAAAGCTCTAATTCCGACCCGAATTGCGAGATGTTGTGGTCAAGGGTGATTTAAAATCATCGGTACTGCCACGGTGCATTCTGGTACATTTGAGGCTGCCCTTTATTTGTTAAGATGTTAAATTGTATGCAAATATTTAGGGTTGCAAAGTAAAAAGGCAATGATTGATTGCACACCTTGACGGGTACACGTTACCACGGTGACGCACCAGTCAAGTGAAACTGGCTCTCGTTCCGGAGCTGATTGATCACAATGACTGAAGCCCAAACAGCGCCCTCACTTAGTTTTGCACACTGTATTAATGGAGTAAATTTTAACATGAACGTGGTATTCAAACATAAAACGAAAATGAAAACTATACCAGAATGATATGCATTCTACACTTTCACTAACCTTTAATTTGATAATTATTTTTACAGTGAGACCACCCGTGATTTCAGAATTCAAACAAGCTTTTCAGAGTAGCACGTCCTTATCCTCGATAGCAGCGAGAGCTGTAGATGGACTCGTTTTCTACGGCAATGAATACGCTCTAACAGGTAATAAAAAAAATCATTCTGGGTTTTAAGATAAAGAGGGTAATTCAGAGACAACGATAATATACATGCCGTTAATACTCTATTTACTTTACAATTTTTAAAACATTGTGTAACTCAGGAACGGCAAGAGCACATTTCCGAAAGTCGGAACAAACCTCTACATCTTAAAAAAAGAGAGGTGAGGCTCTATACTGAAATAGCAAAACATATCAAAGAACATTTTGCTACAGCGTATTTGAAGAGCTTTTTGCAAAAGGGCTTACATCCACTTCTACATGTTACTCATTTTGCATTATTGAATTTGCATTCACAAGTCCAAGGAATTAAATCAATTTCAAACAATGTCTTCCTATTGTAAATTACTTTTATTTGAGGTATTCCAGTTAAAACTAAATGTATTTGAAAATTTGATTAATTTCCATGGACTTCTCAATGACATTCAAAAATGGTAACACGTAAAAGTAAGCCCTTTTGCAAAAAAGCTCTTCATTTGTGAAAAGCAGTTAGTATAGCCAATACTGAACGTATGCACTGAATATTAGATTGGAGGCGGTTCTATTAGAGCCAAATTTGTATAAAGTAGGCCAGTGGCTTTTTAAGAGCCACCATTTCTGTTCACTGGAAAAGCAATCCATCTGAACGGCTCTTTTTTCAGAGCCACCAATTCTTTCACAAGTAGGAAAGGGCTCCTAATCTCAAATCATCGGGGCAGCCCAAATGATGATAACAATAATTTGATCATAATAATTTGGTCCTGAAGATTATTACTGATTATTAAGCTGCCACTGCGTGTACATATAAACGCTGCACAAAAAGAAAGACCATGAATCTTTAGTTGCATGCATATTATTTAATTTATAGTCATCCCCAGCATCCACTTGCACGCCATTGACATCTTTTAATCCATTTAATGTGGTATAGTTTATGAAGAGAACCGGTTGCTAACAATGTATGGAAAATATGCCTTTTATATTAGATGGTGGTCACCGCACAGCAGATCGAATACCCATCATGCAGTGGTAGCTGATTCCAATTACACGTGTGTTGGCTAAATAACTCGCTATATTTACTCACTCCATAACTTCTCCACAAGAAAACCCAAAACTCACCAACTCGCCACTTTGACAATCCTCGCTTGTAGATTAGCTATTTATTTGTGATCATGTTTGTTTCAAAATCATCCCATATATTAAATTTAGAGTGTAATATTTCATTACGACTTGAACAAAATGTGTTGCCGAATCTCTTCTCTTTAATAAATTCGCGTTTCCTACAACATCTGCTTATATAATTCCATGGAATTGTAGAAAACATGTGCCTTCTTCTCAAATCCGTGTACAAATTCCCCATTGGAAATAGCTCATGAATAATTAATCAACTTCGTTGTAGCCAATGTAGATCCCATGGTGATCGGTACATCAGTGGCGTAACTAGACTTTTTCATTTGGGGAGGGGGGGGGGGGGGCAAGAAGGGGCAGTGACTTGAAATGGGCTCCATTCCACACCCACACCGATTGATTTCATTTGGGGGTTCCAAGTGGGGGGAACACTTAGCAGGGGGCAGGGGGCTCCCGCCCCACTGTCCCCTGCCCCTGGCTGGTTACGCCACTGGGGTACATGCAGTTTGACAATTTTGACCTCAATTAGCCTTCAAAAACCCTTCTCAATTGTTTGTCAATGGGTTCACAAAAGCAAAAACTAATCTAAATAGTTTCACTATAGTCTTTAATCTCTCACAGATATTGACACTTATATATATTTATCATATTTATTCATCTTAAAAATCAGATATTTGGGATGCATCTTTACTTTCATATCTAAAATGGAAACCATCCAAATTATCTGTACTTTCTCATAGCACCAATTGACCTGGACACACTACACACAGCCTCGTATTCATTTCATGCTATTAAGCCTATAAGAATAATTGGTATGATATCGGGACAATTTTTTTTATAGATAGGCTCATAACAACTTCCATAGCAAGATTCTGCTTCAAATAATCGCGGTTTAAGTTAGCACACACACATATTGCAAACGCTGCGTTATACAGGGTGGTTCAATAAAACCATGACAGTTTTTTGAAGCCATTTTTTTTGAAATTCTGTAGATTTAAAAAACAATCTTTTTCAATATTCATCAACTATATGATCTTGACCATCTATGCTGAAAGTATCATTACAAATAACCTTACGGTTGCAAAATAACAGCTATTTGAACAAAGTCTGTCCCATTTCACTCTGTCCACGGGTACTGATTTCGCGACGTTACAACCAGTGTGGTTCAATAAAACGGTGACAGTTTTTCAAAGCCTTATTTTTAAAAATTGTGGGATTTGTGTGGTTTTTTTTACATATTCCTCATAAATATCATCTTGGCCGTCTATGCTGAAAATGTCAATGTTAATAATGTTATGGCGGCAAAATGATAGCTATTTGAAGAGAATCTCTCCAAATCTCTTTGCCCATGAGTAAGTCTACGGGAAATGACCAGCAATATAACATAACATTAAATGGCATCGTCACTGTTAAGGCATAGAGCATAGACACTTACTTTATTCAAATAGCTGTTATTTTGCAACCGTAAAGTTATTTGTAACGATATTTTCAGCATAGATTGTCAATACCATATAGTTGATGAATATTGAAAAAGATTTTTTTTAAATTAAAAGAAAAATGGCTTCAAAAAACTGTCAAGATTTTATTGAACCACCCTGTACGCACACCGCACACGCCGGCAACTTTCTGTAGGGCTCGCTTGAACGTTTTAACGCGATGACCATTTAAGGTCATCGCGTTACACACTGAAGGTATTTTTTGTATATTCGAATGCATTAAGCCATATCGAATGAAAATTAGCCAAAAACAATCAAATTGTCTGTAGTATAGTGACATCAAAAAATCATGTTAAACCTGATTGCCGATAGTTTTTCCACCGCCCCGGTTAATTTACACCTTAGAAGAATCGAGATTGTATGCTACCTGTTTGCTGTTATCAAACTGTTCACTTTTTCCTAGTCTTCTTCGGCAACTACACAATCTTAAAACTAGTTTGATAACAAAAGCAACGGTGAAAGTTAAAATATCTGTAATATTTGAATTATATTAATTTAATACACAGATGTAACGCTATTTGTGAAGATAATAATTATACACTTATGTCACCCAGTTTGTTATTACACGTAAACTCGAACCTATGACTATGAACGCGACGCAATTCAAGATGAACATTAAAAATTGCCATTATTGTTGTTCCTACTTACAAAAAAACACAGCAAAACTTGATTTAAACAATACCATCGCTATTTATTGAAACACGCCCTCTATGAAAAAATGCTTCGCGTTATTTATCACGCGTGCTGCAGGTGACACTGTCTGACGTAAAATACTGATCTTGCGTAAGATCAGCATTTTTGAATCGACGTGTTGTTGTACAAAGAGGGCTGATTTTCTTAATCCTTATAGGTGTAAAGTTCATACATTTAATATATTTGTAAAAATATACCAACCCCAGTTATCATAACTGAGGGCCCCTTTAACCCGGTGTGTGGGACCGAGAGTGACGTTTTATTTATGGACGTGGAGAATTGATGGACGTGGCGAAGTTATTTCATGATAGGGCGTTTTTAATATATGGACGTGGAGATAGGGCGAAAGGCTGCATGCGCTTTATGTGTTGAGCGACCTTGTTCCGAAACACACAGCATCAAAACGAAAATACCCACTTGGCCATTCCCGTCTTGATTATCTATGTTTTATAATACTATTTCAGATGAGAACGCCAACTCGTACTGGTGGAGAGTTGACCTTGGTAAGGAGTACGTGATACTATACGCCCTATTTTACGTGGGCGGACCACCACAAGGTAAGTATTTCAAAATTATATCTGAAATGGGACGTCGGGGCTAGAAAACACGTTATTTGAAACATGTGGAAATTAAATACAATCTTCCCAGTCATTTTTATACTTGACGCGGAGAAAATAAATTTTGCTAGCAATACATTAATAAATAAATAGTCCTTGAGAAACGCTTAACAACTTCACCGTTCTTGAACGGACTATTCTTGTTTATTCGCACTGGCTATATCAATTACTATCGGGGACTCTGCATTAACACTGTCCACGCAGATGGCAGAGATCGTCTGCAAACGCCATTCCAAAATTTCACAAAAAATATTGAATTTCATTACCATTTTGTAATCGCCATGAGCATGCATCGAAATAAGTACAAAGAAACTTAGTATTGGGTCAGTACCCCTTACCAGACACGATTACTTGAAAGCGTTCCGCAACCGTTCCACAACCATGACAACCGTTCGACCAGCTTTGAACGGTTATTTAGGCGGTCGAGCCTACAGAACGCTTAAAATATGGGCGTTAATGGGGCCCTCACATGTATCCGTGTGAGCTGGGCGGCCCCTTACCGTCTTATAGAAAAACAACAGAGTCCAACACGGTGAACAATCAGCAAAAAATGTCAACGGCCGCATTTTTTTTTTGTCACCGGGTTCATACTGTTCTATACCGGGTCCTTATCGGCCTGGAACCGGGCTCATACCACCTCCTCACCAGGTCCTCACCGGCCGAAACGCTTGGGTACCGACCGAACCGCCTTGATAACGTCATCAAACTGCCCTGTAAGCTGAGCGCTCAAGCTCGCCGCTTCGCTCACATTCCGGGAATCTCTGTAAAATACATTTGCCCTCACATGTATCCGTGTGAGCTGGCCGGCTCATTACCGTGTGACAAATTGGTGCAGACGGCGGCACACGGTGATGTCACACGGTGGGCTGTTTCCCGTCCGTTGAACACGTTGCCGGGGACATTGACGGCCATCCGCGCCCGGCAGGACACGGCAGGAATTTTGAACATGCTCAAAACTCTTGCCGGGTGAGCAAAAGCGGCGGCAAACGGTGAGAGCCCGGTTTGAGGACGGTATAAAGACGGCACACCCGTTTCGCGCCCGTTCGCAGGGCGGTAATGGTAGGCGGCCACCTTACCGTCTAATAGAAAAACAACAGAGTCCAAACAATCACTAAAAAATGTCAACGGGCGCATTAATTTTTTGTTGTGGCCACCGGGTCCATAACGTTATATACAGGGTCTTTACCGGGTCCTCACCGGCCGTGTACCGGGCTCACCGTCCTCATACATTTCTAGCTTACCGTTCTCACCGGGTGAATAACACCTCCTCACCGGGTCCTCGGTCCATACCGTTCTACACCGGGTCTGTCCCGGGTTCTCACCGGCCTTGTCCCGGGATCACCGGCCTCATACAGTTCTAGCTTACCGTTCTCACCGTGTCCTCACCGTGTGCATACCAACTCCATACCGGTTCCTAACCGGTCGGAACGCCTGGGTACCGGCCGAAACGTCTTGATTACATCATCAAACCGCCCTTTTCATGCTGAGCGCTCAAGCTCGCCGCTTCATTTGCATTCCGGAATTCGTACCACCAACATCTATAATACTCTCTAAATGTAAAAGAGCTAAACCTCACTCTTTCGAGAGCTTTAGGAGGGACGGCTCTTCTAAGAAGTGGAGTTCACTCTTTTCAGAGTGATTTGTCACTCTTTTAAAAGTGAAAATCGCTCTTTTAAGAGTGAACTTCACTCCAAAAAAAGAGTCCCTCCTAGAGCTCTCGAAAGAGTGAGTTTTAGCTCTTTTACATTTAGAGAGTTGCAACATGCCTGCTGAGAGTCCGTTCCGCGAAGGGGGCACACCACTAAATACGTCCCCCATTGAAATACACGCGTTTTGGCCCTTTTTCAAGACCGTATTTTTACCCCACGTAACAATGATGGAAGTTTTTATTTCGCATGAATGTATTGGATATGTGTTGAATTTTATTTTAAACTTGATTTTTCTTGACCCATCTAGATGACATTTTTCGCTACGGGCACCTAAACAGCGCCCTCACCATTTTAAACCGATATTTTCGCTTCCTCACCGGTTCCGGCAACGATATCCTTCCGCAGCCTAGGCTCCCGTGCGTATTCGATTCCGACGATTTTTGACCACATTAGCAATGCTGAGGTTCTATTCTATCTTTTTCATAAAAAATAAGCAAGATTTACTTCTATTTGCTTCCCCTGGGACGATGATCAAATTGATATAGGTACTATTTCTCCGAACCATACACCAAACGCGTAAGGATTTAGTGTAGTGCCCCCCGAACGGTTACCAGGCTGCATGCGGCCATTCGCAGTCCGTCGCGCTAAGATGGTCGACGTCCACCACCGTCCTGCGAATGGGCGCGAAACGGGTGCGAAACGGATGCGAAACGGGTGCGCCGTCCTTATACCGTCTTCATACCAGGCTCTCATCGTTCGCCGCCGCTTTTACTCACCCGCCAGGAGTTTTGAGCATGTTCAAAACTCCGGTGGCCGGCAAAGTCCCCTGAACGTGTTCAACGGACGGGAAACGGCCCACCGTGTGTGCCGCCGTCCGCACCCATTTTTCACACGGTAAGGGCCCGCTCAGCTCACACGGATACATGTGAGGGCCCCATAAGCGGTCATTGATATTAAGCGTTCTATTTAAGCGTTCAATTTTTTCCTCATATTTTTAAGCGCTCGAGGAAACAATTGAGTTTCTAACAGAATATTAAGCGGTCAGAACAGTTAACTAGAATATAAGCGTTCATAATGTCTTAGCGTTCGAGGTCAATTTTCAAATTACAACTGACAAAAACAACCATGCCACTGTTAGTGTCAGGCTTGACACAGCAGCAGCATGTAGAGCTACAACATTAACAAATTAATGGTGTGTGTAATTTTAAGTAAATAACATGAATTCAGCCTATACTTTATAGATATACTGATTACCGAATGTAAGCTTACTTATGTTATGTAGAGACCTTTAGTTTAACACAAGTAAGCTTACATTTTTACAAGCTTGCATATGAAGATTGCATTAGTGGTTGGTATGAAAGCAGGGTGGAGATCTGATGGTACATATCAGTGGCATTGTAATACAACAGCTATATACAGTCATCACAAAAGTAAACAGGTACTAATAATGGGCTTAATTCTAATAATATATATCCTACCTAAAAATATTAAATTATAAAGTTGTTGTGAAATTTATCTTCTTTAATACAAGATATTGCAAGCTAGGATCGGTTGAATATTGAAGAAGTGACAATCCAAAGACACAATTTAATTTTCACATTTTTCTTTTCAACACGGGGGGGGGGGGGGAGTATGACAGGTAGCGTGTATGTGGCGTATTGATCGATCGGAACAATACGGCCGACTATCCAGCCTGCGCATGCATCCCCCAATTGCACTACCGGTAATCGATTAGGTACCCGTAGATGGGTCCGCGTGTAGAAAAGAAAAATGTGAAAATGAACAATAATCATCCGATCTTAGCGTGCAATATCTCATATTCAAGAAGATGAATTTTCAACAACTTTATTTTCAATATTTTTAGGTAGGACATATATTTTTAGAGTTAAAAGTCCATTTATTACATGTATAGTTACTTTTTTTGATGACTGTAGGTTATGTTTTATAAAATAGCAATTTATTAGTTCAATTGGCCCTCCCATGTGAAAATGCAATCACCAAAATGTGGTTGCAGCAAGGTAGCACAAGGTTGCGAAAGCTTGGTGCAAGGTTGCGCAAGCTTGGTGCAAGGTTGTGGATGATTGCTGCAAGGTTGCGCAATCTTTTTAGAAGAACCAAACTGGTTGCGCAAGCTCCTGCAACCGTCTCAGAACAACCAAACTGGTTGCGCAAGGTTGTGGATTGCTGCAAGGTTGCGCAACCTTCTCAGAAGTACCAAACTGGTTGTGCAAGCTCCCTGCAGAAAATCTAATTCTGAGAAGGGCACATCCCACCCTTCAGACTCCCAAGTGGCGTAGCTAGAGGGGTGGGTTGGGATGTGGGGGTGGGGTGGGGGGGGGGGCTAGGGGGTTACCGCCCCCAATATTGACGCGTCGGGTGCGAGTGGCACTGTCGGTTCATTTGACCAAAGGAATCATGGCATTATGATGGTCAAAAGTACACAAGTCAAAAAAATCGCGATTGTAAACTTACCAGCCAAACAAGTAATCGATTGTAAACTTACCAGCCAAACAAGTAATCTTCCATTTACCAATAGTAAAATTCTTACCGGCCAGCCGGGCGTGTATTTAAAAAGTTACCTGCCCGACGCAAAAGTTACCCGCCAAGGGCGTGCGGGCGGGTACTAAGTACTGCCCTGCTTAGATGAGCCACAATTTCACTTTTTTGCCCCCCCCCCCCTAAAACTTTGCTGGATCCGCGCCTGCTATTAAAATTGAGATAGTCGGGTATACACTTGTTTTTGTGAACCTCTTCGGTACCCGATTTGTCCACGAGGCATAGTAGATTGACAACTGTACTCCTTCAATATTTGATTATTCCCGCCAAAAATTGCAAGTCTAGCTACTGTAATCTAAACTTTGAACACAATGCACCATGTGTCGGTGGAGATTGAAATCATTCAAAAATTGAACAACGCGATGAATGGTTTCATTCGGTGTTTTATTACACCTAAACTCGAACCCACCTGCATCGGGACAATGAGTGCATCTTTTCAGATCGATTATAGTTTCTGGGAGTGAGAGTGTCCGGTTATTTATTTACTGTTTGATTGGTTCTTTATGCAGTGACGGTAATTATTCTTAAATATCACTGCTACTTCATGGCGGCACCAGCCTCATAATTTGGGTGGGGGTTGGGGGCAAGAATTGTTTTTAGGGGCATGAACAAAAAATGAAGCGCGCACATTTATTGTGCCATTTTACGCTTAAATGGTCAAATTTGGTCTAATACTAACTAATTTGGTATGAAAATGCGCGCTGACGCGCAAAATTTAGCTGTTTTATGCTAAATTTGTCAACATTTGGTCTAATTAAACCGTTAGTAAGAATATGTGCGTACTGCGCGTAACAAAATTGCCTTTTAATGCTTAAATTGTCCATTGCTTAAATTGTCTATTTTTTTTCTTATTTGAACTAAATTGATTTTCTTTTTCTTTCTTTCTTTCTTTTTTTGGGGGGGGGGGGGGGGGGGGTGCAATAAAAAAAATTCTGGGGGATGCCATGCCCCCGTTTGTGCCACCACTGGACAGCGCTAGAGGCTATGTGGCCTTATACAGGCTAGTGCCACTGTACAGCGTGTCCCAAAAAACTGGGTTCAAAAGTTTGCAAGTAGAAATCATGGATAGTGTATATTTAAGGATATCAAACAAATATACCCGACCTTAATTGGGTAAATTCAGAGACCAATCCAATGTAAACTTTTTGAAATACAAAGATTTGAATAGAGCGTGGTCAGAACCCATTTGTCCCAATTTAAGGAAAAAACAAACCGTGCGTTGCATGAAACTGTGCGCTAGGCCTATGTGCAGTATTCCCGGCACGGGTTTATTCTCCGAAAAAACTTAACAATAACTCGGGACTATAACAAAGAACTTTTTTTAATGTTTATGTAAATAGTGAACTTATTGATATATGACCAAGATAATTTTGTTTTCTGCCCAAGTCTTTGTAAAGAAAGAATGCAAAGGCAAAACTTTGATGAAGCCACAACAATGCGCAATTGCAACACATCGGGGTGTTCCTTGAAAAGTGGGACAAATGGGTTTTGACCACGCTCTATTAAAATCTTTGTATTTCAAAAAGTTTATTATATTGGATTAATTACAGAGTTTGACCAATCAAGGTCAGGTATATTTTGTTTAATATCCCTAAATACAAACTATCCGTGTTTCCTACTTTTTTAGTTATAAGCTCGCAGACTTTTGAACCCAGTTTTTTGGAAAACGCTGTACTACACAGACTTCCCATTGCCGAGTGTGAAGCCACTGACAGCCGCTAGTGTCCAAGCGTCCCCATAAGAGTACACACCACCAAATCATATTTTGCATTCCGACATTACACGGCAGTGTTTGAAATTAAGATTAAGTCTAAATTTAACATCATAGAAAAGGTAATAAATGCTGTAAATGTACCTAAATGTTTCATAATTTTGTATTTGTAGGTTATTTCTTCCACATCAGGCCCAACATCTCTAGATTTTTCTTGAATGGTATCATTTTACACGATTTCACTGTTTCCACCAATTTAGAACTAGAATCTGTGATCTTAGGATAAAGGCAGTCTGTCGTATCTAAGATAGATAGCATTGACTCGTAGCGAAAATGCTGGTCACCCCCCACAAAAGTGATTGTTTTGAAGCAGAAGACATCTAGATCTTCAATAAAAACAATGATTTGAATGAACCAGTTTGCTCTAAAGGTGAAAATTAACACAAACCTCTTAACCACACAAAGCAATAGGGAACTGATTTGGTGGTGTGGGACCATAAAGAGTAAATTGCGAGTCTCAATGTCCCTTATAAGGACTTACATGCTGTCAATCATAGCATTGTCAAGATACCGCCCTCATTTCAAGAGTTGCATCACGCCCATATGCCCATATACAGTCCTCAAAATAAAAACTGACCAGGTAATAAATATACTCTTAACTCCAACACTATTATAGCTCCCACGTAAAAATAAAAAATACGAAATTGTAAAGAAATTACTTTTCTTTAATTTGAGATATTGTTCATGAGATCGGTTAATAATTAAGATCGCTACATTGAAAAGGATTGAAAAAGTTTACATTTTCACAGTTGGTTTTGAACACGCAGGACAATGTGACAGGTATGTATGGGCTGCATTGATCAATCGACGCATCCCCAATTCCTCATCTTACTATCGTGACTATCGATCGACCCGTGAGTTGTTGCTACTTAAACAATAATTTGCCTGTATGTCAAAATGAAAAACAGACTTTGTTTTAGTTTTAGGCACATAACCGAGTTAATATTCATTCAAACTCGTTTCTCTTGCCATAATTGTTATCAGACAAGTTTCAATTTTGATTTTTCCACTATTCCAGTTTTCTTTACCCCCCCCCCCCCATTCAGGGGCGTCATATGGGTGGGGGACAGGGGTACACGTCCCCTACTTTTCAAAGTGGGGGGGGGGGGGGGGGGGGACATAATAGCATATGCCCCCCCACCCCCACTTTTTTGAATAACCCTGAGGCTGAAAGTGTCTAATTATGATGATAATGATGCCCCCTCAAAAGAAGCCATTTTTTTGCGCGGATTGTTGGCAATGTTTCTTTATTCAATTATAAAAAGATGGCTTAAGGAACGTTTTTCTGGACCATTTTAGATTAAAAACTGACAGTTTAAATATGATGCCTCGGGAACATTTTTCTGGAGCTTTTTAGTGTTAAAATAGCCTTTTTTTCGCGCTTTGCGCGAAATGGTCGATAAAACTTTTCGATAAAACTTTGGTCAAAAGTATACACCAGATCGCACCAAATTAGTTCCAAAACTGATTTTCTTTTTCTTCTACTTCTCATCTCAGGGGGCACATCCCCCTCAGACACCCCCTGTCCGAGCATAGCTCGGAGGGCACACCGCTTGGATGAAACCTGATCAATTTCATTTTTTGGGGCCGCCGCCTAACCTTTCCGGATCCGCGCCTGGGTGTCCACCACCCCCCCCCCCCCTCCACCATTTTGAAAACGGGATGACGCCCTTGCCCCCATTCAATCTCGTTTCTCTTGCCATAATTGTTATCAGACAAGTTTCAATTTTGATTTGAAAACAAGATGGCTTCTTTTCACTATTCCAGTTTTCTTTACCCCACCCCCCCCCCCACCCCCCCCCCCCCCCCCCTGTACGAGGAGGCATGATTGAATTTCTTTTTGTTCTCTTTCATTCCAGGTACCGCAACTAATGACAGCGTAGTGGTAGGTTCGAACCCCGATAATTTTCCTGAGGAGGGCATTACCTGCGGCGATCCTATTAACTGGGCTGCATCTGGAGACTTACCATTCCCGAATTATCCAGTTCCAAGAACATGTCCTGATGATACTGTTGGTCAATTTGTTCAGATAATGAATGAAGGTCAGAGACAGTATGCTAAATTCATTGAAGTCACGGTGTATGGATACGAAGGTATGCGAAATCCAGGGGGGGGGGGGGTACTCGAATTTAAAGAGGGTATAGGGGGGTGTGACTGGCATTCTCAAAACAGGGGCTAAACCGAACTGTCACATCCTGAATTGGGGGTCTTGGCGAATGGCCCAAGTTGAAAACATTTTCCGCCCAATTGGGTGTTTTTTAAAGTAAATTGGGACAAATTGGGCTATTACCAAAATTGGGTGTAATTGTGGGCAACTCGGCGCTAGAGTTTGGATTGTATAGCTTGTGGAACGACTTATCAGTGAAATGAAATGCTTTATGAGCGGCGACAGGTCGTGAAAAGGGGGTCTTTGTCCCCGCACATACCCGTATGGCCAATATACGCGAGTACCCTCCCCGGGTGCGAAATACGGTTTATTTGCGGTAGGTTACACCATGGAGCGAATTTATTAACCGTAAACATGGTAAACCACATGCATACAATCGGTTCCATGTATACCGTTCCAAGTTGACGAGAATTATACTGTTATCTCTGATCCACGCGCAAAAGTAATCCAGGCGTACGCGCGCGTTTATGGCCACATGCACGTGGGTTTGGACGCTTGCACGCGTCACGCATATGATGCACAGTGCTTTGGTATCAAAATGATCCGCACAAGATCAGGAACCTAATTATGAGAAAATAGTAAATTCACCTAATCAAAGATTTGAATAGCATTTCTCTTAACTTGTCAAAACCATAGGGTGACAATGATGGGTCAAATCTTTAATTCACTTTTCTCAAAATGACCGAAATGAAGATAGCCCTTTGTTGCACTTAACCCTCGAAATGTTGTTTACGGTTAATGATATCCCCCCCCCCCCCCCCCCCCCCCCGGGAGGGGATGAGGCACTTAGTGGATAATATGAGGTTACGGGGATGCCGCCAAAATAGGTCCCCATTTTCACCTGTCTGGTACACGAATGAATGCCCCCTTTTATAGCAATTAGCTAGCGGCACACCCGTACCGAGTACCCTTCCCCGGGCTTACCCCCCCCCCCCCCCCCCCACACACACACACAGCCCACACAAACCCCCACCCACCCACAGGTCGTCGAAACCAATCTTGTTGTAATTCCAAGTGCGAGTAAGGATCACCCGGAGGCGATATTTATTACCGTAAACAATATTTGATACCTGACGGAGTAAAGTGCATAGCACATGTACATTGTACAGCAATACATTTATACAGTGAGTGAGTACGGTTAATAAATTCGCCACCCGGAGTTGAATATGTATAAAAAACTAAGAATTATATGATATAGGCAGAGCCAGCGATAAAAACAAATCCACGTTTCTTTTATCCAACACGATTTAATGGGGCAAACAAGTTGGCTTTTTTATACTCAGGACATTGGCGGAATTGTCCAATTCTTTTTCCGCATAATCAAGTTTCATTTCTGTTATGTTTATAAAGTTCCAGACGATTTGAAGAAGACAATTAAGTTTAGTCAGGCTACTTACAGCTTCGATGAAGGAGATACCGCCACTATTGAGATAGTTCGCACAGGGAGTTCACAGTTTGACGCCAGCATAGGTAAGTATGGCTAATTAGAGAATAATACATGACGACACAAATATGGTACAGCCAATACATTATGAGACCATTGTATATACCAAAACAGCTACGAACTATATTTGATTATCATTCTTATTTTAGTTTAGTTTATTGGTTATTTTGATCTTTTATCATAAAATAACGCATTTTGTTAGAATTATTTTAATCAAACAACAACAAATGTCCCCCTTTATAAAATCGGCGAATCTAGCGAGCTGTTAACAAACTTTCTACTTCTTCATTGCGTGTTAATCACACTCACACATGGCAACACTGCGATATACGCAGAACGCATACGCCGTCGACTGTGTGCAGGGCACGCTAACACGATGGACAACATTGTTGAAGTTGGCAAGAGGATCACTATTGTGTTGTTTCTGGAAGGACTGCTGTACATAATCATGTCATTTACATCGAAATGAATTATTACAAATTTAAATTATAAATAATGATATTTTCCTCTTGCCAACTTCCACAAAATTCAACAGATCCATTCCAAGTCTTCTCATCCCCCCCACCGTTTTTAGAAGACCTTGTTTAGAAAATCTTGTTTAATCACGATTGATCATAAATACTACACAATGCGA
This sequence comes from Ophiura sarsii, assembly GCA_035610835.1. Classification (NCBI taxonomy): domain Eukaryota; kingdom Metazoa; phylum Echinodermata; class Ophiuroidea; order Amphilepidida; family Ophiuridae; genus Ophiura; species Ophiura sarsii. The sequence goes on along the minus strand of CM069457.1, from coordinate 47,771,689 downwards.
ATCTTTTAGTAGAAAAGCATTCCTTAATATTTTGATTCAATAATAATGCACCATTATAGGCCGTTTTTGTTTTGTATTGCATAAATGGTAGGTTTTGATGGATAATTGTAGTCAATCGTTTTGTAAAAATAAAACATCACGAACAGCCAGACGAACGAACATAACACCATGAGCCGAATCAAAAAAAAAATCGTGATTATTTATATTCATTGAACAAAAATTGTAAACAATATTAATAGATAAACAAGAGTCTCGTTAATAAACAAACTAATGATAATTGATATTGTGAGTAATCAATACAATGGAACATAAAAAAGTACAAATGTTATATTTTAAAAAAGTGTGCTCCCCTGCGGAATCGAACCCTGGATTCCTGCGTGATAGTGCAGGTGACTAACCATTACACTACGGTGTCCTGTTCACAATTTTAAATGTTATAACGATATACATCCGTTGAGATTGTCTCGGATACTGCTAATTCGACAATTAAAATGTGATATTTAAACTACATTCTCTATTAAAGCACCATTTTATTTACGGTAATAGACACATTTAATATAAAATATCATTAAAATACTAATTTCGCACTGAAAATCTGAATTTGGCGATATTTCGCATTTTATACCAAACACTTATGTACTGCCGATTACCTCAAATTGCCTGAAACTACAGATAAGGTACGTTTTCCTATCAATACTTCTTCCTTTATGTATAATATAAAACATTATTTAGTAAATACAATAATTGTAACGTTTCACGTCACCACTAGCTAATTGAAACAATAATAATGACCACGTGACCTTTCCTTTGAAAACTAAGGGGTCCGAGTTAACTCAGGGGTGTGCCACTCAGCTTGCCGATCGGAAGCCACTTTTAAATTAAAATTTGGTCGGCATAGACTATTGGTGGCGCTATACCGATAAGGCGTGATTGTAGCAGACGACGCGACGCTGGCCACGCGTCTATCAGACGACCCAATATGACAACGGGAGTGCACCATTTTGAATTATTTTTAATAGTCATCGCCCGGTTAACGATGAAAATTCTTCTAATTATGATGAATTTGTCAAAATGATAAGATTAACATTCGCGATTACGTGTTATTCACTACGAATTCAAAATTTAGGTTTCGCGTGGCCACCGTCGTCTGGGTAAATCTACAGCGCCCCCAAACCTATGCCGACCAAAAATGACGTTAAACCTGGTTAAACATTGTTAAACGCGTTAAACACCGGTCACTGACGCATTCCGGACGATTACCTTAATTTATGTAAATATGCAAAAGGGACCGTTTACGCTACGTACATCAGTACATAGCACTTTCCTATCCCAAAATTAATAGAATCTCTGGTTAACTCGTCCCCCCCCCCCCCCCAAAAAAAGTTTTGTATATTATGGTAAACCATTAGCCGCGTGGAAAGTGTTACGTGCTCCTAGCCTTTCTTAACCTTTTCATATTGCTGAATAAGTTAAACACTGGAACACCCAGTGTCAGCAGTCGGAGTCAATATCGCTGCGTGCGCTCGCAATACTGGTGTTCCAGTATTTCCCATACTGGGATAATCATTTCGATATAACCGTTCTAAAGTGGTAGCATGGCATATATATATAAACACAACACCAAAAAGTAAGTCCCCTCTCAACAGTTCGTCATAACATCGTAAGGTAAAACATTTTACCAATAAAACTTAGTTAGAAATAATCCTATGACTCACTGTGCGACTCACTGTGCTAAGCTCTGAACCAAGAAGGGGATTTACATGGCTGAATGATCATGAATTGATTACACATTACAGTAATATTCACTCAACCACAGGTGTTTTCCATAGTAAGAAGCCATTCATAAACTTTTGGGACTTTTGAGAGTTTTTGTCTTCCATTTGAGCTCATTCAGCCATGAAGTCATGGACATCTTTCATTTTCAAACATCACTTAGGGCGTGTTCACACTATAATAGCTAGTTTTCTCCACGACCCCCGGGTTGATGTCTGGTGTGAACAGAAAATAGGCTAAAAAAATGTGAAGGGTAGAACCGGGTTTAACCCGCATCGACTGTAGTGTGAACAGAAATCGCTGTTTCGACCCGGGTTGCCGGAAGTAGATAACCTGACTGCCGACCTAAACTTGCTGTGTTATGACACAGACTGTATTCCGAGCAACACCAAACAGATGTCCAATTGATCGAAATTCAAGGGGCGTTGCAAGTCGCCATAAAACCATAGCCACCCTCTTCTCCACAGGAATAGCTTTCCTGAAAGTAGTATCTTGCCGGTAAAGTCTATCGTACAGTGATCTAACAATAATAAATGAATAATAAAACATTCCAACTAATTCGCGCGTAGCCTTCAAAAAATTGTTATTTTTACACTGAAATGGTCCTGAAAACGTTTCTGAAGCAATCTTGTTAAGCTTGAATAATAAAACATTGAAAATAATTTGTACAAAAACTGGTTATTTTAACGCTAAAATGGTCATGAAAAACGTTCAAGCCATTTTGTTTAAGGTTGAATAATAAAAAAAATGAAACCATCGCTCGAAATCCGAAAAAAGTATAGTTTACTAACTAAAATGTTCCAGAAAACGTTCCTAAACATGTTGTTATGAGCTTGAATAACATTGAAACCAATTCGCGCGAAGTGCGCAAACAAATGGCTATTTTAACACTAAAAAGCTCCAGAAAAACGTTCCTGAGCGTACAAAATGTCTAGTTTTTTCACTAGAATGGTCCATGTTATCTTGAATAGTTAAACATTGAAACTAATTCACGCAAAAATGGCTTCTTTTGAGGGGGAGGGGTGGCATCGTCCCCACCGTGGCAATGAGGGGGCCCACTCCCCGCTGGCACTGTCAATGCTCGTTACCCTTCCTCATCGTCCTTTTTATTCAGAGGGCCGAGCTGTTGGGTTTAACTCTCCTTGCTCACTAGTATCAGTATTTACTTTCGTTATAAAACACTCACATGTTTCAGAGACGTGGAGATAAAGTAAGAGGCACTAATAAAAGCTATAAAAGCTCCCGACCTCCCCTGCTGGTCTCGCCTCATCCCCATCTTTCAGTTTTGTCTTTTACTCACCTTACAGTCTTGTCTTATACCACATATTACAGTCTCGCCTTATCCCCACCTTAGTCTTGGTCTTATCCCCCGTCTTAAAGTTTGTCTTATCCCCATCTTACAGTTTTGTCTTATCCCCATCTTACAGTCTTGTCTTACACCCCACCTTACAGTCTTGTCTTATCCCCCGTCTTACAGTCTTGTCTTATCGTCCGTCTTACAGCCTTGTCTTATCCCCCATCATACAGTCTTGTCTTATCCCCACCTTACAGTCTTGACTTAAACCCCACCTTACAATCTTGTCTTATCCCCCATCATACAGTCTTGTCTTATCCCCATCTTACAGTCTTGACTTAAACCCCACCTTACAGTCTTGTCTTATCCCCCGTCTTACAGTCTTGACTTAAACCCCACCTTACAGTCTTGTCTTATCCCCCATCCTGCAGACTTGACTTATCCCCACCTTACAGTATTGTCTTATCCCCATCATACAGTCTTGTCTTATCCCACGTCTTACAACCTTGTCTTATCCCCACCTTATAGTCTTGTCTTATCCACCATCATACAGTCTTGTCTTATCCCCATCTTACAGTCTTGACTTAAACCACACCTTACAGTCTTGTCTTATCCCCCATCATACAGTCTTGTCTTATCCCCATCTTACAGTCTTGACTTAAACCCCACCTTACAGTCTTGTCTTATCCCCCGTCTTACAGTCTTGACTTAAACCCCACCTTACAGTCTTGTCTTATCCCCCGTCTTAGTCTTGTCTTATCCCCCGTCTTACAGTCTTGTATTATCCCCATCTTACAGTCTTGTCCTACCCATCTTACAGTCTTGTCCTACCCATCCTACAGTCTTATCTTATCCCCATCATACAGTTTTGTCTTATCCCCATCATAGACGGTCTTGTATTATCCCACGTCTTCCAGCCGTGTCTTATCCCCACCTTATAGTCTTGTCTTATCCCCCATCATACAGTCTTGTCTTATCCTCTTCTTACAGTCTTGTCTTATCCCCACCTTATAGTCTTGTCTTATTCCCCATCTTACAGTATTTGTCTTATCCCCATCTAGGTACAGAATTATACCCACTCTTTTTAATCGATCCTTTTCACGTCCATTCAGATATCTCAAGTGTTGACGGGACCGCAACCGCACCGGAAGACTTCGCCCTAATATCGGAGACTGTTACCTTCAATTCTGGAGAAGATACAAAAACGGTGTCGCTCACCATTGTCAATGATGCCGTATTTGAACGCAATGATGAACGGCTTTCATTGCGATTGACTAACGCCGTAGGAGGAGAAATCGCAAATCCTGACCGAGCAGTGGTTACTATATCGGATGACGATGGTAAGAGGCCTGGACGTGGTAGTATGGCACGCTCAATGTGCAATAATTAGATAAAACCTTGATTATCGCCGAAAATCATAGAAGTTTTTTCAACATTTAGAAGTGCAAAAAAAAGTGTTTTTAGTGAGTTGATTAACCCAAGGAATTATCCTTGATTAACCAAGATTTTCGATTTCCTGTTCGGATGTACCATTTTGGCACTGTTACTAGGACCATACATGTATTATACTAGGGTCAATAACTCGGTATTGTGTTGATGCAAGGTGTGTGTGTAATGTACATAAAAACATTAAAAAAAAGTAACTCGGCTGTTGTAAAAGCACCTATAATTTTGAAATTGTTACTCATATCCTAAAAATGAAAATACCAGGAGACGGAAAATTTAATTACGGTGATTTTGACACCTTGTTTGTTAAAAATGATAAAGTATTGTTGTCGCGGTATGTGCTTACAGATGAAAAGTGCCAATTCCATTGTTGCATTAACTCCTATTGATCTCTCTGATTCAGCGTGAAGATAATAGCGGGAATTTTGATAGTTTGTCCATGACGATGACCTGTCCTGTCTGTCTTCTCGGACCTTCTGAGCATTTGGAGTTTTAAATTCATCCTTTTTAATTGTAAAGAAGTACGCCTGTCATCCCCATTAAATTTGTCCCGGATTATGCTAATCAAGTTTACAGCACAACAAGAACAGCTAATCAAAATTCCCGCTATTATCAGAGAGATCAATAGGAGTTAATGCAACAATGGAATTGGCACTTTTCATCTGTAAGCACATACCGCGACAACAATGCTTTATCGATTTTAACAAACAAGGTGTCAAAATCACCGTAATTAAATTTTCCGTCTCATGGTATTTTCATTTTTAGAATATGAGTAACAATTTTAAAATTATAGGTACTTTTACAACAGCCGAGTTACTTTTTTTGATGTCTTTACATCGGTGTGCACTCAAGATGATCACGTAGCAACCGGTCTGTGTAACAGCACCAACATAGTTATCGCTGTGTCCCTAATGGTTAAGCTCAACCGCTACCTACTAAAAAATAACATTGCTGAATTGTTTAACGAAATGAAATAATTAGGAATAACACCCACAATAAGAATATCCTTTCAACAAAACATGTAAACGTGTTTCAAGTGTATCTGTAGAATTGAAATGGTACTTTACCTCGTCCTTTGAATTGTAGATTCTTCAACATTTTGAGACCTGTGTCGGCTTTTGACCATTTCTGTTTTGAAACCTTTTATTAGTGTTTGAGCTATTTGCTTTAGGAGCTTTTCTTGATACCTTTTTTCTGTTTGACAACTGTTTTACCTAAATGTTACCTAAATATTCCAATTGAACCAACAGCACCAACAGTTCTAACTAAACATGTTACATTTAAACAACGGTCCGGTTGGTTTGGTGGATTCATCGCCGATATGGAATTCAAAATTGGAATGTGCGAATGGCGTCGTATAGAAGTTGTGTTCCCGAGACATGTGTACAAGCTGGAGGTTTGTGTGCTTAATTTAAATTCACCTTTTAACACTTTCCACGCGGCATTCTGTTTTTAAAATACACAAAACAGACTATCTCAAGAATCGCTGAACCAATAGTAGGCATGTTTGTACTTGTTTTAATGCATATCTCATGGTGATTCCAAATATGACAATGGAATTCAATAATTTAGACATATTATTTGAAACATTCTGTGATATTTTGGGATCATCGTCTGCAGACGCCTGCCGCGTGGAACGTGTTAATTAAAACTCTGTCTAAGAAATTTGACGCCCCCCCCCCCCCCCCCCATAATTGTCAAAAATGTTCCATCTGTATTCAAATACTTCCCGTGTTGCATATGTACTTTTCAGTGTCACTACGCGTGTCCCTGTAAAAACTGAATGTCATGGTCACACAGTACAGCCATTACACATGAACTCATTCAAGCCTAATAAAATTATTTTTTGTGAAGTCAGATTATGTTTTTGGTAGATATTTATCTTTTATAAACCATATCATATCGGACCGTAATAAAGCAAATTCGGAAAGGTAAAAAAACACCAGAAAAACCTGAGACTAGTATACTAGTCTCAGAGAAAAAACCCATTCACTGACTGTACTGTTAGTGTTACTATAGAGGATGGATACGATATAAGTATCCTATTCATCTGATTTGAATAGGATAGTCTAGCTTCCTATTGTTTTAGATTGAGAAGAGACGGTGGCACATTATAAAAAGGATTTATTATGTCTTGGTATGTTGTTTATCAAGCGGTCCTTTGTGAAGATGGAATAGTGGGAAACTCTACTGCTTTGAATCGTCCTATTGATAACGTGGTTTGTTATGGTCTCTGGAGCAAATAGGACAATGAACTACGTGCATGCACACTTTGTAATTTTGCTGGTTCTCCATGGCATTTCAGCCCGATCGTAATGAAAATAATTTTAGATGTGCCTTACAAATATGAATATCTGCCAAAAACATAAATCCGACGTCACAAATAACTTCTTTATGCTGGAATGGTTCCTTCTGAAGGTATTCCAATAAACTGAACATGCCATTTATCATTTATAAATTTCTGCACATGGGATTTCCCAACACCAGCTGTTGATCTCAGTTGAAATCCCCATAGCGTTGCACTGCCGATAATGAGCTAATTGATATTCATGAGGTGATTTACTACGGCAATTCTGACTTGCTCGATAAAATCAATCATGAATTGTAATGCTTTTGAATCTTAATAGGAAACATGAATTTATTGGTATAAAATGTACAATGAACGCAATGAAATGGTGAAGGGGTGTGATAGCTTAATACTTTATTGACAACATAGTGATAATTAGTGATGTTTTTTTTAAACCACTTCCTGTTCATAGATCGTAGGAAGTGATGCACGTGTACAAATGAAAGAACAAGAACAGGCTATTTCCGGTGGACAGCGTGTGTCGACAACTGCCACAATCGTACCAAAATCGAATAGCAGCATCCGTCCTGGACTTAATGGTAAAATTCGCGTTACCATGGTTGGAAAGATTTGGCGCGAGTTTGAGGGATTAAAGCCTAATATCGAAGCAGATATATACTACTACGAATGTTAAGGGTTGTGTATACTGTTAACCATTAAACGACGCTGAAGGTACTTTTGAAAACATGAAATTAAGTTTAACCCTTGTATACAGACTATAACAAAATAACACAATTGTAAAAACCTTATTTTTAATACATTTTCAAATCATTATTGTTTGTGTTTTCTGGCCAGTAAGAACACTTTCTTTTCGCTACATATAAACCTTATGTTTTGTTTAAAGCTTTTTACTGGAAAGTAACAACATAATCTGGTAATCTGGTAATCTGGATTGAATGGATTACACAGTAAAATGAGTTTGCTTCGTTCAGTTGTGAACAATGCTGCATTTCAATATAAACTGCTCAAAAAAGTTCGGAAATTTGTTTTCATTCAATCGCCAATTTGTAGGATATTCCGTGATATATTCATATTGCGAAATAGCGGTGAATTTGCGGGTGTAACTATAATCTCTCGAACAAGTAATTGCTACGAATGAGGTATCGTCGAAAAGAAAAACATCAGCTTTTCATATTCTAAAAATTGGCAATTGAAAACAAATTTCCGAACTTTTGAGCAGTTTTCTTAATTCTTTATATTTAAATCAAACAATAACGTAATTATTCTATAAAGAAGGGTGAAAACAACATATTTTACTTTATCCGGTCACATAAAAGTTGTTTAAACCACCCCAAGTGTTACATAAAATCAATTATTAACCCCACCCCAACTAAAATGACATTAATTGGAAACCAATAGTATGTATGTGTTTTGTGCTACGAAACGGTGTGTCATCATGGTCATTGCAGCGTGCATTCTTTTCTTGAAGACTTAGGGACGCACCAACTTCAAGGGGGCGGGTGCGGTAGGACGTTTTAGGTCTGGTGAATTTATTTTGTTGGGGGGTTTTTTGGGGTTTTTTTATGCCGAGGCGACGAAGTTTTTATTTGTTATCCCTTTATATTGAGTTGGGTGGGCAAAGGTGGTTTGGTTGTTTTTTTGGCTCAGTCAAATGGTGCGTCCCTAAATGTAAATGTATACTATTGTTGTTACCGTCTGTACTTATAACCGGGCCCAAAGTTGGGGTGGTTTTGGTGCAAATAATAATTGGGCTACTTTGTATGTTGCCAGTATTTGTAAAATTGACCTTCTATTAACATTATGCATTAGATGAAGACATCGGGATGTTCCATGGCATTATTCGCATGGGTAGGCGCAATGTATTGTGTACCAAGTGTACAGTATTTTTCTAATAATCCACATTTTAACCTTGTATAGCTTTATGCAGATTGTCTCAAGTTGTAAAAAGTAATGGTAAACTGGTGTAGGGTATTATCGTTTTCAACTAGTAGGGGTGTGCGTACAAACGTATGTTTAATAAACACACCTGAATAATTAGGAAATATAAGGGGATGATTATAGAAGTGAGCAAGTATAGTATATGCAAATTATAGGATAATAATTATAGGATAACAACGGCAATGACTTCACAAAGTTCTCTTTAAATCAAACCTCTTCATTTCAATGTTCGATGTTCTTTTAATATTTAATATCCGGGCAGGTACAGGTTGCTGTTGACCTAAAGAGAATTATATAGTACATGATTTCTGTATGTCGGCCAAGCAGTGGCGTAGCCAGGGGGGTCGTCCCATCAATATTTTCACTCTGTCGGTGAAGATTGGCACTGTCGGTTCATTTGACAATGGAATTATACGGTCAAATCGGAACAAAAATGGAAATTTATCGCCCGCTCTCAATCATAGCAACACCTAAGTGTCAAATTGCAAGTTTTTGCGTGCTACGCGCGCTTTTGAGTCGTCGGTAATGTCTTGTCGGTTCACATTTATTTCCCGCCCTTCCAATATGAAAAACCTAGCTATGCCACTGCTGCCAAACCAGGTATACAACTATATTTTAATTTGAGTAAAGTCTGTTCAATTTTTTTTTGTTCATTCGCTAGATGTTATTGCAACATATGGCATTATCCCAGAATGATTTATATTTTATACCGTGTTTGAAAATAGGATAAAAACATAAAAACAAAATAAATGGGGAACATGTTTAATACATATACATAAAGCGGGTTTTACGGGAAGTTGATATCTATGTTAAGAGCATTGTGCCGAACATGATCAATACATTTAGGAGTTTCAAAAGACGTAATTTTGTCATATTAATTATATACATTAAATTTGGAATCGACCATTTTAACAAAATAGTCAATTTCTGTCGGAATTGTCCGATTTGAAAAATATAAAAATTCCTAAGAAAGCTGAAAATAATAATGTATATGTTAGAATCATAAGCACTTTGTCCAAACTCTAACGATTTTCACGGTTAAAAAATAAGACATTCTGGAACACCGTGTATCCAATCACTTTTGATGTAACATTTTTTTCCAGGCAACTGTCATGCCTTTTGGCCTTCCTGCCTTTTCCTCCATATATTGTTGTATTCTAATGTCTGATTGATTTGATATTCTTGATGTTTGTAAATATTTGTCATGTAAAGGAAATAAATAAACGGGGATAAGGAAATGTTGTACGTTATTGTTTCATTAAAAAGGATTCCGTTTTAGGTCAAGTAATATTCCAATTTACCATACCATTATTGTATGGGCAAATTAAGGGAGCACATCAAAACTCGACCGCGCGGCAACCGCCCGGTTGGACCGCATCTCATTGTTTAGAACAATAGAAACCGGTCGAGTTTTGACGTGCTCCCTAACATCCTTGGCACTATCCACGCGGCAGGCGTCTGAAGACTTTCCAAAAATATTATACATACAAAAATGAAAGTAAATATAATATAAAGCAGTCTACCGTCGCCACGTGGGTGCTTTGCACAACGGTAAAACTAATAGTAGGCATAGCACACATAACATTCAAATGATTGAGACATGTACAAAATTGGATTCAAATGAAAGATTGCAATGAAAGATTTATTTTCCAAAAAGAATTATGACAATCGGTCAATGCATTCTTGTGGTACGGTGTTTTGAGATACTCGGAAAATGGCCGAAAACCTGCCAAAAACAGTAACAATGCCCACAAATATAATTTATCAGGATTTAGAGAGCTCAATTTGTTAATAATGTAACATTCAAAACACCATTTACACATATTTCTTTAACAATTGAATGCCCACAAATATAAATACAAATATAAGCTTTTACCGCCACCCGAATATTATACTCCTACGTGAACTCGGCCTACGGTGCAAGTACACTACACTAAATGGGGTATCCCCTATCCTTGAGAACGGTGTTTATAGCTAGAATCGGAAAGTATGCATGGTAAAATCCTCAATTAAAAAAACTTGACAGTTGCGTAAATATGCCTATGATTGTTATCACCTACATGTACCCTGACTATAAACTGAATACCATCTACAATCTCGGCCAATATTGTTGGAACACTTTTATACGTGTGTTTAAAAACTCCCCCTCTCCCCCTGGATCAATGTTGAAACATGATTTTTGGGTTACGGGATACTGGGAAGGGCCAACATTGCCCAGTGGGGAGGGGGGAGTTATTAATGTTTAGGAAAGGCTTTAAGCCTTCCGTCAAAGACAGCAATGTTTTGATAGTGTACATTTTGCGCAAACGGTAACGCACGAAAGGGTGATTATTACATGGATGTTCCAACTAATTATGGCCGCGATTGTCTGAATCATCTGTTAAAAAAATCATCTGTTTTAAGGGTTTTGGACATAACTTTTGATTCAATAAAGCTTTCTTTACCAGATTTGGAGGATAGATAGGTTATGTTATTGGTCACGTGGCCAACTACTTAAAAAGGTCATGCTTCAACTGACTGTTAGGGATAGGTCACTTTTAATTACAGAGGTATATTTGGCACACTAAATACCCAATAAATTATGGATGTTGCCAGTTATTTAAATTTAAATGGTTTCTCGTTCACATATACTAACAGCTAAACATGCTGGAACACACTCTCGTCGCTTACGCGACTCCTGCGTCATTCAAAATGGATTACATAACAAGGAAGGGGAAGGGGCGCTATCGTCGCATACGCGACTCTCATGTGTCTCAATGAGGGATATATTCTTATCGCTTTGGCGACTACCAACAAGTTAAATAAATCGGTGCACACTCTCTCGTTGCTTACGCGACTCCCATGTCAGCCAAAATGGATAACATAACAAGGAGTGGTGGGGGCTCTAATCGCTTACGCAACTCTCCTGTTTCCCAATGGGGAAATCTTCTTGTCGCTTTCGCGACTACCAATAAGTTAAATCAATGGGCGCACACACTATCGTCGCTTACGCGACTCCCTTGTCTCTCAAAAAGGATTCTGAAACAAGGAGAGGGGGCTATCGTCGCTTACGCGACTCTCGTGTTTGTCAAAGGGGGACATCTTCTGGTCATTATGAAGACTACCAACAAGTTAAATTCATTGTTATATGGTCTTTTTAAAAGTCTACGGGGAAATGGACATTATTTAAAAAAATATTCAAAACATAGTCCGGTGCAAGGCTCGAACTTACAACATTTGGTTTGAAAGCATGAAAGCAATGCAACAACAACGCTCTTAACCACTACACCACGGATGAGACCATACCACGGAACAGCGTTTTAAAAGATATCAGGACAATTATATTATAGATATAATCGATATGGTCAGTCGTTATTGTTAATGCACTGTATATAGTTCAATTTGACAACGTATTTGGATAGGCCATAACAGTAATCCATGGGATGTTTTCAATCAGGAGTCTAAAATATTACGGGAATGTCGAGTTTCAACAATATGCCATCATTTTCAGATAAAAGTTTTTGACCTAATATTCTTTTACTTATCGTGGCTTACTGTTGCTTCAATCGATGTTGCGTGTAGTGTGTTGGCATACTGTGAATAGCCTCGACATGCACACACAGTTCCAGAATTATATTGTAACCTGTTATATCTATGATTTGTTGACACGAGATTGCATATCATTTCACTGCGAGCGACGCTTAATATGTATCTCTATGTAAAGGTTGGGATGGGGCGGGGGTGTATGTTTTACTATGCATTATAACGCAAGGAGGTATACCAATATTGATGTTTATGGTTGACATGTCGATAAAAGAGAGCTACGAGTTTCTTTTTAAATAAAATCATAACAAGTCCTGTGTGTTTTACATATTTTATTAGTCTACCGAATATGATTTTCACATGCTTCACATTTTTGTGAACATTTGGAATGTCGTCTACAGACGACTGCCGCGTGGAAAGTGTTAAATAGAGCTTCATGAATATGTACAATTAGGTTTATTTATTTATTTGTTTATTTATTTATTTATTTATTTATCATATTTAAAACAAGAATAAGTCGATTGTTAAAATTGCGTGAAGTTTGTTGAAAAAATAGAACAAATTCATATAGATAATCACTACTTTCCAATCTGACATTAGACCTAAACAATCTAATTCCGATTCAAATGTGACCGTTTATCCAAATAAACTAAACACAAATGTTTAAATTGATAGTATATAACAGTAAGCATATTACCATTATCACATTCTGCTAATTTTACAGCGATCTGAAAACGATGAATTGCCAGATAATGCTGTTAAGGCTAGGAGTGTAGTTTTACAGGCTGATCAGTACTATGCACACGAAGGGTTGTTGTATCACATTTGGCATACTCCTGCTAAAGGGCACATGCCTGAAAGAAATGTCCATCGTTTGTATATACCCGTGCAATTAATTGATACAGTTCTAAATAACTGTCATGATCACGTGTTAGCCGCACATTTTGGATTTCAGCGAACCTACAATAGAATCCGTCAACGTTACTTTTGGAAATGCATGTATCGTGACGTAGACAACTGGGTCCGTTCATGTATTTCTTGCTCTCAACGAAAAACTCATAGACATAAAGTACTAGCTCCAATGGTAACTATGAAAGTGCCAGGCGCTTTCGAACGAGTAAGTGTTGACATTTTAGGTCCTTTACCTATTACCACTTCAGGTAATCGCTATGTACTCTGTTTTTCAGATCATTGTACTAGATGGCCAATTTTGGTACCATTGAAAGTTACTGATGCGTTAACCATTGCTCGCGCATTCTTTGATTATGTAATTTGTGAACATGGTTGTCCTCAAACCTTGTTGAGAGACAGAGGTCAAAATTTCCTCTCCAAGATTGTATTGGAAGTTTGTCGTATTATGCGCACTCACAAACTGAATACAAGTTCATATCATCCACAATGCAATGCAATTCAGGAACGTTTTAATGCAGTAATTCTGGATACCATTTAACATTGTGTCAATGAATACCAAAGCGATTGGGATAAGTACATAATAGCTATACAATTTGCCTATAGAACAACTCCCGCTGAAAATTCAGTCGGAATAAGTCCCTTCTTCTTGTTGTATGGTAGAGAGGCAAGACTTCCGATAGACGTTACACTCCTAGCACAATGCAAATATCCAGATAAGATACTTCGTGAGCACATTCACAATCTGATATCACAACTCGAAATATTTAGGGACATTTCAAAACGTCATGCTGAACGTAATCAGGCCAAAATGAAAGAGCGTTTTGATGATCGTGCGCAAGATGTTCCATATCAAGTTGGGGATTCAGTTTGGATTTAATACCTGCATTGCAACAAGGATTGTCACGTAAACTCTCAAAGTTCTGGGCGGGACCCTTTCTACTAGTCGAACAGACTGGTCCTGTAAATTTCAAGGTGCGCAATCTTGAAAACAACAAATTGGTAACATCTACTGTACATGTTAACCGTATGAAATTTGCAGAATATGTGATAGAGCGTATTCTCAGGGGACGTTTTAAAAAGAAACGTCTTGAGTATTTGATAAAATGGCAGGGCTTCCCAAATTCAAGAAATACTTGGGAACCAGAGACTAACCTAAATGCGGCCGCTTTAGAATCTCTGAAAGCTAACCCAGTCAAAATTACTGGCAAGATGTAAAGCCAGCGGGCAAGAATCATTGCAGGAACAGAGTCTGAAACAGCAAATGAAATAAAAGTGTACAAGTATAGAGAACACAGAGGAAGTATGAATAACATTTATAGTCCGTAGGCTGAGATATGTCATGATATGAGTATTACAATTCTTATGACACAAAATGTGTTATTTTGATAATTTTTTTGAATGAGAGCAATTTGTAATTTGGGCAACATTGCCTGAAAGTGTGTGTTCACTTTCGTTAATTTGTATATAGAAATGATTGTTGCAAAGAATTGCACACAATGATATTCTTCATGTAGAAAGTTTGAATTTATATAGTTGAGCAAAAATGCGGAAATGCAGTATGATCAAATAAGTGTTATATGTATTTGTATCTTTTCAGAAGAGGCATATGTTGTGAGGTTTCCTGGCAACATTAGCCTCACATGAATAGACGCAAACAAAAGAAAGTTTAATGTAAATTACTAAATGTTTCAGTAGTGCTACCTTTGTCTTGTTTTGTCTGTCTTGTATTGTCTTGTTGTGTACACATAGTATATAGTCACCGATGATGACTATTTAATTTTAAAGGGTCACAAAAACGTGATTTCTTTGAAATAAGAAAAATATGTTTCCGTATGAAACATCGAAATTGGAAGGAAATTTTCCAATTCTTTTGCGCTTCAACTTTTGATGAAACCTTTAGACCGCACACGTTAATCGGAGGATTATGTATGAGAGTGTGTGTGTTTGTGTTAGGCCATTTAAGGGATCCCGTATGCGTGTTTGTTCAAAAAAATCCCTATTTACCGTGTGAGCGTAATCACTTGGAATTTAATCGCGTGAATTCCGGGTTAATACGGTCGCAGGTTTCCACAGGTTTGGCGTCGCAGAAGATTAATAATAAATTTATATTTAAGGCCACTCGTTAAAAAATAAAATAACATTCTCGGGTAGTTAAAATTATACAACCTGATAATAGATGCCGTCAATTTGGCAGACGGAAACATGGATAAAAGCAGATGTTAAATTTTGAGACGAAATAAATAATTCGTTTCTCAAAACTATTGATTTCACCCAGCATTTTTTAGGTCAATTGCCAGGTGTCAATTTTTGTAGGAAGGGCATATGTTGTGACGCCGATTTACTATTTATTCTGGATATTTCAATTCCTTTTATTTAGGCCACGATTGACTGGAACTAGCAACACTGTTTGGCCGTGTCGAAAACCGATTTCGATAACTGGCCACGCCAACACTGACTAATTCCTGTCGACGCATCACGCTGAGAAGTCATGTTTTAATTTACTCTATTCAAGAATATTCCTACGTGCGGGTTTTCTGATATTTACACAGAAACTCAGATTGCAGCGATGTCACTTTAGTTATGATTTAGTAAAAGATTGCTGGGTGTGCCATATATGATATCTGAGTAAGTGAACCGTTCATTTATTAATAAATAACATTATATATATATATAGTAAACTTAAAAAGCTTGTCCGTTATGATTATTCTGTGTGTTTTGGTCCCCTCTCCGCCTTGCAAGTTATTCCTCAGTCACGTCATAAAAATAGCCTAGCTGCTCTTCAGCTACACCCACATACATGTACTATTCTAAATGTATTTCCATAACTCGAGATTAGACTGTTTAAACGAATCCACATATTTTGCTCAAAATACCTCATCTTTGGGCAAAATTCCTTATTTGTGGGCACATTTAAAAAAGTAGATAGTCTATTGCCCGGGGGGGGGGGGGGGTTCTCACATTGATATAGTATACGTATACTACGTGCCTGCCTTTTGGGGTGCCTTTTCGCAAAAATTGGTATAGCGATGGGGTGGTTTTCATCACACACCAAAGCGCCCAATTGGCATAAATTGGGTATATTTTGAGGCATTTTTTTGTAAAAAGCACCCAATTTGTGCAAAATTGGGTGCTTTTCTTACCAAATTGGTATATTGATAGTTATAGTTTATTGTCACCAAATCGCAGCTTAAAGCTGAATTACATGGTTATTACATTGGTATAAAAACATCAAATTGCACATAGAAATGTATACAAAGATAACAACAAAATTGAAAATTAAAAAAGCTAAAAGAGATTAAAAGGTATCAAAAATACATAGATAATTTTAAAAAGGTTGTATACATGCTAAGTGGGAAATTGTCCAAAAAGCCAGAAATTGGCCAAAAAGTAGGTATAGAGAAAGTCACATTTTCGAAGTCCGGCAGGCACATCCACGTACGATTTTGGCGCGAAAGTAATTATCGGGACATTTATGCATAATTTGATATAAATGAATGGTTACCATGGTTACAATTAAAAGTAATACAATATACTTTTGTTAAACACGGTAACACATATAGTGAATGAATTTATGAATACAATCATGTCAAAAAATAGGTCGTAAGGTACCTGATTTGCATTTTTGAGATTTGAATAATTAATTAGCTAATTTGCATATTTGATATCGAACTGATTGTCAGTTTAAAAGATACATCTATAGCACAGTTATCCATCATACCAAATGTCATTAGGAATAATTTAGATACCTTTTTCGAACCATGGTGTTTGAGCTCCGTAGCTTTCGAGGTCATCACCATCCCTTCATTCAGCGTAGTGTTTACTTCCCTCCACTTGTCACATGACCACCTTTTGGGCGATCACATGACAGCAGGTCATCGTAGATGGCGGGTAGGTCGTCGTAGCCGGTGTCTCGGTTGAGGGCCGGTTTCAGTGTCCTAATTTCAATAGCCTCTCTGATTTTGCGTTTCCAAAACTGATCTTCTCTGGCGATCACTTGGACGTCGTCAAGCTTGATTTTGTGCTTGAAGTCTTTAAAGACAAAAAAGTCTTTATTTTCCATCAGAAATGTCCGGTTTTCAAAATCTAAAATTCCTAAGAAAGCTGGGCGTTTGTGCAAGATATATATATGAAAACGGTTTGGACAATATCAATAAAGTTCATACCGCAAAAAAATCGTATTACCTCGGTATAGATCATTCTGGGACACCCTGTATATACTGTATACTGTACTCATGTTTTAATATAATCAAGTATGTTTTTCCACCATTTGTGGTCTTATTCTTTCAATACTTAATCTACAACATCTACTCTACAATATTTAAAATTGATGGTGTTTTTTAAACTATGAACTTAATACAAATTCACCTTGTGCATGTGAATACTGTCCACGCGGCTATCGGTTTACCAAATATAAAACAGATTTGTTAGAAACCTTTCCCGACTTTCAAGGTCTATCTCAAGGAATACTGAGCCAATACTAGCCATGTGTGTACTTATTTTAACGCATTTCTCATTGTGATTCCAAACGTGGCAATTAATTTCAACAATGTTGACATTTTTTTTTCAATTTTGGAATGTCGTCTGCAGACGCCTGACGGCGTGGAAAGTGTTAACCTTCAAAATTATCAACAGCAAGGTTTCATTCTAGTTGATTAGGCATACATCTTAAAGTGGGATAATATTTGTTTTAATCTTGTGATGTTTACTTTGCTAATTATTTGTACATATATGCGGTCGTGATATATCATCAGTATGTCCCCTTGTTTTGTTAATAGACCCTTTACCAGTAATGTCATTTCGTGGGTATTTTTACAAAACATTGCATGATAGGCAATATATCATATGTTAACACATGATCGCTGCTCGTATACCATTATGCAAAACAGATTTGTCAGAAACCTTTGCCAACTTTCAAAGTCTTATTTCAAGAATGACTGAGCCAATTTCTGGTGTTACCTTCATGTAAGGGATCACGAAAATAACAACACTTAGTGAATCACGAAAATATTCTAACATACTACTTAATACTGGGTACTGTTAATACTAAAAGTATAGTTATGTAATGTATATATAACTAATGCTACGATCTATTACTAGCATAAATAGTATTACTATATATATATATATTATTAATATTATTTATATTATTATTATTATTACTATTATTAGTACATCGGGGGTTGGGGCATTGGGGATTCTGTGGCAAGCTCTTGATTAACCTTTCATATAGTAGTTCCTGTGTTCTATGAATAGTATTACTATATATATATATATTATTAATATTATTTATATTATTATTATTATTACTATTATTAGTACATCGGGGGTTGGGGCATTGGGGATTCTGTGGCAAGCTCTTGATCAACCTTTCATATAGTAATTCCTGTGTTCTATGAATAGTATTACTATATATATATATATTATTAATATTAATTATATTATTATTATTATTATTATTACTATTATTAGTACATCGGGGGTTGAGGCATTGGGGATTCTGTGGCAAGCTCTTGATTAACCTTTCATATGGTAGTTCCTGTGTTTTATGAATAGTATTACTATATATATATATTATTAATATTATTTATATTATTATTATTATTATTACTATTATTAGTACATCGGGGGTTGGGGCATTGGGGATTCTGTGGCAAGCTCTTGATCAACCTTTCATATAGTAGTTCCTGTGTTCTATGAATAGTATTACAATATATATATTATTAATATTATTTATATTATTATTATTACTATTATTAGTACATCAGGGGTTGGGGCATTGGGGATTCTGTGGCAAGCTCTTGATTAACCTTTCATATGGTAGTTCCTGTGTTTTATGAATAGTATTACTATATATATATATTATTAATATTATTTATATTATCATTATTATTACTATTATTAGTACATCGGGGGTTGGGGCATTGGGGATTCTGTGGCAAGCTCTTGATTGACCTTTCATATGGTAGTTCCTGTGTTTTATGAATAGTATTACTATATATATATATTATTAATATTATTTATATCATCATTATTATTACTATTATTAGTACATCGGGGGTTGGGGCATTGGGGATTCTGTGGCAAGCTCTTGATTGACCTTTCATATGGTAGTTCCTGTGTTTTATGAATAGTATTACTATATATATATATATATTATTAATATTATTTATATTATCATTATTATTACTATTATTAGTACATCGGGGGTTGGGGCATTGGGGATTCTGTGGCAAGCTCTTGATTAACCTTTCATATAGTAGTTCCTGTGTTTTATGAATAGTATTACTATATATATATATTATTAATATTATTTATATTATTATTATTATTACTATTATTAGTACATCGGGGGTTGGGGCAATGGGGATTCTGTGGCAAGCTCTTGATTAACCTTTCATATGGTAGTTCCTGTGTTTTATGAATAGTATTACTATATATATATAGTATTAATATTATTATATTATTATTATTATTATTATTACTATTATTAGTACATCGGGGGTTGGGGCAATGGGGATTCTGTGGCAAGCTCTTGATTAACCTTTCATATGGTAGTTCCTGTGTTTTATGAATAGTATTACTATATATATATATTATTAATATTATTTATATTATCATTATTATTACTATTATTAGTACATCGGGGGTTGGGGCATTGGGGATTCTGTGGCAAGCTCTTGATTAACCTTTCATATAGTAGTTCCTGTGTCTTATGAATAGTATTACTATATATATATATTATTAATATTATTTATATTATTATTATTATTACTATTATTAGTACATCGGGGGTTGGGGCAATGGGGATTCTGTGGCAAGCTCTTGATTAACCTTTCATATGGTAGTTCCTGTGTTTTATGAATAGTATTACTATATATATATATATATATATATTATTAATATTATTTATATTATCATTATTATTACTATTA
>CM069457.1:47684064-47746564 GCA_035610835.1 Ophiura sarsii | reverse complement strand
TAGTATTACTATATATATATATATATTATTAATATTATTTATATTATTATTATTATTACTATTATTAGTACATCGGGGGTTGGGGCATTGGGGATTCTGTGGCAAGCTCTTGATTAACCTTTCATATAGTAGTTCCTGTATTTTATGAATAGTATTACTATATATATAATTAATATTATTTATATTATTATTATTATTATTATTTCGGATTAATGAGGCCCGTCTGAATTAATCCAATTTAACTTCCGGTTACTTCATCATCTCTCGGCCAGGTCTTGGTAAAGTCTAAGTGTTTCCCTCCTTTTTCTGCGTTTGCGAGATACCTGGCCGGGAAACTATTTCTGCTCGCGATTTTATGCTTATTTCAACCCTTTCCATGCGATTCTGGGGGAAAACGTCTCATGATAGTACTGTATAACAACGTTGAGATTATAACCATAAGGAGAGTGGTTTGATTTGATCACATATTTAACACAAATATCGGATTAACTTTCAAGCGAGAAATAGTCTACGTCATTGCATCGGACTCCTAATAATAAGTTATTTTGGGACTTAACCAACCGATAAGTTTTATAAAACGGTCCACGATTATACGGTCCACGATTATACGGTCCACGATTATACTCGGCCAGGCAAAGGCATAACGACTCTTGGAAATACGAAATGACACTGTAAAAGATTGCTGTAACGGTGACTTAGTTCGGCAAAAATAAAATATTATTCAATGTACAATTTTATAATTCAAAACGGAGGAAATAGAAGCTACGTCAGCCAAATTTGACGTAACATCTGCCGCATCGAGTGTGTTCAAGCGGGACATCTTACGACGCATCAGGCAACCACAGATCATCCACAAAACCAGGGACAAAACCAACCAGTTATTGCAAGTTAAGTAATCAACTAGTAAATAGATTTATTTAACTAAAAATTTAAATAATAAGGTTATATTATTGTAGCTATTGGCGTATAAGATTCAGAACTAGGGATAAACCTGTTGCCAGAATAAGCAACACAAATATCTCACAACGCTATTATTAAACACGAAGGTGGTTGTGACATAATGACTTACTTTGCAACGGGATTCTCGTAGATCCAAGTTGCCAAATGGGCCACTTGAACGAGTTATTGGCAACCCGGTCAATTGATGGTCGTTTTCTCCCCGCTAGGGTTCTTTTGGAGACGTGAACAAGTCTAAGCATTCCAAAGTGATACGTGTTGCCAGTTTCAACACAGGGCGTAAAAGTTCAGTAGTTTAATCTCGAAGCTGGGTTAGGGAGAGTTCGAGGATTGCGTTCAAAATATTTTTCTATATCAGCCGAGATGCCATAGACGTGGGTCGCGTTCTCATTTCCCGCCATCACATTCCAATTTACCAGGGTCGTTTTGGACTTTGGTAGCATAGCCACATGCATTTTATCCGTTAGTCGGGTGGTCCCAAAGGGGGTTTCAAGTACAAGGCTAAGTAACTACGTTCAACGGCATTGTATGCAGCACTTGAATAGTAGGGCCTACAGGCAGCTATTATATTTTCAATATATCAGTGAAGCATCGAGGGTCTTTAATAATATAGGGATTGGTATCCATCAGCACAACAGATAGGAAACACAGCTATACGTTTACAGTTCCTAGTGAATTCTACTGTAAGCGCGATATAAATAAATAATTAATTAATAAATTAAGTATTAATCAAAATAAATAAATGTAAACATAGAGGTAACAAACATGATCCATTGATCAGAAACTATCAATTTGGTGGAAGTATATCGAACGGCATGATATTCATACCTATGTCCTATTTTATGTCGCAGGGCCATCATGGCTCCAAAACAGTCAGACGGAAGGCTGAAGAGAAACAGGCAGCAGCGAGCTACGGAAATAGCCCAAGGTCCATCATGGCTTGAAAACGAAAGGCTCCAAAACAAACAGATGGGAGGCTGAAGCGAAACAGGCAGCAGCGAGCTACGGAAACCCAGGGTTAAGGAGAGCATGATTATTGTGTATGACGATACATCTGAGCTTATCCAAGCAAACATGAATTTACAACAAACGGCAGAGCTGTCACTGTAACGGGAGAGATTTGGTTTGCTAGCAGTCATTAATACCCTTTAATTAATTGTAATTTGAAGTATTTACAATTATGTAGTTATATCATACTGCTATTAAAAGCACCCGCGTAATCTTCTCCTATAAAACCTCATATTACTATACCACGCAGACACATTGCAATCACCTCTGATCCCGGTACCATGCAATTCGAGTTCAAGGGCAGTAGTAGCCTGTTTTTAAAATAGCCTGAGAGTATGTTGTCGCTGGTCCTATTGTAAGAAAGTGTAGCTAGTATACACTCTCAGGTATATAACTGAATTTGGTCCCCGGGTTAAGTGACTTACCAAACTGTCCCCTACACCAGATGCCTAGGCATCTGCTAGGCATCTGAATCGAACAGGGCCAGGGTATTGCTTTGGATAAAAGCCAAGTTCAACGTATTAATTATTATGCTACAATGAAACTTTGAATCCAAACTTGCGACTATAGTTACCATGGTAACTGAAGGGTCTAATACGGTTGCATTGGAAACTTTCACTATATAAATCTGTCCTGTAATTATAGGCTAAAATTATAGTCAATAAAATGCTCCACGTTACCTATGGCATGATTCAAAGTTCATTGTTGCAGTAGTTTAATCTAATTTTTTCTTGAAATAGGGCACATTATTAATGTTAATTGAGTTTTAAATTTATTTTGAAATCAGGCTTTGTCAGTTTAGGACAGACAGTTAATAATCCCGGATGTATTAGGCTTTATCAGTTCAGGACAAACAGTTAATACTTCTCGAAGGTACCTAATGTCATAATTAATTGTATTGACTTAGAATTTTTTCGAATCATGTCAAACATCTCACGCATTGTTTTATACGCTGTGTTGAATGGTATTAGTTGTTAACTTTTCATACAGTTTCACAGTTATAATAGTGAATTTCATTTGACGTTTGGCATAATATCTGGGAGGGCATGCTTAGGTCATACCTAAATTCTGTTTGCATCGCGGTTTATGTGTTTACTCTGGTTACAGGTAATGGTATTGCTACAAATGCAATAGTGTTCAAGCTGAACTTAAGTTGAACTTCCCATTGGTACGGTTACTAAATGACTATACTGAATTCACTTCAACTTGAAGTCATATGAGCTATTGAAATAGTGAACATGTTGACAAGCTATTGAAAAGCGGGTGTTTTTTCGTTCAAGTCATACTGAATAATCTTAATTTAATTTGGCAACATTAGGAATTGGGTTTAGGCCAGAGTTGCAAAATGGTGTTTATCATAATGTGGGTGTACAACTTTGGTATAGTTATAGTACACAATATACTTTAAGTTGAACATATCGTATGTAGACAACCGAACCGAATGAATGTGACCTTAACGTGTTTGATGAATTAATGCTCAGCGTAGTTTGTTTGATTTTAGTAACAGACTATAGTTGTACTTAACACAAATATAATTACTGTGTGAATATAGTAATTGAATAGTTTTGAGAACCAATTTTGTTGTTGTTTTTCTTGTTAGGTTTATGGGCAGGCATTTTGGTATTCATTATGATTTTGAATGGTAGATATAGGGCGAGCTATTGACAGTAGGGAATTTAGTGGGTAATGTGTTCGATGAATTAATGTTCAGCGTAGTTTGTGTGAGTTTAGTAACAGACATTAGTTACTTGACACAAATATATTGTTTACTGTAGTAATTGAATAGTTTTGAGAACCAACATTTTTCTTGTTAGTTTTATGGGCAAGCATTTTGTATTCATTATGATTTTGAATGGTAGATATAGGGCGAGCTATTGACAGTAGGGATTTTAGCGTATCCTACTATCGACAGTCTGGCAGATAATCCTAATATACAAGCACAGGCGTATTACCATCTATTTGATTGGCTGTACGTACTAAACCATTGGCAGTTACTAAACCTATCAATAACATAGTATAACCTTTAAACTTTGCTCTCATTTTAGACTCCAGTAGATGCTGATGATAGGCGGCTTGAGCAGGTTATTAACCTACAAATACAGCGGAGACAAGTTTGTTAAGTTGATGAAACCTAAAGAGGGCGCGGGTTCATGACAAATAGAAGGGGTCCAAGAGGCAGTAGTGTCAATTCACAGGGGACATATCTAGCTTATCATCTGGGAAATAAGAGCCATGAACTGATAGGGGTGTGCCGCCATTGTTTTACACACCATCGTGGCTCGATAACGGTATCGATACTTAGGTTTTATAGCGGTGCTTGGACAAGGCTTTAACAGAACTAGTTTTAAACCTATCCGATTAGTGTATGAAAAGATCATAGGGATGACTTCATTTGCTTATTTGTTTGTTTGTTTGTTTACACGGTCGGTCCATACGGACGCACGCATGGGTCCTGAAGGGACTATGCTCAAGCAAAATGCTCAGGCCAGACTTAAAAAGCCTATATAAGCATGCTGGCTGAATGAAATGAAAGTTAGAAAAGATGGGAGGAAAGAATGAAGTAAAAAGAGCCACTTCCAACAAATAAAGTTAACAATTTTGCTGTCAGCCTTGGACAAGAGGAAAGAATAGTCTTGATCCAATCTCATTTACCACACGGGCTTTAATTTACCAGAATGAAGGGTCTAAGTTGAAGGGAGCACGATGCGGAAATTCCCCAATTAACGGATAGCTAGAATTATAGCCTCGCCTTGGTGGGGCAAAATCGCTTAAGGGAATTCGTTTGGCCTTCGGTTCGAATTACATAATAATATAACATCCCTCTGGGTGACAGATTTGGCTTGATTGCGTCAACAAATTTAATATTTGCCTTTTTGTTTGGTGTTATACCGAATCCCCAGAGGATGTAATGTTCAATTCATTCAATTGATTATGAGTTAATACGCACAGTTTACAGGAATCGACTGATTGAATATTGATTTCCATTTCTTCCTTCAATCTGTGTGTAAAGTGTTTTAGTAATGCTACGTGAGACTTGAACCAGTGTGGTTAATAGAGAAATAGGCACGATCGAATCGCTATTGTATTTCCTATCATTATACCGGACCAAGTTGGGTCTTTGACTCTTTCCATTGGGCGACTTAACATCACAATTTATATGGCTCTTATATGTCAGGAAACTCACTATCTCCTGAGCCGGTAAGTTCATTATGATATGGACGTTGTGTGCTCACGAAATAAAACTATGACAATCATGCAATACGTTTTGTCCGGTAGTTATCACTAAGGTGATGGCATGTATCAACAATCGAGCCATTTGGTGCGACAGACGGAACTTCATTGCTTCGCGAGCTTTTCGTGGTTCCGCTCACGCGATCGGTAACTTCGTGCGTAGCTGTCGGGAGCTAGGTATTTCGAATCACGTTACAATTTGTATGATTCAATTAGAGAACAGTTGTTTAATTTGTGAGAATTTTAAATTTACCCACCCAACCCACTCTAATATATTAGTTCGAGTTTCTCTTTTCAGATTTGGTTTACGCGTTTACCGTCTAAGTTGACTGTCTCTGTGATACCAGGAAGACTGTATAGTTGGATCCTGGTTGACTGGTTTTTCCTAACCATGATCTGAAATCGTTTTGAAGGGTTGGTATAGATACTGATTATCCCAGAGGTGACTAGTTTTAGTCCAGGCCTTTGGTTAAGTTTTTGGCGGATGGCACCAGTGCACTTTTCTACGAAGATAGCAACGTGTGTTTTTATCCTCATCCGCTCGCTGCTGTTGGCCGTCGGCCATAGGTCAGGTCACAGCCCTTTGGCCTTCGGTTGGCCCCCTGGGGAGGAGGGGCGATAGCAAATATACAATGGACTTATAAAGGAAGCATATCAATATATCAACGTATAATGGAAATATATTAGACTTTCAGTGGACCCGCGTAATACGCGTAAGAGATATGGCGTAATGTCCTCCGCAGTTTAGCGGACTGGATTCGGTATCGATGGTGATTGCTGCCATGCGACAAATATTATGATAGTCTTCCGTAGTTTAGCGGAGCGCCTTGCTTCATTCTGGTGAGGGCTGCCAGACAATTATGATGACTATTATTAAAGTCCTTCGTAGTTAGCGGAACGGATTGGGTTCTGGTGAGGCTGCCAGATGATTATGCTTGATGACTATTATTAAAGTCCTCCGTAGTTTAGCGGAACGGCTTGGGTTCTGGTGAGGCTGCCAGACGATTATAATGACAGTGGATGTCAGAACATAGTGAAATTACCTGATCAACCAATGAAATAAAAAGTCAAATTCTCGCAAATTTGACGCAGAACCGCATATCAGAGTCTTGTGTTATAAAGTAACCTAAGAGTTAATTCGGATTAATGAGGCCCGTCTGAATTAATCCAATTTAACTTCCGGTTACTTCATCATCTCTCGGCCAGGTCTTGGTAAAGTCTAAGTGTTTCCCTCCTTTTTCTGCGTTTGCGAGATACCTGGCCGGAACTATTTCTGCTCGCGATTTTACCTCCCACCCACCCCGTGTCAGAATAGGACCCTATGATGGCCCCCTGGGGAGGAGGGGCGATAGCAAATATACAATGGACTTATAAAGGAAGCATATCAATATATCAACGTATAATGGAAATATATTAGACTTTCAGTGGACCCGCGTAATACGCGTAAGAGATATGGCGTAATGTCCTCCGCAGTTTAGCGGACTGGATTCGGTATCGATGGTGATTGCTGCCATGCGACAAATATTATGATAGTCTTCCGTAGTTTAGCGGAGCGCCTTGCTTCATTCTGGTAAGGGCTGCCAGACAATTATGATGACTATTATTAAAGTCCTTCGTAGTTAGCGGAACGGATTGGGTTCTGGTGAGGCTGCCAGATGATTATGCTTGATGACTATTATTAAAGTCCTCCGTAGTTTAGCGGAACGGCTTGGGTTCTGGTGAGGCTGCCAGACGATTATAATGACAGTGGATGTCAGAACATAGTGAAATTACCTGATCAACCAATGAAATAAAAAGTCAAATTCTCGCAAATTTGACGCAGAACCGCATATCAGAGTCTTGTGTTATAAAGTAACCTAAGAGTTAATACTATTATTAGTACATCGGGTGTTGGGGCAATGGGGATTCTGTGGCAAGCTCTTGATTAACCTTTCATATGGTAGTTCCTGTGTTTTATGAATAGTATTACTATATATAATATTATTAATATTATTTATATTATCATTATTATTACTATTAATAGTACATCGGGGGTTGGGGCATTGGGGATTCTGTGGCAAGCTCTTGATTAACCTTTCATATAGTAGTTCCTGTGTTTTATGAATAGTATTACTATATATATATATTATTAATATTATTTATATTATTATTATTATTACTATTATTAGTACATCGGGGGTTGGGGCAATGGGGATTCTGTGGCAAGCTCTTGATTAACCTTTCATATGGTAGTTCCTGTGTTTTATGAATAGTATTACTATATATATATATATTATTAATATTATCATTATTATTACTATTATTAGTACATCGGGGGTTGGGGCATTGGGGATTCTGTGGCAAGCTCTTGATTAACCTTTCATATAGTAGTTCCTGTGTTTTATGAATAGTATTACTATATATATATTATTAATATTATTTATATTATTATTATTATTACTATTATTAGTACATCGGGGGTTGGGGCATTGGGGATTCTGTGGCAAGCTCTTGATTAACCTTTCATATAGTAGTTCCTGTGTTTTATGAATAGTATTACTATATATATAATTAATATTATTTATATTATTATTATTATTATTACTATTATTAGTACATCGGGTGTTGGGGCAATGGGGATTCTGTGGCAAGCTCTTGATTAACCTTTCATATAGTAGTTCCTGTGTTTTATGAATAGTATTACTATATATATATATATATAAGTATATTATTAATATTATTTATATTATTACTATTATTACTATTATTAGTACATCGGGGGTTGGGGCATTGGGGATTCTGTGGCAAGCTCTTGATTAACCTCTCATATAGTAGTTCCTGTATTTTATGAATAGTATTACTATATATATAATTAATATTATTTATATTATTATTATTATTATTACTATTATTATTAGTACATCGGGTGTTGGGGCAATGGGGATTCTGTGGCAAGCTCTTGATTAACCTTTCATATGGTAGTTCCTGTGTTTTATGAATAGTATTACTATATATAATATTATTAATATTATTTATATTATCATTATTATTACTATTATTAGTACATCGGGGGTTGGGGCATTGGGGATTCTGTGGCAAGCTCTTGATTAACCTTTCATATAGTAGTTCCTGTGTTTTATGAATAGTATTACTATATATATATATTATTAATATTAGTTATATTATTATTATTATTACTATTATTAGTACATCGGGGGTTGGGGCAATGGGGATTCTGTGGCAAGCTCTTGATTAACCTTTCATATGGTAGTTCCTGTGTTTTATGAATAGTATTACTATATATATATATATATTATTAATATTATCATTATTATTACTATTATTAGTACATCGGGGGTTGGGGCATTGGGGATTCTGTGGCAAGCTCTTGATTAACCTTTCATATAGTAGTTCCTGTGTTTTATGAATAGTATTACTATATATATATATAATATATATATATATTATTAATATTATCATTATTATTACTATTATTAGTACATCGGGGGTTGGGGCATTGGGGATTCTGTGGCAAGCTCTTGATTAACCTTTCATATAGTAGTTCCTGTGTTTTATGAATAGTATTACTATATATATATTATTAATATTATTTATATTATTATTAGTAGTAGTAGTAGTAGTACATCGAGGGTTGGGGCATTGGGGATTCTGTGGCAAGCTCTTGATTAACCTTTCATATAGTAGTTCCTGTGTTTTATGAATAGTATTACTATATATATAATTAATATTATTTATATTATTATTATTATTATTACTATTATTAGTACATCGGGTGTTGGGGCAATGGGGATTCTGTGGCATGCTCTTGATTAACCTTTCATATGGTAGTTCCTGTGTTTTATGAATAGTATTACTATATATAATATTATGATGAAAACAAGCAGTAAATTAAGAATTATTTATACATAGTAACTGGCAGTTTCATGCACACCAACCACACAGGGTGGTGGCAATCTTCAGACTGAAGTACATCTAATTATAAAATAGTCAACAGTAATAATATTGTAATACAGCATATCCAAGTTATTGACATACATAAGTGGAATATCAATAATCCATAATAGGTGTGAAAGTCATTCTCCAGATAGGATAATCCATTATGAGTTGTATAGGTAAAAAGTAAATCACAAGATTAGGTATAGGTAATCCCTGGGGTAATCACTAATCAGTCATAAAGATGGATCATAATAATGAAAAATGAAAACAATAGTCAATAGAGAACAGGATGAGCTGGTAGTCTGGTAAATATGGCCATCCAGAAAAAACATTACGTTACGCCAAAAACATTGAGTTTGTGTTTCCGTTTGTGTCTGCACATAGAGTATAGTTCCGAGCGTTTGTTTAGAGTACATATCCTGGGTGCAGTCATGATGTGGAACTTCTCCGCGATGCATAGGTTGCAGCGCTTTGAGGCCGGGTTGTATGGAGTCGCGTGTTGGATGATGGACCATTTGATATGGAATGCGTCTTTTTTGCGTTTTAGATTCCAGATGAATTTGGATAGTTCCGATGCAAGAGACTTTGATTCATCCTTAAATGAATGGGTGTGGTTACCAAGTCTCTCCTTGAAGGTGGTGCTTGTAAGACCGATGTATTCCATTGATGGGGATGACGTGGGTTGGACGGTGGCTTTGTACACAATGTTTTTCACCAGACAATTTCCATCAAGAGGGCAGTTGACCTATACCTAATTTTGAAGTTTCACATCATGACTGCACCCAGGATATGTACTCTAAACAAACGCTCGGAACCAGGCGCGTACGCAGGATTTTGTGAAGGGGGGTGTTTTCGAAATATTTAAATAATGATTTCACTATCCATGCCTGCGCGAAGCGCTGGCCTGGACACGCTTGCGTGTCCCGGGGGGAGTTCGGGGGGAGTTCGAGGGGGGTATCCCCCCTCTAAATCAGGAGTTTTTTTGAAATTCACGGTTGAAAAGAACGCATTTCCTTGCATATTTTTGAACACTTATTGCAGGTTTATTCTTAGTTCAACGTTGCAATTTCTCACCAGTAACTCATGTGTTAACATCAAATCTTAATACTGACTGAGTTTCAACCCTAAAAACATCATTATATCATATACCGTAATCCGCATACAAGTTGGTTTTACCGGCGATCTCATTGGTTCAATGTGTGTCACATGACACGTGTTATTCTCCCTTTCAAGTTTAACTGACGGACAGAAAAAGCATCGACGCCTATAATACTCATTTCAATTTAGTTTCTTTAAGTATATCTATTTTTCTCTCTTTTCATTTTTATCCTGTCTTTTCCCTTCCTATTCTCTTATTTTTCTTTTCACCCCGCCGTGGAGGGGGTGTTTAATATGTGGTTAACCCTTTGAACCATAGCTGTCCCCGCCTGTTTGTAACCCTCACTGAGGGCAATGGCGTATCCAGGACTGTTTTGATGGGGGGCCAACAAAAACCCTGAAGCCATCTTGTTGATCTTAAAAATTTAAAAGTTGAACCTTATACGCGCGAAGCGCCCAAACATTGTGATTTTAACATTAAAAAGTAACGTATGACGTTTTTAACGTCCCCCACATAATATTTAGTATAGAAAATTTGGTGTGGATTGAGGGCCATTATAATATCAAAATCTCTATGAAACATGCGCGCGGAGCGCGCAAAATTTGGAGTTTTGAACTAAAAGGGTAATGAAAAAACTCTCCTGAAACCATCTTGTTAAGCTTGAAAAATGAAATATTGAAACCAATAGGCGCGCGGAGCTCGCAAAAAATTGCATTTCTAAAACATGGTCCAGTATGATAATAACGTCCCCCACATAATATTTAGAATTTTTGGTGTGGTTTGAGGGTCATAATAATGTTAAAACCTTTATTCGCGCGGAGCGAACAATTTGTTTGAGTTTTTGAATTAAAATTGGTCATGGAAAACTGTCCTGAAGCCACCTTGTTACGCTTAAATAATAAAATATTGAAATGAATACGCGCAAAGCGCACAAAAATTGCATTTTTAACATTATGGTCCAGTATGATAATAACGTCCCCCACCTAGTATTTAGCATTTTTGGTGTGGTTTTTGCATTAAAACTTTGGTCCAGTATGATGTTTTTAACGTCCCCCACATATTTAGAATATTTGGTGGGTCTGAGGGCCGATATAATGTTAAAACCCGCATAAAATATCCGCGCGTAGCGCGCAAATTTTTTAACTTCTTGGACTAAAATGGTCATGGAAAACTATCCTGAAGCCATCTTGTCAAGCTTGTATAATGAAACATTGAAACTAATGCGTGCGATGTACGCACAAATTGATATTTCTAACACTTAAATTGGTCCAACATAATATCTAGAATATTTGGCATGGTTTGAGGGCCATTATAATTTTAAAACCTGTAGAAAACACCCCCCATCGGTACTTAGTCTTTTCTCTTGCTCTTTCCCTTCTCCCTCTCCCAAAATATTCCATATTTGGGACATATATGCGCGCGAAAATGTTGCCAAAGATGTTGCAAATGACAATCTCAATCGACATACAGTCATTACTGGAGGGCCCCCCTCTCGACCCCCTCTGGTTACGCCACTGCCTCTCCCCTGTCTCCTCTCTCCCCCTCTCTTTTTCCTTCTCCTTTTCCTTCTCTTTTCCTCTCCTTTCCCCTTTTTATTTTTTAGGACAGACCCAAGGGGGGTGTTTCACACCCAAAACACCCCCCCCCCCCCCCCTGCGTACGCGCCTGCTCGGAACTATACTCTATGTGCAGGCACAAACGGAAACATAAACTCAATGCTTTTGGCGTAACGTAATGTTTTTTCTGGATGGCCATATTTACCAGACTACCAGCTCACACATCCTGTTTTTCTATTGACTATTGTTTTTATTTTTCATTATTATGATCCATCTTTATGACTGATTAGTGATTACCCCAGGGATTACCTATACCTAATCTTGTGATTTACTTTTCACCTATACAACTCATAATGGATTATCCTATCTGGAGAATGACTTTCACACCTATTATGGATTATTGATATTCCACTTATGTATGTCAATAACTTGGATATGCTGTATTACCATATTATTACTGTTGACTATTTTATAATTAGATGTACTTCAGTCTGAAGATTGCCACCACCCTGTGTGGTTGGTGTGCATGAAACTGCCAGTTACTATGTATAAATAATTCTTAATTTACTGCTTGTTTTCATCATAATATTAATAATATATATATATATATATATAGTAATACTATTCATGAGAACACAGGAATTTCTATATGAAAGGTTAATCAAGAGCTTGCCACAGAATCCCCAATGCTCCAACCCCCGATGTACTAATAAAAGTAATAATAATAATAATATAAACAATATTAATAATATATACATATAGTAATACTATTCATAGAACACAGGAATTTCTCTATGAAAGGTTATAATAATAATAATAATGGCATTTATAATGCGCCGTCAATCTAGGTAAAACTATTCCGAGGCGCAACATATAAAACAAAAATACAAATTAACATGAAAAATACATAAACAAGGATGATTTGCATATACATGTACACGTATATAATACAAAGAAATCAATTATAAACTGAGTCAAATAATCTTGTTTTTAACAAGTTCTTAAAAGAGTCAAGTGAATCACAGCATCTTAAATTATAAGGTAGTGAGTTCCAGAGAGTTGGTGCAGCAACCGAAAATGCGCGATCTCCAAATGAAGAAGTAGTCCATGGAACAACAAGTAAAAGTTTATCAGATGACCGGAGAGTACGTTTTGGATGATATGGAACAAGAAGATTAGCAATATAAGTTGGTGAAGTGCCATGCAAAGCTTTCCAAGTTAAAAGAAGAAGTTTGAAATGAATCCTTTCGCGAACAGGAAGCCAGTGGAGATCTTTCAAAATTGGAGTGATATGATCAAATTTCCTGGTCTTAGTGAGAATGCGAGTAATCAAGAGGTTAATCAAGAGCTTGCCACAGAATCCCCAATGCCCCAACCCCCGATGTACTAATAATAGTAATAATAATGATAATATAAATAATATTAATAATATTATATATAGTAATACTATTCATAAAACACAGGAACTACCATATGAAAGGTTAATCAAGAGCTTGCCACAGAATCCCCATTGCCCCAACACCCGATGTACTAATAATAGTAATAATAATAATAATATAAATAATATTAATTATATATATATAGTAATACTATTCATAAAACACAGGAACTACTATATGAAAGGTTAATCAAGAGCTTGCCACAGAATCCCCAATGCCCCAACCCCCGATGTACTAATAATAGTAATAATAATGATAATATAAATAATATTAATAATATATATATATAGTAATACTATTCATAAAACACAGGAACTACCATATGAAAGGTTAATCAAGAGCTTGCCACAGAATCCCCATTGCCCCAACCCCCGATGTATTAATAATAGTAATAATAATAATAATATAAATAATATTAATAATATATATATATATAGTAATACTATTCATAAAACACAGGAACTACTATATGAAGGTTAATCAAGAGCTTGCCACAGAATCCCCAATGCCCTAACCCCCGATGTACTAATAATAGTAATAATAATAATAATATTACTAACATTAATAATATATATATAGTAATACTATTCATAGAACACAGGAACTTCTATATGAAAGGTTAATCAAGAGCTTGCCACAGAATCCCCAATGCCCCAACCCCCGATGTACTAATAATAGTAATAATAATAATAATATAATAATATTAATACTATATAGTAATACTATTCATAGAACACAGGAATTTCTATATGAAAGGTTAATCAAGAGCTTGCCACAGAATCCCCAATGCCCCAACCCCCGATGTACTAATAATAGTAATAATAATAATAATATAAACAATATTAATAATATATATATATATAGTAATACTATTCATAGAACACAGGAATTTCTCTATGAAAGGTTTATCAAGAGCTTGCCACAGAATCCCCAATGCCCCAACCCCCGATGTACTAATAATAGTAATAATAATAATAATAAACAATATTAATAATATATATATATAGTAATACTATTCATAGAACACAGGAATTTCTCTATGAAAGGTTAATCAAGAGCTTGCCACAGAATCCCCAATGCCCCAACCCCCGATGTACTAATAATAGTAATACTAATAATAATATAAACAATATTAATAATATATATATATAGTAATACTATTCATAGAACACATGAATTTCTCTATGAAAGGTTAATCAAGAGCTTGCCACAGAATCCCCAATGCCCCAACCCCCGATGTACTAATAATAGTAGTAATAATAATAATAATATAAATAATATTAATACTATATAGTAATACTATTCATAGAACACAGGAATTTCTCTATGAAAGGTTAATCAAGAGCTTGCCACAGAATCCCCAATGCCCCAACCCCCGATGTACTAATAATAGTAATAATAATAATAATATAAACAATATTAATAATATATATATATAGTAATACTATTCATAGAACACAGGAATTTCTCTATGAAAGGTTAATCAAGAGCTTGCCACAGAATCCCCAATGCCCCAACCCCCGATGTACTAATAATAGTAATAATAATAATAATAATATAAATAATATTAATACTATATAGTAATACTATTCATAGAACACAGGAATTTCTCTATGAAAGGTTAATCAAGAGCTTGCCACAGAATCCCCAATGCCCCAACCCCCGATGTACTAATAATAGTAATAATAATGATAATATTAATAATATATATATATATATATAGTAATACTATTCATAAAACACAGGAACTACCATATGAAAGGTTAATCAAGAGCTTGCCACAGAATCCCCATTGCCCCAACCCCCGATGTACTAATAATAGTAATAATAATAATAATATAACTAATATTAATAATATATATATATAGTAATACTATTCATAAAACACAGGAACTACTATATGAAAGGTTAATCAAGAGCTTGCCACAGAATCCCCAATGCCCCAACCCCCGATGTACTAATAATAGTAATAATAATGATAATATAAATAATATAAATAATATTATATATAGTAATACTATTCATAAAACACAGGAACTACTATATGAAAGGTTAATCAAGAGCTTGCCACAGAATCCCCATTGCCCCAACCCCCGATGTACTAATAATAGTAATAATAATAATAATATAAATAATATTAATTATATTATATATAGTAATACTATTCATAAAACACAGGAACTACTATATGAGAGGTCAATCAAGAGCTTGCCACAGAATCCCCAATGCCCCAACCCCCGATGTACTAATAATAGTAATAATAATGATAATATAAATAATATTGTACTCTCTGCAGACGACTGCCACGCGGAATCTGTTAACGCACTGCCAATTGCCATAGTGACGAGATAAAACGAGTATTATTATACAGCAAGTTATGAAGAACAATTTCAAATTTACCACACTATATGACAACGCCAAATACATCGCACAAGAAGAAAAAAAATCACGGGATCTTATGAATTTGACGCCGAGAGTTAAATGGTATACAGTCATCAAATAAAGTAACTATACAGGTAATAAATGGGCTTCTAACTCAACAAATATATATCCTACCTAAAAAATATTAAATTATAAAGTTGTTGTAAAATTCATCTTCTTTAATATGAGATATTGCACGCTAGGATCGGGTGATTAAAGAGGAAATGACACTCCCAAATGTAAGTTGAAGTCCGATTTTCATTTTTACATTTTCTACACGCGGACCCATCTAGGGGTACCTTATCGATAACCGGTAGTGCGATTGGAGGATGCATGGGCAGGTTGGACAGTCGGCCGTATTGTTCCGAGGGATTAATACGTCACTTCTTCAATATTCAACCTATCCTAGCGTGCAATATTTCATATTAAAGAAGATAAATTTTTCAACAACTTTATTATTTAATATTTTTAGGTAGCATATGTATTTTTAGAGTTATAAGCGCATTTATTACCTGTCACGGCCTGCTGTTTGACTGTTCGATTTATAATTAAAATTATGGAATAACAAAAGATAACACAGTGGCCCAGTTATGGTTTGACCTGATTTAGGTAGCGCTAATGAATACCAGTAGGCTATACGGTGAAAATTTCACGAAAAGTGTTGGAGCCATTTTTAAATTATCGGCATTTTCTAATTTACACACATTTTACATGTAACTCTATGGGAAATGTGGCCGATGAGGGCGCTATTATAGTAAATAATAATATGCAAAGCTCTATTTCTCAGAAATGGCACCAACAAATGTTCTGATATTTCTACAAAAGATGACCAGTATAATCAGGTACTTGAATAAGTTAAAACCAGAACCGGGCCAGCAAGTTACGGTGTTCTCAGAATAAAACGGACAGATTGTGTGGGATCAAACAGCCGTATAGTTACTTTTTTGATGACTGTACATTACTCGAGCTTGTGCTACGCGGTCGGATTCCGCTCAATTCGTGACACAGTGGACATAGATACTGTCTGCTGACTGTTTATGGCTAGTGCCCTTTTCTTGCGATACTTTGCGACAATCTCCGGAATCGTATACAAATACGGGTTGATTGCAGAATTTATGGGCAGGACAAAAGTTACTGACCATGCGTAAACCGAAGGGGGCAATTCTATAACCCGTGCCTGAACTAGAATGCCGAGTAGGATTACTGGGGACCAGCAAGCGAAATCAGTTGCCACAATGGCTGTTACGTTAGTGGTAAGTTTAATCTGTTCATTCAAAGCTTGAGTGCGACCCGATTCTTTCGCTGACTTCATAATCGACCTAAATATCTCGATATAACACACCAGTATTATCAGGTAACACAGGCAGTTCAGGCCAAGAAAAAGTGCACTTGAAAAGTACAAGCCATTAACAAGACCCGTGAATTTGGTAGTGAATGTATGCCGATAATAATGTAGTCCTGTATGTTTCAGTCTAATGATCGTGTCCGTTTTTGTTGTTTGGTATGTTTTGGTTAAAGCCAGAGGCAAACCAATACACACATGCGAGTTATCGTAGAATTTAAAGTTTGTTCCAGCTAAAAATGATGGGACAACCCCCAAAACTATTGAACAAAGCCATAATAGTGCAGCAGTCACGATGGTTGACTGCTTACCCAATTTGGTCATAGAGTACGGGAACTTGATGCTCATATACCTATCTATGCTTATTAAGGTTACAAAGAAAACAGACGCTTCACTGGATATTATAGCGACTGCTCCAGTGACTCTACATGCAACGCCAGATCTCCAGGTTTCGGATTGCATGGGAAAGTATTCCCCATAGTAGATATCAGCGCATGCTATAATTACCATGTAAACACCCATCAGTGAATCGGATATAGCCAGGTTGTTAAGAAGCAAATCCTGTACTTTATACTTTTTAGTATTTTGCTTCCTCCAAAGCAAAACAAACACATTTCCACAGAGTGCATTGATACCAATGATCCACATCAAGATTACTAATGCCCTGTCGGATAACAGCCTATCACATGTGAGATATGGTGATCTGTTAGCAGACGCGCTGCAGATAACATCACCAGGCACGTAACACTCGCAAATCTCGTGCTGACTCACAAACAAATCCATATCTCTTGTAAGACCGGTGAATGAATCATAGGTTATATCTGTCAATACATTGTCTATTAGATTAAGGACTTGTAAGGCAGACAGGTGTTTAAAAGTTGGACATTCCTTTAGCCTATTATGGGATAATTCGATAAAACCAAGTTTGGTGGAATGTTGGAATATGTCGTAATCAAGATGGGATATTTGATTATGCGTCAAATTTAGAACTCGCAGATTTACCAACCCATGAAATACTCCCGCGCTTAGCTGCTCTACTTCGTTAAAACCTATCATGAAATATTCAAGATTTGTTAAATCGCGAAAAATATCATCAGGAAGTGTTACCAATTTGCCTCCGGTTATGTAAAGTATTCGCAGTTTATACAATTTATCGAATAGACGTGAATTCAGCGTTGTAAATTCGTTCCCGTACAAATACACTTCGTCTAGATTACCTAATCCCTCAAATAACTTACTCGGCACAGCGGTTAATTCATTCCAACCCAAAGATATATAAGTTAACGTTTCTACTCCATGAAAGGTTCTTTCGTCCAAGACTGTCAAGTCGTTTCCGTACATAACTATCTTATTGAAAAACGGTAACCCATTAAATAACCCAACTGGCAACGCCTTCAAATTGTTATAAAATATGGACACATTCTGCAGTTTGGTCAATCCACGAAATATATTGACATCGAGCGTGGTTATGTTGTTGTCATTCAGGTATAGTGTATGCAAATTATAAAGACCCCAAAAGCAATTGCTTTCTAGTTTTATTATATGGTTACCGGTAAGGTCTAAGTAAGACGTGCCAATTGGATAAACGATGAGTGCTTTTTGATCGCGCGGCAAAACATCACCGGGACAGTGAAAATCTACTTCTCTACGTTTTAAAGTGGCGTTACAATCGGACTGAAATTGAATGGTACAGAGGCCTTCCCCGTCTAACTCAACGCACGTGATTTGCTTCATATAGCCCTTAACCCTCTGGCAATGCGGTGCCTGATTTAGGCCTACCTGTGGTCTAGAAACACTGACGGGGTTCGATTCTGCACATCGAGGCCGCGGATTTGAATTTGATACACCTTCGATTTGGACACTAGCGTTACCTTGTAGATTAATAAGAAACCTCTCCGTAAGCAATGCCGCGCTACACACTTTGTCTTCCTCACTAATAACTACATATGGGTTTTTACAATGTACCAAATCCCCTTGTCTTTCAATGTACAGAAAACAGTTATCTTCATAATCTTTGCCGTCCACTATCTCGATAAGAGAGTGATATCCCTGTGAGACGTCCACTTGGACACGACAGGTGCGGCGTGAAGATCCATGTAAGATAAAAGTCCCCCCTCTAACTGGTAAACTGGAATTCCTTTCTTCAATGCGGCATAATGAGTCACTTACGTTGTCGGCAGTATGCCATAGAGGTTCAGCAAGTACGTGAGCAGTTGCTCCCAAGCTTATCGACGTCGTCATGTTGTACAATACAGGTGAGAGTATCATAACGGTCAGTCGCAGAATGAACCTTAAATTGCTAGACGCCATGATTAGTTGACAAAACGTAATGGTCAGCATCAGAGGTGTCGTTACGTCTGTTTTCTTTACTTGCACTGTTCAAAATCCGAGCATCCTTTAAATCAAGTATGATGATTATGAATTATAGTTGCAGATACTGTTCAAAGCCACATTAGAGTTGGTCTTGCTATATGGTCGAATCCAACGAAAAGTGTACACGTGATGTTCAGGCCTATAATAAAATAATCTATATCTTGACTATTTTATTTTTGTGTTATACGTATCCACCTCGATGAGACGCTTCGCGCCATATATAATATGACTAACTTCTATGCACAATTGGGCGTATGCGAGCAATAAACCTGCTATTTTTCACCCTTTTTACAAAATAGTTGTTAAGGTTTTATTTTAGACATATAACCGTTTAGATGAAAACGAGCTTAAGCGGAAATAATTTTACCTGTTTGATTGGTGGATATCTCAAGAATGCCTCTTGTAATTTTTGTTACTTTTGATCAATCCCCTGAATTGTTGTGATTTTTTTGGCTGTGGTAAGTTTTGAAGTTACCTACCAATACATGTTTTGTTAAATCTCACTTTCGGGGAAGAATTCGCCTGAGGTAGTGTAATTTGTGCTGTAAGGATACCTAAATATGTTAAATACTTAAATGCATTGTCCACATTCAAGTCGATTTTTTGATAAAGCTGTTAGAAATTTTAAAAGCGGAAACGATCGGTTTGGTAAAAAAAATGCATTACCTCCGAATACCTATTTAAAACACTGCCATTTTAATATAATCACAGATTAGTGAATGATATCTATAGAATAAGCGAAGTGTGATACAATGTACATGTGTGTCAAGTTTTATCATTTTGAAGGCAACATTTTTTGAAATATCAGCAATAAAAGGCTGTATTCGTAGGCAAATTTGAAATATGAACTTTTACCTTCAAATACAAATAACGATACCGTGGTTATTCCCTCTGTTGTTACATACTTGTATCGACTGGAATAAAGTAGAAATGTGCGCTGCGTTCGGCAAGCCACAGAGAAGTTTTGCATCAATCTTTCAGCTTTTGTAAGTAACTTTTCACAAAATTCTGTAGTTTGCGTACAAGTGCATCAATAATTTGTTGTTGTCTTAAAAGTTGATTGAATATAGCCTCCCTAT
Organism: Ophiura sarsii; assembly: GCA_035610835.1. Lineage (NCBI taxonomy): Eukaryota > Metazoa > Echinodermata > Ophiuroidea > Amphilepidida > Ophiuridae > Ophiura > Ophiura sarsii. Next base: position 47,726,123 of record CM069457.1, on the reverse strand, counting down.
GTCTCAATCTTGTTACTCCTATTAGTGTAGTTGTTTATGTTATTCACGCAAAGACATCCTCTGACTGTTGATTTAAATCGCAATGGGGGTGATTAATGTTTATATAAATAATCAGTAACAGCTTCTTGTGCATTGACTTCATGTTGTATTCGGAGGTAACATGTATATGTAGGCAACATTCAATAATATACACGGTGCATATTGGCCCTAATTGATTTTATTTTACATACAAGCAGTGCGCAATCATACAATCTGACTGGATATATTATTATATTTATATTTGTAGGGAAAAAATTAATATTCCCTTATTAAATGAAAATAGGAGGTGTTAATTTAAATAAAATGCATGGTGTAATCGCACTGGTTTTGCCGAGAACATATTTTTTGTTGGAGTTAGAGTGAATGAATGTTATTTATATCCATAAATTACACGTTGATCGTCTTAAAATGGGTACATTTAGTCATAATATCCATGAAATTTCGGCTTCATAATCAATTTTCTCATATTCCATTTTGTATTCGTAGGTAACCTATATATTAGTTAATGAGCATGGTACAATTCCTGTATTGTTTTTCGCTTTCATTCGCACCTTATATTATGTAAATATTTAGCAGGAATGTATAAGACGGGAATAATATCGTTTGGTGCGTAATATTGTTTTAAACCAGCTTGTCGATATGATGTATACGTAGTTAACCAACTTCCTCTGGAATTGCAGAGAAGTGACTACTGAGGTACATAATATTGACCATTTATGTAATTGTATTTGAAAAAAATGGAATTCATGTGTCACAAATATAAAATTGAACTTGCTTCATTTTTGCTCGGGCAGGTTGTGTAATGTCACCGAAACGTATTTTAAGGGAACAAGAAATTTAGTAAAACATTTTCCCTTTTTTTTAAAGGTGGGAGGTAATCAAGGGTAGGCCTAACTGATTTCAGTCTCAAATCAAGAATTGTTCATGAATAATGCTTCCGACATTCATTAATTAGTGTAATTGAACTAAGCAGTGGTTGATTTAAAAGAAAATCACAATGAAAGGCACATGCCCGACAATATCTCTGTCGTGGCAAACCTATTAGATTAGTGTTTTTAAATCAAACATCATTGAATTTTTAAACATAAAATTCCTATTTTGTCTACATCTGACAAAATATTTCATATTAGTGATTCTATGTCAAACGGAATCTGCCTCCGGTTGAAACTCGATAAAAACTTACTATGTACGACTTTTAGAATGATACAAATTCCAAACTAGGAAATTATATCTTAATTCTAATCTGACAACTGGATGTCTTGCTGTAAGTTGTATGTGCTTTATTCCGCGCGCTGTGGACTGAAATGCACGACATTTTAATATTCTAGAATTTGAACATGTTCGGCTCATATTAAACTTATATATATATAATATAAGGTCTGATATGAAATAATTTCAAAGTATATATTAAATGAATTAAAAAGCGATCTGGCTTTCGTGTTTAAAACAGCTATTCAAAATGATAACTGCTAGAAGACTCACTTGCCTCCTTCATTTAGAACAAATTGAGGAAGACAACCGGTTGTTTTATTGCTTAAAACAAATAACCTGACATTCAAAATTATGAATTACAGGCAAATCAAACTGTTTGCTAAAAGAAAACCGCTTGCTTTCTAATTAATGATGGCTCGAGGAAATGTTCAATAGTTGATTCGATCCAATACTTTGGATTCACACGGAAACTGAAACGTTCATTTTTAACATTCTAAAATGTCCTATAATAAACAAAGAGTAATTCTGTTCTACTAGATATTCATTCTCGTGACAAGAGAGAGATGAAGAACTAACTACACAAAGAATACAACAAGATCCACTAAACTTGTTAAGTAAAGATTACAAGGCTGAATGATCAGAGGTATCTTACTTAAAATGTTTCTATATGCTTAATATTTCATTATGTTTAGTTTTAATGATGAACATGCTTTTTACCAAATGAGATGAGTAAGAATATTATACTAGCGAGTTAATTGATTGTTTAACTATACCTTTACGAAATTTTAACCCAGTACGATATGTATGTTGTCATCATCTTGCCTTGTATCAGATGTTAAATATTACACACTTCTGACTGTTTTGTAGAAGTTAAACGCACATTCTTAATAATTGAATGTCAAGCAAGAAAGACACTTACAAAATTGGATGATCAGATACGTTAGCATAATAAAACATTTTCTGCCGTAATTATCATGTGTAAATTAATTTTAATCAACATTCCTTAACCAAATTAGATGATCAATAATACTAACAGTATAGGCCTAGTGAGTTTATTGATGTTTAGGATGTTTTCTTTTATATCTTAGAAATAGGAACATAGTTTTATATAATTTTAATGTTTATTTGGTTAATCTTGCTTTTTATTCAAATGTTGAATATTACGCAATTCTGATTGTTTTGTAAAAGCAGTGCTGAGCGCTCATTCTTATATTATCAACTTTTAACGTCAAGCAAGACACCTTTTTATTTTGCTGTGCGACATTCACCCTCACACGCGATTCAGGGCATAAAAACTACGTCGAGTACAATTTTGCCTCTTAAACATATGTAAAATCAAAGAATCCAACCGTTCTTAGTCAACGAAGTTAAAGTTGAGAACAATGTGTTACCTACGAATACTTTGATTATTGCAATATTAGCTACCGTGCTTTAAGTCTTAACATATTTTTCTCTTATAGGAATGCTTAACATTGTTGCCTGATATTTTGTTCTTAATAAACCTATTCAAAATCACAACTGAGAGTTAGATATTGTATATTTTTTCAACATTAACTTAATATTCTAGTATCTATTTAAAGTAAACTATTGGGGAATATGTCCATAATATTAGGATTTAAACATGTTTTAACATGTTTATTTAAAAACAAATATTGTTAACAACCCTGCATGATCATTTCACCCCCAAAATGCAGCATAAATTAAGTACAACATTAATTTATTACAGTTTTACTTCTCTTATACCTACGTATACATTAACTGTTACCTACGAATACAAAATGTCCACATTCCTCTATGTACTTAAGTTTCTGGCGCATGCTCAAAATTCTAAATTTTCCAGAAAGGGTCATTCCCCCTCTTTGAGGTACATGAAAACAAATGTTCATTAAAATCATCTTGGTGAAAGTATACAAAGTGACTCAACCTCATGTTTCAAAGTATTGAGAGCCTGAAAATGCTACCTAACTGTGTGAATCTAAAATGTAAAAAAAGATGAGTACCTGTACAAATATGTCCACTTTCTATCAGCATTAGCATCTTCTGAATACAATACAATCACAAATTTGAATGCAATATGTAAATAGGTAGAATAATCATCACTTAATCAAAATATGGTACTTGTATTTGTAGGTAACATTGAGAAGTGTACCTTCAACTTCATCATTCCGCCACGTAGTCAATTGGAGAGATTAGTGATGGCACTTTTTTTCCATACAAGCTTGATATGTTGACTTTGAGTGGGGAAAAGGAAAAAGAGATCGAAGCATTTTGAAACTGGAACCTAAAAATCTAGCCGTGTACACTTTTCGTTGGATTCGACCATATACATAGATAGAAGTCGTGTGTGGATATTCACCCCAAAGTCAAGTCACCAACTAGACTGCTGTGTACACTTAAACGCTAGCTCAGAGCAGGATCAACATACATGTACAGCAGTTGTCACTTGTCAGCATGTGACAAAATAAGAATATGAATGAAGATCTACCTCAAAATCCCATCATACAAGATCAGAAAGTGCAAGACAATATTCAGAGGCCATTGATTCTGATGTCCCAAAACGGGTGTCTGTCCTCGAATAGCACTTGAATACATCGACGAACGTACTCAACGGGCACAATTGAAGGAACCCAATGCGGTCACCATCGGCACAACACTAGGCTAGACGGCGATGGTTCAAAGTGGCAGCAAACACTTGATCAAATACGCGTTTAATACCAGGGTTGAATAGCTGCAGATGTCGCTGGTCGAGTCATAAGCAAAACCTGGTAATTCAAGCATAGAAATGTCCAAGAGCACAAGGTAGACGACGCATAATAATGAATGTATGGTGAATCATCAGTATTGGCGAATGTGATAGATACACTGCATACTCCTAGTTTAATACGATATTTATCACATTACATGATACTATTAATATTGTCCGAACTATAAATGCAATACCTCGGTATATCAAACGGCGAGTCTGCCTTGACGTATCCCGAAAATGTTTTCTTATTCCATGATTGAAAAGGGATGGTACACAAACATCTCTCTACCTGTCCACACCTTATGAGGAACTTTTGTAAAAAATAATGCATACCTGATGCACTTGCCATAGTACAACTGACCAATGAGAGTTCGCAGAGTTTTGCATCTGCGCAGATAGTATATATAGTCTCCGTCACTTTTTCTATTCGTCAATATACTTGGATTTCCATTGGTTGCATTTGCCTTAACCCTAACCTACCGTAGCACTACGATTCACTACGGCAAATAAAATCAATGTCCACGCGCATCATACAGCATTCGATTCGAAGACGTCATCAACCAAGCTGATATGTGTGTTCGAAATCGCAGCACGGGCTAGCGTTGTCAGGTTGGCCGAGTGATTAGGACGGCGGCGCGGTAATCGGTTGGTCCGGGGATCGAATCCCCGGGGTTTCTTGGCGATTATTTGGGTGGGGGTAGAGATGAGGTTGTCCAGAAAAAATCGCGTGGTCAAAATCGCAAATCTACCGACGGAGGCTCAGGTTTACCGACGGGATTATTTCAGGGGCACCCCCCCCCCCCCCCCACCCCCCTGGGTACGCCACTGCTCGCCACACGAGTCATAGCGTTCACTCTATGAACGAGTAGTAGCGAGTGAATAGATGGAACGTTTTTTTCACTTTTTCTCATTTAGAGTGACACACAAAACGTGTTTCACGCTTCATTCCATGTATGTCTTTAGAGGCCGGACTCTACATCGCTCCAGGCGGACCATGACTCCTTTCACATCGGAACCCTTTAGATATACGCCCGTGTGTGTTTTCTTGTATGTATATTATCCCTTCCAATCATTTTAAAGAGTCGCGCTCTCTCTTAACCAAACGTATTTGATAGGGATATGGCAAACCCTGCACGCAGTGCCCCTTTGAACGGCATTTACCCCGTCGAAATCTTTTTCATTAAAGAGCTTAGACCGAAAGAGTATACTTATTATAGTGTTTACATAGTCATTTCTTTCACGTTTCACCTCGTACTAACATATGAGGTAATTCAATCTAGCATGATCTTGCCATTGCGCAGCTAGTACGGCTAGAAAGCGAGTGTTATAAAATAAATCAATTACAACCTTGATAACACATTATTGCTGTACTAAAGATCATGTTTATTGCCAGGAGATGACGGGAACATACATACGCGTAAGAATTTACGCTCAATACATTATTAAATGTGATGCTCGACGAACTTAATTGCACCAGATTTCAATTCAGAAATTTGCAATTAAAGTAAACAATGATCGAAATGTGTATTATTTTATGTCCATGTGATCTTTGAAATGAAAATATATTGTGAAAATTTAACCCCTTCGGACATTTTGTGTACAATTGTACACACCAAGTTTTAGGACCCACTGTATACAAGTGGAATGCCATGGATGCATGCAGACACCATGTGCACAATTGTACCCCTATGCTCTATGCAGGGAATAAAGTTCAAGGTGGCGCGCCCTCACATATTTTCAGCTGAACTTCACATTCCAGGGTGACAGCACCGAGGATGAAACCAGACCTCAGGGCAGGTAATAACTCCTTCAAATTTGATATGAAATAACATAATGCACTAGTTAATTTCTACTCGACCCATAGAACATGTAGGTCACTATATTTGATTTAATGCTGCAGAAATTTTGGCTAGAGAATTTTGGCAAAATGTGTGTGTACAATTTACACAGTGTGTCTTACCCGTCTAATTTGTCAGAACATTGTAAGTAATTTGATGCTGTACTGATGATACTTCAATATTAGAGTCATTTCCATGAGATCCGTTTGTTTTCTTGATGGATTTGGTAAGATGGACTAATTTGGAAAAAAATAAGCTCCCATATACCTCCCAAAAGTGCGGGCATCTGTATTTTTCCAAAATGGCCGCCATACAGGGACCCAAAAATTCAAATGGCTTCAATTAAGCTGAAAAGCATACCAAATTGTTCGGCTAAGCACAAGGATTCCGAAAAAGTATAGTTTGCCCTTCTTCCGATATTTGGTTAACGAGTTATCGGGTAAAACGTTAAAAGGTCGCAGTAAAAATGTCATCACTGAGTCACAATGGGTACAATTGTACACATAGCCTAATTTGCATAATTGAAATCTCAAAATTGAAGAAAAAAAATTACAAATAGCTACCCTCAGCGGATATGATTGTGATTTGTATATTTTCTAAGCCTGTACAGCCTTTGCTTTGGAGCATACAATTGAAGGAAAATACTGTTTTTGTATTTCCATTGTTTCTCTGTGTCACCTGCGTGCAATAAGCCGATACAGAATTATTTTAATGATTTTGGACAAGAATGCGTTGCTTTTGCGTATCACACATTGGATACAATTTATAATCAATTCTACTTAAAGGTAGATATTTTGATTGTTGGCCCGATTTTCAACTTGATGTTTTCTATTTTACATAAAAGGTCATCCCAAAGTTTGAGTTGCATAACTCCAATGGTTCTAATTTTAGAAAATCCCCCCCCCCAAAAAAAAAAAACCAATTTAGTTTAATATTAGACAAAATTTGACAATTTTAGCAAAAATGGCATAAAACAGCTAAATCTTAATGGCAAAAAACTGTGCGTGCTTTGCGCGCATCTTCTTTTCTTCATGCCCCCCTAAAAATGTTTGCCGCCCCCACCCCAAACAAATCATGATGCTGGCGCCGCCACTGGCGTAATTATATACGTTGTTAATTGGCCTTTTGTAAACAGACGTTGCAATCGATAATAAAAATCAAGAAAAAACAAAAACACAGAAACAAAAAAATAACGGAAATTCCGCACTCATTGAAGTTTCATGCATGACGGTATTTTTCACATCAGTTAACGGAGAATTTTGTCACATACAATTTAATACCCCGTTTGTAAATGTAAATGTTAAGGAATATTATCGAATTATGTAAAGGCCTACACTACATGGGAAAGTGACAAGCTTCACTTTATCCCTTTGGTTTTAAAGTATTTTCAATTCGACTTAAAATAGGCAGAACTGTGAGATCTATTCGCTAGACTCCCGAGGAAAAGTTACCTTTACGAATTATTATCGAATTATATAATAGGCCTAGGCTATACATGAGAAAATTAACAAGCTTCACTTTATCCCCTTGGTTTTAAAGTATGTCTAAACAAGTTTTTAAAACACGTTGGAATGTCCGTAAACACCCACCATAAACATTTTGCATGGGTGTCTCAGAAAAAAATTACAACGCACCTTTAGAGGATTATAACTTTCTGAATAGGTGTTAGAATAGAACAAATCAAACAACAAAATGACGGCAAAATAATTGCTATACTTTAAAGAAAACCAGATGTGATTCGGTTCAGTAATTCCAGGGAAATGAGCAATTACGTAACATTAGTCTGGGAACACTTCCATCCAAGTTTGCTCATATTGAGTGATTCAGACATCACATACATGAAATCAATACTTCTCTACAAAATGACATGGATTAACGTGTTTGTATGGTTCTAGATTTTATTTTACACCAAATAATATGCCTGATGAGACCAAAGTTTAACACAAAATATAAAATAAAAGTTGTCTAGATTATTTTCATATTTTCACATTTTATACTTATGAACAGTCAAATTTTAAATTTATAAGATAAGTTCAATCTTTTTATAACAATTGGAAACAAAATTATAGTAATTTTAGTAAATATGAACATTGTCGTTATTAAACCAAGTTCAAGATCTAATAACATCGCGCATACAACTTATCAAGCTTCTAGTCTTCACAATTGCAACTTGAAGGCTGAAATCATGTATATTACAAAATTATCGCCAATTTTGCGCATGATAGTCAAATTATTAGTATCGCAATTGAAAACAAAATAAATGTTTTGTTTACTTTAAAAGAGTATGGTCATATCTCTCTCTCCTTACAATGAGTTGTATTGTTTTTGGTTTTCTGGGTGTTATGAGTGTTATGATCGATTATTCAGTATTCTTAGATCACAAATTTAACTTTTTTTATCATAAGTATTAAACAGTGCTGGCTAATTGAACATTAATGAGTAAGTAACCAGCCGCGCAAGTGAAAATCTGTCAAAATATGCAAACTTGGATGGAAGTGTTCCGTGACTACTCTTCCGTAATCACAGCTATTTACATAATTACTTAACAAAATTAAACGCTGTTTTCTCCCAATCGTTTCTTTTTACAGCGTACAGACATCAATATCGATAGATTCGTTACAGAAATAACGTGCAATAGTGTGCAATGACAACATCCAAGGATGGGACATTTAAAAAGTGATAGAAACAACATTGCTGTTAGGGGAATAACACAATCTGAGACAATCTGAGAATCAATCAATTGCGGTCAATCTGAGGATCTCTACAATGGCGGTCTGTGGACAGGTAATAAATAGCAGGGAAAATGTGTAACTTTGTACATTTACTTAGTAAAGATGTCTGAAGGATCACATATCAAAATAAAGTTTGTGGCTTCTTCCTTTAAGAAAAAAAATCGCCATTACCAACATGGCATTGCCTGATTGGTTGCGTAACTTGAAGAGGACGAGGCCTTTGTAAAATCTTTTTATTTCATGGTTCTGGGGGTTGGTTAACACAAAACCTGCTTTAAATAAACTTTTTGAAGATTTTAAGGATTACAAAAATGTCCAGACATTTTCAAAAATGATCAAACCTTCCCCGAACTTTTCGAAACCAACAACATTTTGAAAATTCAAAAACAAAATAAGGGGAAAAATGAAAAAGATATTCACAAAAAATGACCTCGTAGAACAGGAACTTTTTCCATCCGTAAATAGACGAGTTCATGAATCTACTTTTAAGTGTAGCTATAATATAAATAATTATAATAGCAATTATTTTCCTAAGGCGACGGGCAAAAGGACCTTTTAAGGTTTGTTTTAATCATCGTGAACATTTGATGAATTCTCAACAATTGTCGAAATTTTCAACAATGGTTAAAACATTTAAAAATGCAAAAATAAATAAATAAATAATTGAATTTTTTTCCCATAAGGCCAACAAAAAAAAAATTGTTATATTGGCTAAAAATACGCCCGACCCTACACTTTTTCTTTTTTTTTCAGTGAAAAACAAAACAAAAAACCAACCGACCGACCCTAAAAAATAAAAAAATGAAAAAAATAAATGTTTTTTCTCGAACGAAATACGACGGTGCTCCTCGAATAAACGGAAATTCCTTCCGAAAATATGGTTTATTGTGTTTTATTTGTATATAGACTTGTACTGAGGGGTACTTCTAACAAACAATAGGGAATGTTTAAACTCGGTTAACATTGTTCAAAAACAGCTGCTAAAAAAAAAAAAAAAAAAATCCCTACCTACCTACCCTATTTTTGTTCAGCCCGTTACACCAATATAACAAAAAAAAATTTGGCCTAAGTAATCGATTTTTTTTGCTTTCTTCTAATACGAAAACAAATATTGGTCTGTCGGGAATTACGTACAACAGGCTTTTTCTTCGTGGCCTTATGATGAAATAGTTTTTTTCTTCTTCAATATTTTCAAATTGTGACCTAATTTATCCTCATTTCAACCTTTATTGTGCAATAGGCTTTTAATAACCAATAATACAATAACTTATTATATTGTATTATTATTATTATATTTATTATATTAAATAGAGTCATTACCATTCATGCAATACACAGCATTTTGTTAGATATTTATTTTTATACGCACAATGTTATCACTGATAAATGAAATTACCAGGTGATTTATTCCCGTTGGTTTAATTATTGGTATTACTAAATTGTGTTTGCAATATTGTGATCAAATAATGTTCTCAGTTCTCTGTTTATCTGATTGAATTAATTCGTTACTTTATTGTCTATTAGTGGCATGCATAATGCAAAATTTTATTAAATTGTCGTATGCAACATTATTAGTATATCCACAAGCCAGGGTTGCACAAAGTTGTTTTCCCCAGGAGCAACATTTTGAGCTTAACATTATCACACAGATAAGCGCAAAATGTAGCTATTTATACTAAATTTGGTGTAACTGAACCTAATTTCGTACGAAAATGTGCGGGAAGCGCGAGAAAAATGGCCTCTTTATGCTAAAATTGTCAATTTTTTTCTAATTTATAACTGAATCGAATTGGTTGGAGGTGGGGGGGGGGGCAGAAAATATTTTGGTGGGGAAAATGCCCCCCTGTAGCACCGCGCAGCCACTGGGGGAAAGCAATAAAGTAATAAACACTAGTTAGTATACTTGAGCAACCAACTCATATAAAATAGAATCTCACAAAATCTCACCAGCCAGACTCCTTTTTCCGCCCGGCTGGGAAGTTTTTTAAAGAAAAAAGGGACCAGGCTCTATATAGTCGTCAAAGTACACTGAGCCGATTATCAGTTTACATTGCTGGTGTAGCGGTTGGTTCCTCACTCAGCATGCAGGAGGTCTGGTTCAAATCCCGGGGGATCGGGGGGACTTTTATTGGTTGCTTGGTGCGGAAACAAAATCTGAGAAAAGTGGCCGCGAGGGGTTAGGGTTAGTATGGCACCTACTCACAACAGCCACACTTCAGTCACCACAAGTGTACATGTTCTCTCAGAATAATAATAATTTAGAGAATACACGACGACACAAATATGGTACAGCCTATACATTATAAGACCATCGTCTATATAGCAAAACAGCTAAGAACTATATTTTATTCTCATTCTTATTTAGTTTATTGGTTATTTTGATCTTTTGTCATAAAATAACGCAGTTTGTTAGATTTTTTTTAAACAAACAACAACAAATTTCCCCCTTTATAAAATTGGCGAATCCAGCGAGCTGTTTTCCAACATCCTGCTTCAAATTAATCGCGTTCTTTAGCACACACGCACCTGTCATCACTGCGTTATACACACAACGCATACGGCGGCGACTTTGTGTTGGGCACGCTAACGCGATGACGCGTTGATCATGTCACGCTGAAGGTATTATTTTTCGAATGAATTAAACCCCGCCCCAAACTATACACCATTGTCTCATAAAGTATGGGCGTGTCGGCTAAAAATCAGCCAAAAACCAATCAAAATGCCTGCTGACATCTCAAACCACACCTACTATATAAGAATAATAGTTAGAGAATAAAGGTATTGTTTTTAGACTCCGTCGTGTCATATCACAGCATTATTTTAAGTAGGACAACGAGGTGCAGCTGAGTTGTTCTACGCCCAAATAGTGCTGTCGCCCGTGTGATATGACACGACGGATCAACACGACAGAGGCTAAAAACGATACCTTTATTCTCATTCTTAAACACTTTTATTCAAAAAAGGTCGGTAAATAGTTAGGAAATCGTCAGAGTCACTTCGCTTCACCTAGGTGGCTGCTGGCTAAGCGCACAACAGGGGCATAACCCTATCAGCACTTGTAATATCACCCTTGTATTAACAGCTACCCAATCTCGCTTGGGTCAACGAGGCAATTGAGACTAAGCATCTTGCCCAAGGAGTCGAGTCCTCATCATCCGAGTCCGAGTCCTTGAGGAAAGGACTCGAGTCCCTCTTTCAACGCTTGTGTGTATGCGCCAGCGCTTCGAGAAGGTGCACGTTATGTGCTGCAATTAGTAAATATGCGGTTACGTCACTGTCTAGTGATGGCCAAATAGACTATATAGTATACCATGGAGTGGGTGAGGTTTTAGGGTTTTCTCCTTGGAGGACTCTCGCAGTGATCAGCTGGTAGTTATGATGATATTTTATGTTATTTGTTTTTTGATAGGTAGAGGCAAGGAAGTTGAGGTATTGGGAGGAGGCTGCGGAAGCAATACGGTTTGGGGGTGGCCCAGAGATGACGCCGCAGCAGCTCAAGGTGGGTAAAGTGGACCGGGTAGTGTATGATCTTTCAAAATTGAAAACCGGTAGGTGTACAATTTACACTTGACTTTTTTTTAAATCTATTATATGTGACGTGTTCTACCAAGACACAATTGGGCAAGATATCAAAATTGAGTTAGTAATTGATTATTAAAGTAGAGATCTTCAGCTTTACAATGGTACTGTAAAACTGGGTGAATAGGGACATGGGGTGAATAGGGACAAAAATGGGAAAAGATTTTTAAATGTCACCCGGCCAGTTTGTGTACCGTAAAACGGGGTGAATAGGGACGTGGGGGTCACCCTGTTTTACAGTACTTTCTTTTTTTAATTGGACATATTTTATGCTTTAATTGCGTAAAAGTCAACATTTTGTAAACCGAACAAGATTTGCGATATTTTCTCTTTTAAGGGACCGCTCATAAATACTTTGGTGGGGGGCTGGATAATTTCATTTTTGGTATATCAAAACTTGTTTAACCCCCCTCTCGGTCTCGCCATGCCACAAACTCTTTTGAATCCCCCCCCCCCCCCCCCCCCCCCGCCCCCTCTCCATGCATGTCTGGCCATGCCACAAACTCTTTTGACCCCTCCCCCTGTATTACTGCCTGCACCTGAAACTTTCTTTTGTTAAAACTATAACTAGAATTTTCAATCTGTTTTACTTGTGCACAAACCCTGTACTCAAGAGACTTTCCTAATGCTAATATGATATATTATATTTTACAGGAGGTGGTCCAGCTCCAAAATTGCAGCCAGGCCTAGAAGCTTTGTTGAAGGCGATGTCAACCCAAGCAGTTGCAGGGGTTGTGTTGTGTCCCAGAGAGCCGAGACAGATCCTTTTAAAGATGATATATCATCTCAGGTAACTATTCAAACTTGCCAATACACATTATGTGGATAATGACAATAATCAAAGTGCAGAATGTAAAAACAGATTAGGAGCTTTCTCAGTTTGTGCTGTGTAATTTGTTGGTTCCTACTAATGGTTTGTGACCAGGGATTGTTTAAAAGCTTCAACCATGTTGAAAAAACATTCTGAAATTTGAGAGAAAATAATACCTTTAAGAGGTCTGAAATGCCAGGTTTAGACACACAACCTCAGAGCATAACTTTTAATACCTCATGAACTTCAGCTCGGTGCACGACTCTCCATCCACCCCAACTTTTACAAAATGAGGGTTTAGTGCAACAAAGAGCTATCTGCATTTTGGGTCAAAATTAGATTTTGGTATCAAAATGATCCGCACACGATCACCCTTACCAAAGAAGATTGCTTAATAAGCAATCAACAAGCAATCAACAAGCAATCACAAGCAATCGGCTAACAATCATAATCTTTTAAGTCATCCTGTTAAAAATCATTGTTGTTTAAGAAATCCTGTTAGCAATCATTGCTTTATAATGAATCCTGTTAACAATCATACAGCAAATTAAGCATCATGTGAACATCCTACAAAATTAAGGCATCATTTTAGCAATCACATTTACTGCAAGCAATCACACTATAAGCAATCACACTAAGCCATCACTTTACCTAAACAATCATGGCAATAAGCAATCAACTCAACTCTGACCTTTAACCTTCAAGATCACATGATCATCACCAAGATCACATGATCATCACCAACTGACAATTCAAATTTGCTGTTTTCTGGCTAGCTGCATGTTGCAGTTATTGTGATGCGGAGCATGCAGTGGATATTTTGGTTTCTTTATAAGGTATTTGGCATTATTATGTGAATTGTGAATGTCTATAGTATTTAGTAGATCTATGGATAGAATATTTCACTAAGCAGAGGGCTGACATGTGTAAAATATGTATTTAGTACGCTTACACAAGTAAGCTTAATAAGCTTACATTATATGGATAGACCATATCATAATATTTGCAAGCCTCTAACAATTTGCATTTAAAATACTCCAGTGTTTTAATCAGCAGGGTTGTCTCTAAGAAGGTAGACAGATATCACCTATACCACCAGGTCATGTGCACGATCAAAATATGATGGATTTTTCGTATTGGTATGGTGGAATAGGTCTTACTCTTATGGTATTAAACATATTGAAATATGCAATTTTCCCAGGAATTTTTAAAATAATTAAAAATACAATTTATATTGTGGGCTATTTGGGCTATTTTGCCCATTTCTAAGAATAAAATATGTTAAAATATGCCCTGTTCTTCCAATGACTCAAAAGTATAAAAGATATATTAGAGGACTTGAGTGTTGCAAGTATGTATTTAATACATAACTTGTATATCTTTCTTTCTTTACTGACAGGTAATACCAACTCGTCAACTCTATTTTTGTATCTTATTTTTGGCTCTGGCAACACTGGAAGTTTTATAATATTAAAAATGTATGTCTTTTACCCAAATTTAGCACGTAATATCAATTTATTAGAACTGATTGAGAGAACTGCAAACTGTTTGGGCAATTATTTAGGGATAAGACAGTGTAGTACGATTTTTCTGAAAATGACAAATACTGAAATTAAAAACCTTCGGTTTTCTGGGAGTTTTGGCAACACTTAAAACTATACTGATTTCTATCCAAATATGATGTTAAACAAGTTTATACGCAAACTATTCACTCATAAAACATGCTTAATCTGTGGCGTTAAGATTCATCAAGTCCCTTAAAGATGTTGCATTCATTGGATGTAAACAACGGTCACCTCATTTATAGGCATCGTGGATGCACACATGGAGGCAAGAAAATCCGATGTTTAAAATATTTTTTGGTCTCGGCATGTGGTGCAAATTGAGAATGATCATTGAACTGCTTAATATAATGTGCATATAATTATGGGATATCAACAATTTAAGCGCACTGTTCGTTGTATATCTTTTAATAACGTTTTCATGTAACCTTTTGAAAACGTGAAAATAACCATGTTTAAATTATTAAGTCTTACAAGATGTTTTAAATACGTTTTAAAAACATGTTTAAAACGATCTAAAAACATGTTTTTTAACACATTCTAAAAACGATTCACAAACACGAAACCTAATTAAAACCAAAATAAAACGTTTTGAAAACCAATATTAGGTAATTGATAATTAATTAATAATTAACTGGCAATTTAAATAACAATTCAATAATTTGGCTTTATATTAACATTCTCCAACAAAATTGTTCATGTGTTTGTGTAATGTTCTTATTTGCCATTTAATTATGAAATGATGCATGTTGCAGATTGAATAACTTTATGAAAGGAAATAAATATACAATCCATAGTGTACCAAACCAATATAACCCAGGTAAGTGCCCAATTTTTTAAAACGTTTTGTAAAAAACGAAACTTATGGTCCAGGACCATAATATTATATGATGCCTTAATTTAAGCAATTGATGCCTTAATTTAAGCAATCGATGCCTTAATTTAAGCGATCGATGCCTTATAATGATGCCTCGCATTAAGCAATCGATGCCTTATATGATGCCTTGTCCTTAAGATTGTTTAGCTCATTTAAATATTTCGGGCCGTATGATGCCTTACCGATTGCTTATAAGTAATCGTGACAATATAAGCCATCGATTGCTTAATACAAGCAATCATTCAAGCAATCGATTGCTTAATATAAGCAATCATAAAAGCAATCGATTGCTTAATATAAGCAATCAAATAAGCAATCAATTAATATGATGCCTTAATATAAGGCATCATATGATACATTGATTGCTTAATAAGCAATCGATTGCTTAGCTCATTTAAATATTTCGGGCCGTATGAGGCCTTAGCGATTGCTTATAAGTAATCGGTACAAACAAGGCATCGATGCTTTAGTGATGCCTAAGGTGATTGCTTAGCGATTGCTTGTTTTTTGGGTAAGGGCAGGAACCTTATTAGAAAATAGTAAATTCACCTGATCAAAAATGTTTGAATAGCATTTCTTTTAACTTGTCAAAACCAATAGGTGACAATTGTGGGTACAAATCTTTAATTCACTTTTTCTCAAAATGACTGAAATGCAGATAGCCCTTTGTTGCACTAAACAAAATGTTCGGCGTTGTTGCCAGTTACGATTGTTTTATATTGTTGTCAATATTAGGTCTGTATGAGCCTGTGTTCTATTTACAACTTTTATATTCCTTACAGGGCCTCAGCCACTGCATCCATTTGATCTTTCCTCAGTTATTTGAATTTAGTACAAAGTGATATTGTCCTTTCTCTCCAGGAGTCTAACTGCTCAGAGGAAGCGGCCAATGCAGCAGTATAAACAGAAGCAGCAGTACCAGAAGCAGCAATGCCAGAAGCAGCCGATATTCTCTTTTCATCCTTATCAGAAGCTGCAAAGGCACTGACATCATCCTCCTTTTCTTTAACATCATCAACTGATATCAGCATAAACATCAGCATCCAGATCGATTCGGGGATCCATTCCATCATTATCAGCATCCAGATGTACAAACCCAAGAAGCTCTAATAGCAGGGTTTCTGCAATTGCACAGAATGAGGTGCAGGTAGAATTGATTAGGTTGGAGAGGGGGAAATTAGAGGTGATGAAGGAGTCTTAGGAATTGCAGAGAGAATTTCAAACCCAGATTCTCTCTGTGTTAGAAAAAGTGGCCGCCAAATTCTAAGTTCACAATATTATTATTTCTTGATACTCCAAATGAACATTTTTCCAAGTATTAAATATAATGAATTATTCGATTGTTCAAATACCTCGTTGATTTTTCGTGTTAATGCATTGTTTTTTATCACCTCTAATTCCCCTTGTCCTCATTATTTATGGGGGAGGGGTGACTAGGAATAAAAATATAGAGGGGGGGGTGTCATGTAACTTTCATGTTGAAATAAGGTGTATTTGAATTTTATGTTCACATAATTGTTCTATAAAAAATTGAACAATTTAAAAAGAAAAGAAAAATAGTGGTTGGGTCAGACTCAAAACCATAAAACAGGGTGGTTTGTTTTTTTGTCGCCTCAGCCAATGTTACAAAATACAGCAATTTTGGTATTAAAAACATCATTTCGTGCATGTTTTTCATTTCGTCTCAACTTTGCACCAATGCTCACTAAAGCAGAATGTTTCATTTTAAGGAGACACTTTGGGGGAAAAATCACCTATTTATGGAGTTAAGGTATGATTTTTGTTCCCGTAAGAGCGGCGTGATCCCAAGCAAACTGTGATAGATTATAATTATATATATTTTTAGGGGGTCATTTTTCGAAATAATAAGTACAAAATGTAGGGGTCATAACGATGTAGTATGATCAATCCATACAGCCCCTATGTGGTATGAGAAGCTACTTAGGTAATTTTCCTAAAGCCAATAATCTCATTATCTCATTCATAATAAAAGTAACTACATGGACAAACCCACACTGATTTGTTGTCTAAACTAATGTTTTTTTAAATGTTTCAGATTGTTTGATTTGTAATGCTGTAAAGTGTAACTTTTTATGAATAATTGATAGTACAGCAGAGAAGGTCACATCCGTATCATTATGCTAAGGATGGATGGATAATTATGATAATCATTATTTGACAATTATAACCCTAACCCTGGAACACCACACGGCAACAGAGAAATGTCATGCGAAAGGTCACCCTGACCCCAAATTATTTGAATCACAGACCTTCAGCACCAAAGCCCATCTCCATTCCTCTACACCACAGCTGTCAAGACTACTCGGCTCAGTATACTTCACCTCATATATAGCATGGGTCCATTTTATAGGGCAACAAATTGCATGCCGGGTTACAAAAACAGGCTGCCATGTTGTTGCCATGTGGTGTAGTAGGGTTAGGGTTATAATGATGAAAATTTCAACATTTTGGAAGAAAAACAAAAGAAATGCTCTATAACCCTAACCCTGGAACACCACACGGCAACAGATTTTTTTCCGACGGAGAAAATGACATGCCTGGTTATAAAAACAGGCTTGCCGTGTGGTGTAGTATGGTTAATTAAAGGTTTTGAAAGTATAATTAACTTGATCAGTTGTTGTCTGTAACTGTGAAGGGCAAGGCAAAACTATATGGTAGTTCACAGCCTTTTTTAAATATTTTTATTGATTCATTTTTTTGTAAAGGGGGGGGGGGCCTAAAAGTTAAGATTTACAAAAGCTTTCATAATGATTACATTAATATAATAAATCATGCAAAAAGACTCTAGATTTGTTTAACTTATGATATCTATTTAATATTAACCCGGGAGCACCGCAACACTTTTAAGTTTTCAAAACAGAATTTTTGCTATTTTAGGTTGCTAATGATTTTTGAAGACTTTATAACCCCTAGTATCACCCCTCTGCTGGATACCTATCAAAATATTCACACAGCTCATTTTACAGGGGGGTCAAAGTTTGGTTTTGTACAGGGAAGTATAGGGAGAGCTGAACTTGTTTTAAACCTGGGGTGCATTTCTTTGTTGAAAGGTGTATCATGATACATTTAGTATTAAATGATAGCTGTATATCAGTATTATTTTTTCCCATGTTTAAACCAGCATGTTTTATAGCCTATTATGATGTAATAAATCAATTGAAATAATTAATTGTAGGGCGCCCTCACTTGACCTGTCACAAAATATATTAAATGTATGGAATGCCATTAGTGTAGTAACTCAATTATCAGTGTTTATCACTAAACCATGTGTTCTCTTTGATAAATATGTATTATGACAAGTAAACATGGCTTATTGAGAAATAAAAAAAAGTTGAATCAATGTTTTTCGACCAATAGAGATGGTTTATCACATGTAAAAAATGTGCATTGACTAGATACATGAATGGCTTGCCATATTCAGGCATGTTGTATGGATATAATAAATAGTCCATCTCAGATCAGAGTCCAAAAGTAAAATGCTGTTATAAATGGGCATTGCAAAAGTGATTTTGTATGCTTAATATTATTTTGAATACCAATAGTTTATAAAATATGCCAAATTTGCTTCATCGGGGGTGCCACTCCTCATGACAAGGGGTCCCATTTAGTCATGGTTAATTAAGACTGTCCAATATCAATTTATTTTTTAATTGTGTTTTCATTACATGTTTTTACACATATTAAGAGTCATTTTCTCATTTAATAAAATTGAGTGCCAATAGTTGATATGATCTGCCAAATGTACTTCGCCGGGGGTACCACTACAAAGCGGGGTCTATTTAATAACGGGTTAAATGATTGGTGTTTTCATACATTGGTGTTTTCATACATGATTTGTATTCACACATATGAGAGTCAGTATTTCCCACTGAATGCCATAGAACATAAAATGTGCCAAATATGATTCCTCAGGGGTGCCACTCCTCCTGAGAGGGGTTATATTTACTGGGTTTCAGTGCCCCCCCCCCCCCCCAAAAAAAAGGTACATTTTAAAGTTTTAAATGTTTTCGGTACATGTGTTAACACATATCGAACGTCACTTCTACATTAAATACAACTTTGAAGGCTAATAGTATAAATATTATCTGCCAAATGTACTTCCCGGGGTACCACTTTCGAGCGGGGTCTATTCAATAACGTGTTTTCATACATTGGTATTTTCATACATGATTTCAGATATATATTCACACATAAATGATAGTCATATGCTATTCTGAATGACATAAGAACATAAAATGTGCCAAATGTGCTTCCGCAGGGGGTGTCACTCCTCCTTAGATGGGTTATATTTACTAACTGTTAAGCTCAAGACAGTTCAATATCAATTTATTTGTTTTTTATTTTATTTTAATTTTCCTTTTTTTTCACAAATATCAAGAATTATACGAATTTGAATGCCAATAGTTGACATTAATCTGCCAATTGTTCAATTGAAATGACCTTTGTATATAATTATTCTGAATGCCATTGCCATTAGTACATAAAATGTTCCATTTTTTCCCCTGGAGGGTGCCACTCTCAAGAGCAGTCCTAAGGGACCGTTCATTATTTCGACTGCCGGATTCGAACGATAAAAAATCCAACAGCTTCCGGGGCTTCACCCCCTTGACCCCCACAAAAATGAAATTTATTTAATTATAAAAGTTTATTCAAATTATGTGATGTATATAAACCTTCAAATACGGTATTCATTTAACATGGGGATTCTTTTACCTCAAAATGTGTATGCGAATATGCAAAATACTGCATTCTAAGTACAGTTTTTAACAAATAAATTAAAAACGATTTATCATACATGAAAAAGGTTGTTAAATATGAGTTCCTTGTTTGATTTTCTTTCATTTGAATCCCATATTGACATACTTTCGTCGAGGTTCCGATTGGGGGTCTGTGTGAAACTTTGGGGGGGGGGGGGGGGGGGGGAAGTGGGTATCCTGGAAACTGGTAAAACTACTTATTATGGGCTACCAAGTTGCATGGTGCAACCAAAAATAGCATGAAGTATAACAAAAAGTGTCCCGGTGCTCCCGGCTTAATAATAAACATAGCAGCACAGCACGGATCACTCATTTTATATAAGAAACCTGCCAACACATGCAGTTAATTTTGGTATATTGAAATTGCTTTCTAGAATGACTTTCCTCAAGTGCAGTCAATAATGGAAATGGTTGTTATATATAATGTGAAAGATCATTATCCTTTGTCTAAGTTGATTTACACATTTGTAAGCTTTGAATTAGACCTCTCCTGGAAATGTTTTAATCACGTTGTGTGAACAACTTTGAATGATGACATAAGACATGTTCCATGCTCTTTCCAATTGGTAGGATAATTTTAACATGATATAAACAAACCTTCAGACTTAAAGATACGTAAATCCATTTTGTTTGTGAATGTTATGCTATCTTCTTGTTATAATAAAAAGGTTACAAACAGAATGGTGAATTTCATTCAAATAATGGGACTTCCCAATTAGATTATGCATATTATTCCATATATAAGGCACAATATCTCTTGTTTGTGAAGGGAAAAGAATTTCTACAGAAATAACTTTTATACATGTAGATATTGGTTAAACAAGACCAACATATTGGAAAATAGTTATGTGGACTAATTGATTGAAAAAAATAATGTTAAGTCAAAACATGTCAGAAATATCTAAATATCCATGCTCCTGATATCAAGAGAGCGATTATTGGACAATTTTGAGGGGTATTTGAGGGGTTAAGACTCATGATAGGAAGATCTTAAGTGCATTTTTTCTGTCATTCCAAGATAGATATGTCATGGGCAACATATGTTCAAGGATTTTTGCAAGATTTAATGGCTTTGTAACATTGTAAAATGTGGTTGTCTTCTTTTAAGTCAAATTGTATTGCCGAATATGCAAAATACTGCATTTTATGTAATGTTTTTTGCAAATAAATTAAAAATGGTTGATCATACATAAATAAAGTGTCTAGATATGAATTCCTTGTTTGATTATCTTTCATTTGAACCCCATATTGACATACTTTTGACAAAGTAAAAGTTTGACCCCCTAGAGGGGGGGTCTGTGTGAAACTTTTGGGGGGTATCCCCGAAATTGGTCAAACAACTTATTATGGGCTACCAAGTTACATGGTGCAACCAAAAATAGCATGAAGTATAACAAAAAGTGTTGCGGTGCTCCCGGGTTATATGTGATTTATGACAACATGACATATAGATCGTTTTTTCATGATTACATAACTACCATGATTTATTTTGAAATTGTAAATAGCAGTCAAAGAAACCTTATCATAATTTAGTCATTTCTAAATTGGCAAGAAATATGGATTTTGAATATCTCTGATACTCGATCTTCAGTGCAATAACCTACACAGACAATATGTTGGCATTAGCAACCCCCATAATTTTGAGGCATATAGTTTGCTTGCTTATTACATGTGCACCCGATCTGCATTTATTTTCTTTGGAAATGACTGAACTACAAATATTTATACTTAATTCACATCCAGAACTTAAGGTTTTAATAATTATCTGGAATATATTATGGTATCCTAACCAGTTACTGATATTTGCAGAATTATTTGAAAACTATTTTGTACTGCCCGCCGTGACTAAATTTAAAATTTGTCAATTGTGCATATAAATATTGAATATGAAAATCAATATAGGGTAAATTCGCCAGTTTTCGGTCAGCGCCTATCTTCGGTCACATCTCCCAAATCGTGTAATGAAAATGACCTCGTCGTTATAAACTGACGGCTAAAAAACGCCGCATAGTTGATGCCCGGTATTGCTTTCAAATAGCGACGACCGATGCAATTACACGATTTTGGCAGCGTGACCGAAAATAGGTGCTGACCAAAAAATGGCGACTTTACCCTACATGTAATTGGTAAATAAATTTGGTCAACTGTTTCTTTTGACATATTTTTTCAAAGGATGCCCACCCTCATGTACTTTGAGTGTAGCAAAGGCTCAGGCGACAAAGAATACACCCTGTTCTATGGGCAATTTTTGTAATTTTTTGATATTTTCTAAAAAATTCAAAATGTTTCATGTTATTTTTGAAAATTCAAAAAAATGTGCATTCAAACCTCAAATGTATTTGGGCATGATATAAATTCAAACTTTGTCAAAAATGCATAGTTTGTGTGAGTCATTTGGCATCAAAATAGTCAGACCTTAGTCCAATTAATAATTGAACGAACAACATGCGTGCAGCCCAACGATGATCGCGCGCGAAATTATCACGCATATGGTGCGCGCAATGTAGGCCTACGCAATACGCTGCTTCAATGTGTTCGTTCAATTATAAATCTGACTATAGTCTCTCACATGTACATCTTTGAATTGATAATTTGCTTATTGACAGACATTTTGGTTGAAGCATTATTACGTGTATAAACCATACTGGCAACCAAAAGTATTTGGACGCTTTGCATGCTACATAACCAATTAAGTCTTCAAATACTTTTGGTTGGCAGTGTATCATTATAATGCGTCCATCTTATTCAAATTATTTGGATAAGTCTTTGTATTATTGATTTAAACAATACTCTGGCATATAGAAATCTATTTGAAATTAATATACTAAATTTATCAATTTTCGATAAATAATATGAAAATGAAAATTGCATCTGAAATTATTGTAATATTGACTGGCTTTAACTTAAGGTAATGCAAGGATTGCATTAGCTATAAAGATATAATAATAATTATTATTATTCTTAAACAGTTAAGAAAGTTTAAGCAATCTCATTGGTTCTCAGAGAAATCGGCGACATCTAGATGAGACAACTTAACACGGGGAGGTGGGGCCTACGTTTTTACAGTGCGCCCGACCTTCACAATGCGTGGTTTGCTCCATAACGCGCACTTCTGCAGTGCGTCTTTAGCGCTTTTCCTGCGTTTATGCCGGCGTCGCGACGCTTACGCATGGTTGACTCATCGCATGTAATTGGATGGAATGTTTGTGGGTTATTCGATCCTAGCAGGGGTAAATGTTGTCAAATGTGGACAATAAAATGTACTTATTTCTTTGATAAATGTCTTAAGTATGATTGTTTAAGAATGAGAATAAAGGTATTGTTTTAGACCGTACCCGTGTTATATTGTCTGACATAAATGCGTTCGATATTATTATTTTTTGCGTAAAATAATACTATCGTCCGCATTTATGTCAGACAATATAACACGGGTACGGTCTAAAAACAATACCTTTATTCTCTAACTATTATTATTAAAGAGATATGTACAAGAGCCAAACAAATATCCCATGAGCTATGTATGACCAGAGGAATAAGTGAGTTATAACTTTTTGTGAGTTCTTTTGTACCACAGCTCCATAAAATTATGTCAGAGGATGTTCTAGTGATGATCACCACAGACTTTACATGCAAGCTTTGAGATTTGAATTGCATGGGTAGATGTGCTAGAATTTTAGCATATTAAGAATCACAGAAATTATATAAAATCATTTGAATACACTCTGACATTTTTACTGAATGAATGAATGGATATTTGCTTTGTGAGTATGTACCTAAGGGAACACCTGTTTCATGTCATACTCCGTTAAATTATATTACAGGGGGGCAGTCAGGTATAATATTGTAATCATCGGTGTGAACAAAAACACAGAATAAGAGTGCTTTCTACCACAACGTAGGCTCGTGGTAAAGGGTATCAAAATCACCAATTTCAGACACATGAAGGTGTCTTTTTCAACCTGAATCCTTGCCAAGGAGTGCTGATGGGTCGAAAGGAGTGCTGATATGGGCCGAAAGTCATGTGTCATTATTGTAAAAATAGATGCAAATGGTTAGGCCTATCAGAGAAATGAACCAACAAAACTGTATCACCCAATTAATGTCATGCATTTCAATCCAGGTTTGTTTTTGAGAGTGGATTCACACGGATTATTACAACTTTTATACATGAGTGCCCCCCCCCCCCCCCACACACCTCACCCGATGATATTCTCTTTTTAATGAAAGTTTTTAAGATGAATGTAAAATTGTAAATATCATATATATATCTTAATTATGACATTTTTATTGTTTTGAATTAAATTAAAACAAAACAAAAGTAATATATGGTTTGATATGTCTCTTATTGTTAGCTCACTGAAGTGTATGATGTCTAAAGTACATACATACCAGAAATAGATAGAGATACAGTGGAACATCATTTTAACACAATGTTGCTGGCCCAGATGTTTGGGTTAACAGGTTATAAACTTACTCTGCATTATCAGTAGTTATGTCATTGCTGTTCAGCTGTCAAAACCTTGTATCTCCATCCGGTAATATTTTCTGTATAACCTTTGGGCTGTGATGTCTGCTCTAAACATGTTCAAGGGCCAAAACACTTAGGTGTTTTTGCACCTGAACATCTACAAAGCAACACAATTCCTACATGTATGTATGTATGATCATTTTGGTAGTTTGACTTTATACATGCTGAAGGGCCGGAAAAACGTACACAGTTTGTTTCACAGGACAGTGACAATGTGTTATCAGAGTTATAGTGTTAATTATAGGTTCCACTGTATATATATCTTTTTCAATATGCTTTAATACCTCAATACGCAACTTCCATGGTACAGATGGAAACATTGAAAGCGAGGCTCTCCCCTCGCCATGCACTATCATGCCTAACTGCGCCGGTGGTTTCACGCAGGTGTGTGCATCGCATGGTGTGGGAGAGCCTCGCTTCCATTTTTAAATGGCGATTGCATGCAAAGAGCGTATAAGACCAATTGTATTGCTACCCTAGTAGACTTTTACCAATGAAATTGCTGATAATGATATGAAAATGGGTCAGTTCCATGCAATAGATACATTTTCAGTCAGCTCATGATAACAGTCTATGTAGCAAAAAAGTTGTTAACTAGTTGACTTCTGGCTACTGCAATCCAAGGACATCATTACCGGCACCATATTGGGCCTCGTCTTCTGGTTGATCATCATCCATGTCATTCTCTGGATCAAGGTGTGGAATCCTCAAGTCCTTGCTGATGCTGAATAACAACAGTCTATGTAGCAAAAAAAGTTGTTAACTAGTTGACTTCTGGCTACTGCAATCCAAGGACATCATTACCGGCACCATATTGGGCCTCGTCTCCTGGTTGATCATCATCCATGTCATTCTCTGGATCAAGGTGTGGAATCCTCAAGTCCTTCTGCCATTGGTTTTCAGGTTTTTGTGTTACTGCTTTCACTCTATTTTACATTGTTTGCTTTTTCTGTTTTTTCACACGCGCTGCGTTCTTGATGTAGTGGCGCTATACAAATGCATTTATGTTATGTTATGTTATGTTATGTTATGTGTCTATGACAGAACCTTTTGCCATCAAATTCCAAGGCGACAAACACTTGGAGGCTGACTGGTAGCGCGTGGTTTCTCCTGGTAGGGTGGGTAAGCCTAGCCTCCAGTAGGTCAATGATGTGCATACGAGGTGGGTATCAAAAGGTTTTAGAAATCACCCAGAAGTGAAGGAGCCAGAAACTTTATTTTGATATGTAATCCTTTAGACAACTTTACAAAGTCCCTGTGCAAAGTTACACATTTCTCCCACTATTTATTACCTGTCCACAGACCGCCATTGTAGAGATCCTCAGATTGACCGCCATTGATTGATTTTCAGATTGCCTCAGATAGTGTTATTCCCAAAACAGCAATAAACAGTTTAAAGTTTTGACAGAAAGGGGTCAACGGTAATTACAAACAAGCTAGTGGTGACAATAAACTTATGGGTAACATGGGGTGTGCACAGATTGACCTCTAATGACCCCTATGACCTTTTGAGCTTTATTATAATTTTATCCACCGATTTACCGCCACCGTGCATCCCAGCCTGTTAATTAGTTGCTTGCTCCCATAATGACTACATAGTGCGATTTGGGACGGTACAGAAATTGTTTTAAAAATCCTATGGAAATAAGTAGGAGGCGAAGCTGGTAAACCAGAGCTATGCTCTTCGTCGGTATAGCCCACGCGATCACGCAAGTGAACTGGAGCTATGCTCTTTGTATACCGTACCCCACGCGCGCGATCACGCAATTCATCACTTGTTATACTATTAAGCCTATATGATATGCCAGGAGAAATATAATTCCATGCCCCCCCCCCCCCCCCCCCGCCTTCCATGCCACCACCCCCACCCCTCCCCACCTTCCCCTTAAAATCAGAACATTCGGAAATAATGGCAGTAGACCTGCGCCTATTTCAAAGAACCCGTGTGAGCCGAATTCCTTCACTTTTTTACGATTTTCCCCCCCATTTTGCCCGTGGGATAGACAACGGACCAACATAAAAAGAAGTTGGATGTAGGGAAATTTGATACATACATGACCCCCCCCCCCCTATAGTTTACCCCCCACCCTCCACCATAAATAATGAACGGTCCCTCGGGAGGCGAAGCTGGTTAATCAGAGCTATGCTCTTCGTCGGTATAGCCCACGCGATCACGCAAGTGAACTGGAGCTATGATCACGCAATTCATCACTTGTTATACTATTAGCCTATATGATATGCCAGGAGAAATATAATTCCATGCGCCCCCGCCCTCCATGCCACCACCCCCATCCCCCCTTCCCCACCTTCCCCTTAAAATCAGAAAACTCTGAAATAATGGCAGTAGACCTGCGCCTATTTCAAAGAACCCGTGTGAGCCGAATTCCTTCATTTTTTACGATTTTTTTCCCCATTTTGCCCGTGGGATAGACCGTAACGGACCAACATAAAAAGAAGTTGGATGTAGGGAAATTTAATACATACATGACCCCCGCCCCCCCTATAGTTTACCCCCCCCCCCCCCCCCCCCACCCTTCACCATAAATAATGAACGGTCCCTAAGTAGGAGGCGAAGCTGGTTAACCAGAGCTATGCTCTTTGTCGGTATAGCCCACGCGATCACGCAAGTGAACTGGAGCTATGCTCTTTGTCGGTATACCGTACCCCACGCGCGCGATCCATTCTGCAGTTATTGTCCGTTTTCCGTATGCACGCCACACAGACCCGTGTAATTGGACCGTGACCTTAGCCTCACGCTCCGTGTTGAAGGAATACACTATCAACTAGTTATGGACCCTGTGTGAAAAGTATAAGTTCAAAACACTTATATCATGGATCATCTTCTGCAGAATTTACTACTCTTTAACCTATCTTTTTTAGCTTGAAAAATAATAATGATAGCTATGTGGACCGGGGGTATTTTCATGACAGTGTCGGTTGAAGCGCCGTACTTTCTCCCGCCGTGTTATATCAATTACCAATTTCTGCAAACTTCAGCCTGTTTGTGCACTGTGTTTTTAGAAGAGCGCCACACACGAACCAATTAAGCTAGCGACCTGTATCATTCAGTCACCGACGGGTAATTTTCCCTTCTAACGTGTCACCAAAATGCAATCCTATTGGATCCCGGGAACTATGTGGACCGCCCCTTTGAATGAATGACAGTTTTCTTGCTCTATCCAGCTTAGAATACCTTGTAAGCACGGTTTAACACGTTCCCTGTTGCTGGGCAGTGCTAAGATGATTATTGATTATTGATTTTGATATTGTATTTTTATCAAAGCTTTGTTGATCATCTTAAGTTAAGTACTGGTAGTTTTCTCTATACTTGAGTTTATCTACACTAAGCCAGTTTATAGCTCCAAAGGTCGAAACGATTTTGCCCATGGAGATAACTGCACGCAATTCATCACTTGTTATACTATTAAGCCTATATGATATGCCAGGAGAAATATAATTCCATGCGCCCTTCCATGCCACCACCCCCACCCCCACCCCCCCCCCCCCCCTCCCCCACCTTCCCCTTAAAATCAGAAAACTCGGAAATAATGGCAGTAGACCTGCCCCTATTTCAAAGAACCCGTGTGAGCCGAATTCCTTCACTTTTTTACGATTTTTTTCCCCATTTTGCCCGTGGGATAGACAACGGACCAACATAAAAAGAAGTTGGATGTAGGGAAATATAATACATACATGACCCCCCCCCCCTATAGTTTACCCCCCCCCCCCCCCCCCACCCTCCACCATAAATAATGAACAATCCCTAAGTAGGAGGCGAAGCTGGTTAACCAGAGCTATGCTCTTCGTCGGTATAGTCCACGCGATCACGCAAGTGAACTGGAGCTATGCTCTTTGTCGGTATACCGTACCCCACGCGCGCGATCACGCAATTCATCACTTGTTATACTATTAAGCCTATATGATATGCCAGGAGAAATATAATTACATGCCCCCCCCCCCCCGCCTTCCATACCACCCCCCCCCCCCCCCCCCCCCTCCCCCACCTTCCCCTTAAAATCAGAAAACTCGGAAATAATGGCAGTAGACCTGCGCCTATTTCAAAGAACCCGTGTGAGCCAAATTCCTTCATTTTTTACGATTTTTTCCCCCATTTTGCCCGTGGGTTAGACCGTAACGGACCAACATAAAAAGAAGTTGGATGTAGAGAAATTTAATACATACATGACCCCCCCCCCTATAGTTTACAACCCCCCCCCCCATACATGACCCCCCCCCCCCCCCCCTATAGTTTACCCCCCCCCCCCCCCACCCTCCACCATAAATAATGAACAATCCCTAAGTAGGAGGCGAAGCTGGTTAACCAGAGCTATGCTCTTTGTCGGTATAGCCCACGCGATCACGCAAGTGAACTGGAGCTATGCTCTTTGTCGGTATACCGTACCCCACGCGCGCGATCACGCAATTCATCACTTGTTATACTTATTAAGCCTATATGATATGCCAGGAGAAATATAATTCCATGCGCCCCCCCCCCCCCCCCTCCCCCACCTTCCCCTTAAAATCAGAAAACTAGTGTTATGTTTGTATTTAGGGCCCAGACAATAATAGCCTCAAAGAGCCCCATGTTTGTTCCCTAACTGGTTTATCCAGTCAATGTGGATGAGTCATCTTGCATCATTACACATTAGGAGGGTAGGGTGTGCAAAACCTTGTTACGTACAAGATTAGCCCAAAGCACCGTATGACCCATTACAGTCCGGATATAACTATTGTATCAACTGATCGCTGAAATAATTAATGAAGCAGTTTTAAAATAATTATACTTGCATTTTGTAACTGAGAAAGAAAACTCAGTAAAACAATAAATAAAGATTCCATCTTCTACAGGGTGTCCCAAAAGTCTATATGCACGACTTTGAAGCTTGTATTTCACAAAATATAAGTCGTATTGAAAATATGAATCTATATTTAGAAAGAGGAGATGTGGGAAATACTTTTGATACCAAACATTAGAGTAACATCTGTTTGTAATGCCACCCTAGAAGTAAAATATGTATTACTGCAATGCAAAAATGTAATTTTATACTTTAAGGAGGAATAAAGTTCATAAATCCATACCTATTGAGATTAACAAAAAGACGGGTAGAGTTGGTTACACGGAAAGTGATCCGTCAGTTGTAATATTTAAGTTTTTACATTACAGTGATCCAATCATAATAACAAACTGTATCACACATACCACTCTTGCTTTTCTGTCCGCTGCTTTAATGTTTATTTGATCTGAATCTTGTATGGAAACTTCTTCAAGTCCTTACGCAAAATTCTGTGAACAGTTGATCTTTTAATCTTGTTTTCTGCAGAAAATCTTTTGGCTACTGCATGTCTTATGACATTAATGTGACTTGTTGATCTACCAGTCTTTTTTCTATACCACATCGAGACAAATCATGCACAGTTCCTGTGTTCAAAAATGTATCCACCAACTTCAGAATGGATATTCTTCCTGGTGCGAGTTTCACTTTAAAATATTTTCTGAACTTTTGTTGAGTAAGTTGAACTGAATTTGTTTCAGCGTAGAACTATACAATTTGTATTCGCTTATCTATGCTGTAAACCATCTTGAATGAAGACTTTTGCTGTGCAATGTTGTCTACTACGCCTATTTATGTTGTGAGTGACAGAGTTTGGTAATAACATTAATGTTGCAAGGTAAGCAGTGAACTGTGACTAATGCGCAACGTTGCTTTCATACCGTTAATTTATGCGCACCTGATTTTATCAACAATGTGTGGTACTTGGAATGTGTGGGTCTGGCGCACGGCCAAAAAACTATCAACCAGTTTTATAATGTTGTGGGTTCACCAATAGGATTGTGTTTGGTATCAAAATAATTTCCCAAATCTCTTCTATCAAACTATGGTTAAATTTATACCGTATGATTTATATTTTATGAGATATGACTCTTCAAAAACGTGCATAGACTTTTGGGACACCCTGTATTTTGATCTTTCACTAGGCTCATCAAATCGTAGGATAAATGTACAGAATTTGTTCATTAATCTTGCTTGTGCCACTGTTTAGGGGGGGGGGGGGGGGGGGGGGTCAACCAAACTCATGTTTTTTATATTTAAAATGGTATATGTTTCATATTTCTGTAAGTAAAATTTAAAAAATCCTGAACAATGCTTTTAGGATAATGTTTAAGATCTGTGTGGTATTAAGAAACAAAGCTGAGTCTGTAAGTACAAATATCAGTATAAATTATAATGTTGTTTGCTGGCATTCCTTCTTTCATAAATCCGAAGTGTACCTCCGCTGAATAAAACAGTTATAGGAAGCCTTTGTACAGAACAAGTTGAAATCATTTAAAAGTATTGTGTATACCTTAACAATGTGATAGTTCAAAGGCAATAATAACTGACTCCTTTCATGTGTAGGCCCTATTAGATCTTATGCATAAAGATTCAAAAGATCCATGTATCTCCTTGGTTGAATACAACAAGGGATGTGGGCACTTTAGGGCAACTATTTGTGGGGGCCCGTACTGGCAACATCTTCTGCCATTGGTATTTTGAGGTACCTTAATATGCAATCAATTCATGTACCCTTTTGGTTGAATAAACCATGGGTGTGGGGCCCTTTGGGCTAAAGCCCCATACAGCCAAATGTTGCTATCACTGGTAATTATGTATCATATCGTGTTATAGTTCCAATGCAAAATGCTTAATCCATGTACTTTTTCTGCTGAATAAATTAGTTGGGGATTTGGGCCTTTATTGTGGCTCTTGTATGGGCCCTGTACAGGTGAATGTTGCTATATTTTGAAAATAAATGGAAAGGATTTATTTTATGAAGCAGCCCTACTTCCAATAGTTGCATATTTTTATTTTGTTTGCATAAGGTTGTAAATATCTCTCTCTCTCTCCCATGTCTGTATTTATTTTATTGTCTCTTGTTAACGCGTCACATTTTATTGTCTTCATAATTATAATTTTGTGTTAACGTGTATTTTTGTATGAAATGATTATAGTATGTTGCCAAAAAACTAATAACAAAGCTGCTGCCATATGTATTTTTGTATATCGTAACCTGCAATAGTTCCAATACAAAAAGATTAATCCATGTGCCACTTAGGCTGAATAAATTAGTCGGGGCCTTTCAGGGCTACTGTTTCGGGCCTCATACGTAAAAGGCGCTGTTGTTGATATTATTTGTATGGGGCCTGTCCTATTCTAAATCAAAACTTCTTTTGCTGAATATATCAGTGGGGGCATGTGCATCCTTTGGGGCTATACAGTCTGGAGCCCGCCTATCATGTAATAGTTCAAACCTACAAAGATTCATCCACGTATCTATTGGGCTGAATAAATCAGGATGATGGGCTTTTTGGGCTACTTTCTGGGGCCCCATACAGGAAAAAGTTGCTGTTATTGGTATTTTTGTATATCCTAACAACATTATGTTTTTTAAATCTCTAACAGATTTATCCATGTATCTCTTTGGCTGAATAAATGAGTTGGGGCATGTGGTGTCTGTACAGGCAAATGAGTTGGTGCATGTGGGGCCCTTTAGAACGGGCTACTGTCTGGAGCCCGATACAAGCAAAAGTTGCTGTCAGTGTTATATTTTGTATCCTTACATGTATACTAATACTATTAGTAATTTACTATTCAAAAAGATTCATCCATGTACCTCTTTGGCTGAATAAATCAGTTGGGGCATGTGGGGCCCTTTGGTGCTACTGTCTGGGGCCACACACAGGCAAAAGTTGCTGCCATTGCTATTTTTGTATATCCTTTCATATAATAGTTCCAATCCAAAAAGATTCATCCATGTACCTCTTCGGCTGAATAAATCAGTTGGGCCCTTTGGGGCTACTGTCTGGGGCCACACACAGGCAAAAGTTGCTGCCATTGCTATTTTTGTATATCCTTTCATATAATAGTTCCAATCCAAAAAGATTCATCCATGTACCTCTTCGGCTGAATAAATCAGTTGGGATGTGGGGCCACTGTCTGGGCCCTGTACAGGCAAAAGTTGCTGTCATTGGTGTTTTTGTATATCCTATCATGTTATACTTCCTATTCAAATAGATTTGTTCATGTATTTCTTTGGCTGAATAAATCAGCTGGGGACTTGGGGCTACTGTCTGGGGTCTCATACAGCCAAAAGTTGCTGTCATTGGTATTTTTATATATCCTAACATGTAATAGTGCCAATTCAAAAATATTCATGATGAACTTCTTCGTCTGAATCAATCAGTTGGGGTGGGACTCTTTGGGGCTAAGGGTTCCAAGTGGGGGGCTCCAGCCATTCTAACACTTAAATAGTCAAGTATGACGTTTTTGACGGTTTGATATTGCATAGTTACACATATCAAGTCCTGATCCAAATTGTATGGTTTGAGGGCCATTATAATGTTAAAACGTGTAGAAAATCTTTTCAGGTTTTGAACTAAAATTAAAATGGTCATTGAAAACTGGTTGGAAGCCTTCAGATACTATAAATTAAGCTTAAATAATGAAACATTGAAACTAATACGCGCGAAGCGCGCACAATTTTGCATTTCTAACACTTAAAGGGTCCAGTATAACGTTTTTAACGTCACCCATATAATATTCGGTTTGGTTCGAGACATTTATAATGTTGATACCTGTAGAAAGAATGCGCGCAAAGCGCAAAAATATTTTCAGTTTTTAAGCTAAAATGGTCATGGAAAACTTTCCTGAAGCCATCTTGTTCAGCTTGAATAATGAAACATTGAAACTAATATGCGCGAAGCGCGCAACATTTGCCATTTCTAAAACTAAAAGGGTCCAGTATGACGTTTTTAACGTCCCCCATAATATTTGGTTTGGTTCGAGATCCATTATAATGTTGGAACCTGTAGAAAGAATGCGCGCGAAGCGCACAAAGATTTTGAGTTTTCAAACTAAAATGGTCATGGAACACTTTCCTGAAGCCATCTTGTTTTTGTTGAATAATGCTAACAAAACATGGTCAAATGTTCAGTATAGGCATGATAGGCCTACAGCCTGTATGTCCGACAACGACATAGACCTATACCATTACGTGAGATATCGATTGTGCCCCTGGTGCACACACTGTAAATCCTGGTCTCACGCAAATAACGATAGTTGTGCTTATTGTCTTAATTATAATGATAATATGCATTGTTCAAGTCGAAGTTAGGACAGAGTCTACTTATAAGTTCTTACTTTGCATTGACACCTAAATGTTGGAGTTGGACTTACTTTTGCGATAGACTGATAGTGAGCTTGCAGCGTCTACAATCAGTACAATGAGAGCAATTGGCCTACATCAACTTACATGTACATAATTATAGGCGAATTATTTAATATTTCGTAACCTATGTGCCAACATGATTGGCCATTGGCGACATTATTAACTTGGGTTTGCATTGACTGACAACGCCAATGAAATAGGCCTAGTTAGTATAATTAAAGGTCCCACACATTGCCCGTTATGCCTAGCCTATACTATTCCGACACAATTTTTGTGTGTGTCTTGACAATGAGCAAAACAAAGACTTGGGCCTAGGCTGTTCATGTGCGCCGACACAAAATCTCATAAAAATGGGCTCGTTCACAGTGCCTACAAATGCATGCCTACATTGCCTTTGTTCATTTTTGATTTTATTTGTGTTAACATAACATATATGCCGACACAACATTATCATTTGCGCATACGATAATTGTTATAGGGCTTTCTTTCTTTCTTCCCTTTTTCTTTTCTTTCTTCCCTCTTTCCTTTCACTTTCTTTCTTTTTTTCTTTCTTTCTTTTTTCCCTTTTCTTTCCCTTTCTCTTTCTTTCTTTCTTTCTCCCCTTCTTTTTTCCTCCCCTTCTTTCTTTCCCTTTCTCTTTCCTTTTTTTCTTCCTCCTTCCTTTGATTTGCCCACAGCACCATAATTTTGCCGACAGATTTGATGAATGGGGGGGGGGGGGGGGGGGGGTGTGACACCCCCCCCCCCCCCCACACCCCCCCCTCTGGGGACGCCCATGCCTATGGGCCCAGAATCCCCATTCCATTGTGCCCCGCTGTACAACATACACACAGGGCCTAGTGTACGACTTTGCAGTGCTCTAAACCGGGGCTCTAAAAGTGTGCGTCTTTGTTGAACGATGAATTCGTAAACAGCATAAATCTAGTAGCGCAACCTATTCCTACCGGCCCATGCTGGCGGTGATCTTGTAAACAGTCTAAATCTGCGATGGTGTAAACTTTCTTAGCTATTTTAGAATAGTAATTAAATTCTCTTTCATTAAATTAGGGCCTAGGGTAAAAAAAGGTCGCATCACCTCCACCGTAGGGCTGGCTGCAATTTCAATGACGGGGCATTGAATTATAACGTATCGGACAAGTGTTACGATTGTTCAGTATCAGTATCAGTCACTTTTCGTGTCCACCTTTCATGATCAAATGGCTATATTTATCAAAATGCTAAATTGTACAAGAAATGGTGCAAGCTTCGACTTTCAATGCTAAGAATTGCAGTAGGCCTAGGCCTTTTTTTAAGGAAACTTGAAATACTAGAAATATAAATATCTGTAAAAGCTGAAATGTTCGCGGTTGTTTTATTTGTGCGCTTTTTCGCGCAATGTATTTTTACGCAAACATCATAATGCAAAAATATTGTTTCCAGAAGGTCGTCCAGAAACTTCTATATGAATATGATATCAAAATGCGCGAAAATATCTTTACGCAAAAATATTGGCTTTTACAGTAGCAAAGACTTGACAGTTTAGTATATTTGGCCATCACAAGACAGTGACGTTACTGGATATTCTACTAATTGCAGCATACAACATAGGTGCCTAGGCACTGGCATTAAGCGCACGAGAGTTGTAAGACAAAGATACATAATATTTGGCCTACGTGTGCTTAAAAGATGCCTTTAAAGTTACGTCACTGTCCAGAGGAAGCCAAATAAGCCTTATCGCCAATCGGGGAAAATCCATTGATCCTTTTCTGATACATTGTGGGATCCAGAACGGGGCAGATTTTGTCCTTTTCAATCCCAAAATGCAACAAATGGATAATCACAGGATTTTTTTTCTCGATTCATGACAAACCTTTTATTGGGTGTCTACAAAACTAAGACCTAAGACCTAAGACCTAAGACCTACAAAACTAAGACCCAACCAGGTACAAAACTAAGACCCGAGTACAAAACTAAGACCTGACCAGGTACAAAACTAAGACCCGAGTACAAAACTAAGACCTGACCAGGTACAAAACTAAGACCCGAGTACAAAACTAAGACCCAACCAGGTACAAAACTAAGACCCGAGTACAAAACTAAGACCTGACCAGGTACAAAACTAAGACCCGAGTACAAAACTAAGACCCAACCAGGTACAAAACTAAGACCCAAGTACAAAACTAAGACCTGACCAGGTACAAAACTAAGACCCGAGTACAAAACTAAGACCTGACCAGGTACAAAACTAAGACCCGAGTACAAAACTAAGACCCAACCAGGTACAAAACTAAGACCCGAGTACAAAACTAAGACCCAACCAGGTACAAAACTAAGACCCGAGTACAAAACTAAGACCTGACCAGGTACAAAACTAAGACCCGAGTACAAAACTAAGACCCAACCAGGTACAAAACTAAGACCCAAGTACAAAACTAAGACCTGACCAGGTACAAAACTAAGACCCGAGTACAAAACTAAGACCTGACCAGGTACAAAACTAAGACCCGAGTACAAAACTAAGACCCAACCAGGTACAAAACTAAGACCCGAGTACAAAACTAAGACCTGACCAGGTACAAAACTAAGACCCGAGTACAAAACTAAGACCCAACCAGGTACAAAACTAAGACCCAAGTACAAAACTAAGACCCGACCAGATACAAAACTAAGACCCGAGTACAAAACTAAGACCTGACCAGGTACAAAACTAAGACCCGGAAGTGATCTAGGATTAGTCCGGGGTGGTGTGGGTGGTATGGGGGTTAACCGAAGTGATCTAGGATTAGTCCGGGGGTCATGGGGGTGGTGTGGGGGTTAACTGGATGTAGTCCGGGGGTCGTATGGAGGATGTGGGGGTTAACCGCAAGTGATCTAGAATTGGTCCGGGGGTCGTGTGGGTGGTGTGGGGGTTAACCGCAAGTGATCTAGGATTGGTCCGGGGGTCGTATGGGTGGTGTGGGGGTTAACCGGAAGTGATCTAGGATTAGTCCGGGGGTCATGGGGTGGTGTGGGGGTTAACCGGAAGTGATCTAGGATTAGTCTGGGGGTCATGGGGGTGGTGTGGGGGTTAACTGGAAGTGATCTAGGATTGGTCCGGGGGTCGTGTGGGTGGTGTGATGGGTTAACCGGAAGTGATCTAGGATTAGTCCGGGGGTCATGGGGTGGTGTGGGGGTTAACTGGAAGTAGTCCAGTAGTATTAGTTAGTATTTTATTATTCAGGGAGTACAAGACAATCACTAGGTCTGGGGTGTGGGTCAAGGGGTGGGAGGGGTATTTTTTACCATAGATCAAGTACTTTTTATCCATTATAAAAAAAATTAAAAAAATTAAAAAATAATTCCCCCCCCCCCCCCCGGGCCCCCACCCATCCACCTCGGAGCTACCACCCCACCCCATCATCCCACCCATACCAAGTTCTGACCAAAACCACAGCAGACCAACAAAACTTGCAATGGAATTCATGTCGTACGAGATACACAGTATTTCCGATACAAATTAAGTTGCCGAATTTGACTACCCGATCTACAAAACTAAGACCCTACCAGGTACAAAACTAAGACCCGGAAGTACAAAACTAAGACCTGACCAGGTACAAAACTAAGACCCGGAAGTACAAAACTAAGACCTGACCAGGTACAAAACTAAGACCCCGGAAGTGATCTAGGATTAGTTCGGGGGTGGTGTGGGTGGTGTAGGGGTTGACTGGAAGTGATCTAGGATTAGTCCGGGGGTCATTTGGGTGGTGTGGTGGTTAACCGGAAGTGATCTAGGATTGGTCCGGGGGTCGTGTGGGTGGTGTGGTGATTAACCGGAAGTGATCTAGGATTAGTCCGGGGGTCATGTGGGGGGTTAACTGGAAGTAGTCCAGTAGTATTAGTCAGGGGGTCATGCGAGTGGTGTGGGGTTAACCGGAAGTGATCTAGGATTAGTCCGGGGTGGTGTGGGGTATAACCGGAAGTGATATAGGATTAGTCCGGGGGTCATTTGGGTGGTGTGGGGGTTAACCGGAAAGAGTCCGGGGGTCTAGTTTTGTTACAATTTTAGCACAAAATGACATTAAAAAGCAGTATTTTATTATTCAAGGAGTACAATGGGTCAAGGGTGGGAGGGGTATTTCTTACCATAGATAAAGTAGTTTTATCCATTATATAAAATAAAATAAATGCCACCCCCCCCCCCCCCCCACCTCGGACCTACCACCCCACCCCACCCATACCAAGTTCTGACCAAAACCACAGCAGACCAACAAAACTTGCAATGGAATTCATGTCGTACGAGATACACAGTATTTCCGATACAAAGTTGCCGAATTTGACTACCCGATCTACAAAACTAAGACCCTACCAGGTACAAAACTAAGACCGGAAGTACAAAACTAAGACCTGACCAGGTACAAAACTAAGACCCGGAAGTACAAAACTAAGACCTGACCAGGTACAAAACTAAGACCCGGAAGTGATCTAGGATTAGTTCGGGGGTGGTGATACAAAGTTGCCGAATTTGACTACCCGATCTACAAAACTAAGACCCTACCAGGTACAAAACTAAGACCCGGAAGTACAAAACTAAGACCTGACCCGGTACAAAACTAAGACCCGGAAGTACAAAACTAAGACCTGACCAGGTACAAAACTAAGACCCGAAGTGATCTAGGATTAGTCCGGGGTGGTGTGTGTGGTGTGGGGGTTAACTGGAAGTGATCTAGGATTAGTCCGGGGGTCATGGGGTGGTGTGGGGGTTAACTGGATGTAGTCCGGATTAGTCTGGGGGTCGTGTGGATGATGTGGGGGTTAACCGCAAGTGATCTAGGATTGGTCCGGGGGTCGTGTGGGTGGTGTGGGGGTTAACCGCAAGTGATCCAAGATTGGTCCGGGGGTCATGTGGGGGTTAACCGGAAGTGATCTAGGATTAGTCCGGGGGTCATGGGGGTGGTGTGGGGGTTAACTGGAAGTAGTCCAGTAGTATTAGTCAGGGGGTCATGTGAGTGGTGTGGGGGATAACCGGAAGTGATCTAGGATTGGTCCGGAGGTCGTGTGGGTGGTGTGGGGGTTAACCGCAAGTGATCTAGATTGGTCTGGGGGTCGTGTGGGTGTTAACCGGAAGTGATCTAGGATTAGTCCGGGGGTCATGTGGGGGTTAACCGGAAGTGATCTAGGATTAGTCCGGGGGTGGTGTGGGGGTTAACCGGAAGTGACCTAGGATTAGTGCGAGTGCTGTGTTGCCAAAACACGCATAAGTCGCAGTCAAAATCGCGCGCGATTGCACACACAACACGCAATATAGCAACACAACATATCGCTTACTGATGAAAAACAGCGGTTATCAGCGATAATGAATACAGATTCCATACGTGGACAGTGTTTAGTACAAAACTAAGACCCCACCAGGTACAAAACTAAGACCCCACCAGGTACAAAACTAAGACCCAACCACAGAATTAAAAAGGAGTACAGTAATATTGGTTGTTTTAGATTGTACACAAAGAATAGGAAGTACGATTCTCATAACATAATAATGTCAAAAATTGTACCATTTATAATAAGCCGATTCATTATTACTCGCCAGTTCAGATTATGATGGATTATGGCTATAGTATTGTAGTATTTCAACGGCGATCTGAACTTCGCCCTTTCCATAAAAGTATATGTTTCAGACCTACTATATATGGGTCTCATAAAAGAACAGTAAAGATCAAAATATTTAGAAAATTAAAGAATATGACATTTTTGTGAAAACGCCAAGTTCACTCCATTGACATACTATTAGTAGCCTCGTCGTGTTTACCTTCCGCCGACCGTCGTCATCGTGCACATGCGCAGTAGTAATAATGAATCGGCTTATTAAAAAAATAATTACAAATGTTTAATGATTTGTTAAACATTAAAGCCGACTGTTTCTTAATCCACTCTTTTGGATTCCTAGATCCAGAAATATAAAACCTGTCGAAAAATATAAGTCCCCCACCCCAAATGAATTTGGGCATAACTCAAAATCTGTCGGACCCCTTAAAGCGGGGGGGGGGGGGTCCAATTTTTTGCAATGCTGTAAAGTAGCCTATACATTC
Organism: Ophiura sarsii; assembly: GCA_035610835.1. Classification (NCBI taxonomy): domain Eukaryota; kingdom Metazoa; phylum Echinodermata; class Ophiuroidea; order Amphilepidida; family Ophiuridae; genus Ophiura; species Ophiura sarsii. The sequence continues at coordinate 47,686,170 of CM069457.1, read as the reverse complement.
AAGCTTGTCACTAAATGCCTAAATCCGAAGTTTGAGTTCAATCGGCCAACCAGCTAGTGTTGATGCAGGAAGCAAATGTGTATGCACAGTGGCCCATACAAGAGTACGTAGCTAATTAGGTGGTATACCAGCATGCGGTACGTTTTCCAACGAAACATTTCTCTGGCCTAAAATTTCACTGTGATATTATGAGAAACATATGGGCTTTCATCCGATAACAACATATCCACTGAAGTGAGGAGATAAGGCTATCAATCGGGTCACCCTCCTTTAACTTGATATAAAGTTGTTCAATTCCATCACTTTTGAGTAATCAAATAATGATTCTCACTTGGTGTGGAGTGAATATCTCTTGGACCATCTAACTCTGTAAACAAGTAACTGACATCAGAACATTGCGATGTTTACAGAGAATACTTTTAAGGTCAGATGCGAAGACCAGTACAGGCATGAGAATATTCAGATATTCAGACCAATCCTAGATCACTTGCGGTTAACCCCCACATCATCCACACGACCCCCGGACTAATCCCGGACTACATCCAGTTAACCCCCACACCACCCCCATGACCCCCGGACTAATCCTAGATCACTTCCAGTTAACCCCCACACCACACACACCACCCCGGACTAATCCTAGATCACTTCCGGGTCTTAGTTTTGTACCTGGTCAGGTCTTAGTTTTGTACTCGGGTCTTAGTTTTGTACCTGGTAGGGTCTTAGTTTTGTAGATCGGGTAGTCAAATTCGGCAACTTTGTATCGGAAATACTGTGTATCTCGTACGACATGAATTCCATTGCAAGTTTTGTTGGTCTGCTGTGGTTTTGGTCAGAACTTGGTATGGGTGGGATGATGGGGTGGGGTGGTAGGTCCGAGGTGGGGGGGGGGGGGTGGCATTTTTTAATTTATATATAATGGATAAAAAGTACTTTATCTATGGTAAGAAATACCCCTCCCACCCTTGACCCATTGTACTCCCTGAATAATAAAATACTGCTTTTTAATGTCATTTTGTGCTAAAATTGTAACAAAACTAGACCCCCGGACTCTTTCCGGTTAACCCCCCACACCACCCAAATGACCCCCGGACTAATCCTATATCACTTCCGGTTATACCCCACACCACCCCGGACTAATCCTAGATCACTTCCGGTTAAACCCCACACCACTCGCATGACCCCCTGACTAATACTACTGGACTACTTCCAGTTAACCCCCACACCACCCCCATGACCCCCGGACTAATCCTAGATCACTTCCGGTTAATCACCACACCACCCACACGACCCCCGGACCAATCCTAGATCACTTCCGGTTAACCACCACACCACCCACACGACCCCCGGATCAATCCTAGATCACTTGCGGTTAACCCCCACATCACCCAAATGACCCCCGGACTAATCCTAGATCACTTCCAGTCAACCCCTACACCACCCACACCACCCCCGAACTAATCCTAGATCACTTCCGGGTCTTAGTTTTGTACCTGGTCAGGTCTTAGTTTTGTACTTCCGGGTCTTAGTTTTGTACCTGGTCAGGTCTTAGTTTTGTACTTCCGGGTCTTAGTTTTGTACCTGGTAGGGTCTTAGTTTTGTAGATCGGGTAGTCAAATTCGGCAACTTTGTATCGGAAATACTGTGTATCTCGTACGACATGAATTCCATTGCAAGTTTTGTTGGTCTGCTGTGGTTTTGGTCAGAACTTGGTATGGGTGGGATGATGGGTGGGGTGGTAGGTCCGAGGTGGGGGGGGGGGGGGGGGGGGGTGGGGTGGGGGGGGGGGTGGCATTTTTTTAATTTTTATATAATGGATAAAAAGTACTTTATCTATGGTAAGAAATACCCCTCCCACCCTTGACCCATTGTACTCCCTGAATAATAAAATACTGCTTTTTAATGTCATTTTGTGCTAAAATTGTAACAAAACTAGACCCCCGGACTCTTTCCGGTTAACCCCCCACACCACCCAAATGACCCCCGGACTAATCCTATATCACTTCCGGTTATACCCCACACCACCCCCGGACTAATCCTAGATCACTTCCGGTTAACCCCCACACCACTCGCATGACCCCCTGACTAATACTACTGGACTACTTGCAG